>ML685799.1:4580266-4594081 GCA_007922175.1 Pelusios castaneus | reverse complement strand
TGTTGTCTTTCTACAAAATATCCAGTAAGTTCTTGAGATGTACTGGGGACAACGTTTCAGTTTCAGACAGTGGAAGAAGTAATCGGGGGGGCAACCATTTTAGATTTCAGTCTGATTAACAGGGAGGAATTGGTTTGCAGATCTGAAGGTTGAAAGCACTTGGGGTGACAGTGATCATGAAATGATAGATTTAATGAGTCTGTGGAAAGGGAGGAGTGAGAGCCGCAGAAAAAGGACAATGAATTTCAAAAGAGCAGACTTTAACAAACTCAGAGAACTGGTAGATAAGGTTGCATGGGGAGAAAACCTAAGAGAAAATGTTGTTTAGGAGAGTTGTCAGTTTCTCAAGGAGACACTATTAAAGGTGTAAAAGCAAATTATCCCAGTGTGAAAGAAAGATAGGAAGAATAATAAGAAGTCAATCAGACTTCTGCAGAAGCTCTTTAATGACCTGAAAGTCAAACAGGAATCCTACAAAATGTAAAAATATAGATGAATTGCTAGGGAGGAGTACAAAAGAATAGCACAAGCATGTAGGTACAAAACTGAAAGTCTTTAATGTGTCACAGGACTCTCGTAATATTGACAACAGGGAGGGAGTGCAAATGGAAATAAGGTAAGAACAGGTTAAAGAATATTTAGATAAGTTAGTTGTGTTTAGGTCAGCTGGGCCTGATGAAACTGTTCCTAAGGTACTTAAGGAATCTTCTAGCGCTATCTTGGAAACATTAGTGATTATCTTTGAGAATTCCTGGAGGGCAGGTGAGGTCTCAGAGGACTGGAGAAAGGCAAACATAATAACTATCTTTAAAAAGGGAAACAAAGAGGACCCAGGAAACTATGGACCAGTTAGCTTAACTTGGATACCTGGACAGATACTGGAATAGGTTTCCCAAGAGAGATTGTGAAATCCCCATAGGTGGAGGATTTTAAAGAACAGGTGAGACAAACACCTGTCAGAGATGATCTAGGTTTCCTTGGTCCTGCCTCAGTTTAGGGGATGGATTAGATGCCCCCCCAAAGTTCCTTCCAGCCCTACATTTCTATGAATCTATGGCTATGTCTACACTGGCAAGTTAGTTTCGAATTAAGGAAGTTTAAATTGAACTAACTAAAGCCATGGCTACAGTAGGCTTTAATTAGTTCGAATTAAGGGCTTCTTTAATTTGAACTAATAACTTCAAATAGGGTATTAGAAGTAAGGGTTAATTCGAACTAGTTAGTTCAAATTAACCAATGTGGCCATGTTAGTTCAAACTAATTGCTTAGTTCGAACTAACCGGCTCATTGAAATCAATGGAGATGGCTAATTTGAACTAATTTTTCTAGTTTGAATTAAGTTAATTCGAACTAACTAAAATTAGTTCGAATTAGTTTGTTCGAACTAACTAATTTGAACTGATTTTTAATAAGTGTAGACATAGCCTCTGATTCTATAAGTGTTCTCTTCCCAGACCCTCCCAAAAGAGCTGAATCCAGTGCACAGAATTCTCACTTAAAAGTTTTGCCAATAAATAAGGGTTACCTACCCAGTGATCTGAATACCTGGTATCATTTCCACATTGCATATAAATAGCGCTTAAATTTTTCAGCATCACATTTAACTTGCAGGCTTCCAAGAGACTGGTATTCCCACAATGTAGTATTTTTCCACAGCGTTCTATTTCACGAGCTCATGATTGCACATAAGTTACAGAAGAGGTTATCCTGTGAGTGTGCTTGTGTTTCACTATTACTCTAGTTCCTGTGTCTGATTATGTGTGGGCTGGTGTTGACTCAGTGGTACTCTGGAGCCAGCTGAGGGCATTTCCAGCGAATGCCTTGTGACCAGTTAAATCACACCTCATGACAGTTTTGTGCTAAATGCTAGGCAGAAAAGGAAATCATAGAGGCCCTGTTTGGACAGAAAACTAGTTGCTAGTTTCCTCCTCAGCAACCACTGATAAGATACTAGCTAAAACAAAAGGGAATTTTTAGACTCTTCCAAATATTGTTTCTCTTTTCCTCAACACAGGACCTGTCATGTCACCCTTTCTTCGGATTGGCTTATCGAATTATGATAGCGGCCCCTACCTGCCATCTCAAGGGGAGGTGATTAATCCTTACTGTGCTGTGATGGTCAAAGAAGCAGAGGAATCAGGTAAGCCTATACATGCTAAGACATACATGTTATGTGGCTATTATAGACATGTGCTTTTCTGTATTGCTACTTACGTGTAAAGCACGTGCTGAAATCCTTATAAGCGTAGAGAGTATCTTTTAATATTTTTTTTTTAAAGATAGTATTCTGTAGAATAATTCCTCCAAGACCATGGAGTTTTAAAATGCAGCCTAGAAAAGCCCTCATATTTATTGTGAGCTCATGGGTGTGGACACTACAGATCCCAGCATGCATTGCTCCAGAATGAGCTGAGCCAAGCAACGTATCATTTTATTCAAATTATGTGCAAAATGTGAATAGGGCCCCCGGTTGTCTCTGGTGTACATCAGTATAACTTCCATAGGGGTAGCTGTGTTAGTCTGTTTTACCAGAACAAACGATGAGTCCTGTGGCACCTTAAAGACTTGCAAATTTATTACAGTATAAGCTTTGGTGGGCTCCAACCCACTTCATCAGACTGTGGACCATCATTTTGCTCTAATAAAATTGTTAGTCTCTAAGACTATGTCTACACTTGTGAATTTAAGTCAATTTAGCTAAGTCAACTTTATTAAGTCGACTTAGCATGTCTACACCTAAATTTTAAGTCGACTTGGGGGGACCCTACAAAGTCGACCTAGAGCGTCTACACTGGACGCCTAGATCAACTTCTAGGGGCTAGGTGGACCTGGGACAGATCCATGGTGGCAGGGGGCACCCCTTGCCAAGTGCCAGGGGGCTCAGCCTTTGCCCCATTGTACCCAGGTACAATGGGGCAAAGGCGGACAGGGACCCTGGCAGGGCATAGGGGCAGGATGGACAGGGCTCTGCCCTGCCCTGTGGGGGGGGGCATGCCAGGCTCTCCCTGTGCCACCCCCCTGGTAGGGAGGGCAGTGGGGGAGTTCTGGAGAGCCCTAAATTGACTTAGAGTCCAATTCGGGCTATTCCAGGTCTACACTGGCTTAAGTTGACTTTAGAAAGTCGACTTAAGCCAAAAGTTGACTTAAAAGAAGGTTTAGTAAAGTCAACTTAATTTTCCTTAAGTCGACTTAAGCAGCTTGCTTAAGTCGACTTAAGGAAAGTGTAGTGTAGACGCAGAGTAAATTAAGTCGATTTAAGCAAGCTTAAGTCGACTTAATTTACAAGTGTTGACACACCCTAAGAAGCTACGAGGATGCCTTGTTTTATCAGTATAACTGAAAACATCCATTCCATTTTTTAAGATACAGCCAGGTGGAGCCATTTCTCTGTTTGAAGCATCCTGGGAAATATCTCTTAATATCTCTCAAACAGGCAGAATCATTCAAAGCTGAATTAACTTTTCAGCATATCCATTACTGCTCTGTAGAAAATGTATTTTTGAGGTGATTTAGCACTTAGGTATGAAGAGAATACATTTGACTAACTCGTTTTCCAGCTCCAGATGTATGTATTGTTAGAATTTTGATAGTGGAATGACTTTTATAGACCCCAATACTGAAAACATTTTCCCACGTGTCCTTAAGCATGAGAACAGTCCCAATGAGAGTACTCATATTTGTGAAGTTATTCATGTCTGTAAGAATTTGCTGAATCATAATTGCGACTGAATTGCATGTGTTTACTGTTTCATTTGACCATTATTTATTCTATCATTAGATCCATTACCAAGCGCCTCCTACATGCTCACCAGTATGGTCTCATTCTTTCCTTGTTTTCCCCCATCTGTCTGTTATCCATTTGATATCTCTTGCGTTATACTTAGATTGCAACCTCTTTGTGGTAGGCACCATCTTTTTGTGTTGCATTTGTACAGCATCTAGCAGAATTGGGTCCTGATCCATGCCACAGGCTCTGAGATGCTATAGAAATATGAATAATAAGTAATAATTCAGATGACTGTTTTAGAAAACAACCTATTTCAGTAGTCTCTTATATTACCATCCCTGTAAGGCGTTACAACAGTTAGTAAAAGAAGATTTTTATACTTTTAAAACAATTCATTCAATAGTTGACGTTTTTTGTTTTGTTTTTTTAAGAAAATGTGGACTATGTTTGTTTATATAGTGTTAAAATTGCTCCTTTCAAAATCTATTTTAAATGATGTTGGAAAATATAGAGCTATCAGTCAATTTAGGGGGGAAACACTGAATGCCACCAAAATCCTTAGGCTGTTACAACTCCCGGGCCCGCCCTTGGGGGGGGGGGCGAGTGGGGAGATTGCCCCGAGCCCCACACTTCTGAGGGCGCCAAGCTGCCCCACATGCTGCACCACTGCCCGCCTGCCCACTGCAGCTTGCAGCCTGCTCAGTCCCCCACCCTGTTGCCTTCGGCTTCCCGCCGAAGGCAAGGCAGGGCGGGAGGGCAGAGCCCAGCCTCTAGGTCGGCCCACCCCGCCCCCAGGGTGGAGCAGCTGGCCCACAGGGGCGGAGCGGGAGAGCTGATTCCAGCTGGGCCAGCCCACCGCTCCCGCTCCTGCTGCCGCCAACTGGGCCCGGGACCGACCCGGCTCCTGCCAGCGGGTGGCCTTGTGTTCCCATCCGGGGCCAGACCCCACTGGGCTGGGGCCGGTCCCCCTGGGCCGGCGGGTGGCCCCATGGTCCCAGACGGGGACAGGGCTGGTCCCTGCTGCCAGGCAGGCTGGCAGGCGGCCTCATGGTCCTGGCCAGGGCCGGCTCCCAGTCCCCAGGGGGTGATCAGGGTTCCTGGGGGTGGCTCTGGGTCCCCAGTGAGCAACCAGGGTCTCATAGACTCATAGACTTTAAGGTCAGAAGGGACCAGTACGATCATCTAGTCTGACCTCCTGCAAAATGCAGGCCTCAAGACCTCCCCCACCCACTCCTGCAATAGGCCATCAATCTATGACTGAGTTATTTACCTCTTTAAATTATGATTTAAGGACTTAAGATACAGAGAATTCACCAGTAGGTGAACCATGCCCTGTGCTACAGAGGAAGGCGAAAAACCCCCAGAGCCCAGGCCAATCAGCCCTGGGGGAAAATTCCTTCCCGACCCCAAATATGGCGATCAGTTAAACCCCGAGCACGTGGGCAAGTCTCAACAGCCAGTTATCCAAGAAACAATTCTCTGTAATAACTCAGAACCCACCCCATGTACTTTCCCCTCTTAGGCCACTTGTAAATCCACCACACGTAGCCAAATATCAGTCAATTTCCAAAATAGGCCATCTAATCATACCATCCCCTCCATACATTTATCAAGCTCAATTTTGGAAGCAGTTATGGTTTTTGCCCCCACAACTCCCCTTGGAAGGTTATTCCAGAACTTTACACCTCTAATGGTTAGAAACCTGCGTCTAATTTCAAGCCTAAATTTCTTGATGGACAGTTTATAACCATTTGTTCTGGTGTCCACATTGGTGCTGTACTCAAATAATTCCTCTCCCTTCCTGATATTAATCCCTCTGATGTATTTATAGATAGCAATCATATCCCCCCTCAGCCTTCTTTTGGTTAAGCTAAACAAGCCAAGCTTCTTGAGTCTCCACTCATAGGGCAGATTTTCCACTCCACAGACCACCCTTGTAGCCCTTCTCTGCACCTGTTCCAATTTGAATTCATCCTTTTTAAACATGGGGGACCAGAACTGCACACAGTATTCCAGATGGGGTCTCACCAGTGCCTTGTACAGCGGCACTAACACCTCCCCCCCTCCAGTATGGGGGGGGGCGCCTAGACTGATTGGCCCTGGGCCCCGCTCCCCCCGAGGTACGGACCTGATAACTTACAGTTTTAATTGAAAATGATACTTTCAATTTCAGCTTTATACATAGCCAGGGCGTCTGCTTTAATGACTCCCTATAATTAAAGCAGGAGTGTCAAACATGCGGCCCCCGGGCTGAATGCGGCTCACGAACCGATTCCATCTGGCCCGTGACTGCACTCCACAGGGCCAGAGAGAGAAGTGCTCCACAATGCTGCGAGAGCGTCGGGTGTCACAACATGGAGCACCGGGAATGTGAGCCTGCACTCTACAAGACCACACTCTCTTCCTGAGAGGGAGAGTGGTATCATGGAGCGCAGTTTCGCATACACAGCACTGTGTGATGCCACCGGAGTGCCCCACTACAGTGGTTTTCAAACTTTTTTCCTCAGGACCCAGTCTAAAAGAATAATTTATGCCCGTGATCCAACAATTACATCTTTCAGCAGTGCATTCCAGTTTTTCGGCGACAGCAGCAGGGGGCGCCATGACCCGATACCCAAGGGTCTGCAACCCAGAACTGCGTCCCGACCCATAGTTTTTCAAATTATGGTGTGTATGGCCCACTTGAAGTCCATTTAAATCAAATCTGGCCCTCCATAGCAAATGAGTTTGACACCCCTGAATTAAAGCCTCTGTCAATTCAGAAGGGAATAAAATAAGTTTAGGGAAACTTGGTTTATTCCACTAGAGAAGACTCTGAATGTAAGAAAAGCTATGTCCCTCACTTAACAGATTGCTGTTCATTAAATATCAGCAATGTTCTCAGCTCGGTTCCAGACATAATGGCAACAGACTGTAACCTAAGGACCGCTTGGTACCAACTGCCAGAGGAGATGCGCAGGGCTTGGCATGGAACCCCTGGATCAGATATGTGCATAATTGTTCACCAAAAGGTGGCATGTGAAGTCTTAACATCTGATCATCGTAGTCATTGTAAAATGCACACACATCATACTGAAGAAGGTCTGGATCTAGATTCTGAAGATCTAGGAGTTAAGGCAGATCATCAGGAGGTGACAAACCTTGGGCATTTTCCTGTATGGGTGTAGGAGCATTGTATGTATCAGATTAGATAATCCTGCTGGTCCCTGTTGATCATAAAATCTGTGTTTTAAAATGGATGCTTATTTGCTCACAAGCCAATGAGAGATTGTGAAATCTACAGGAAAGAAAAATGTATAGGAAAAAAACAACAGCGGGGCGTGTTGTGTTTCTGATCAAAGACAAAGGGCTGCTAGGATGTATCTAGGGATACAAGGAAGCACACAGGATTGTTCAGAGAGCAGGTAAACTGACAGCATGTTTGTTTATGAAAGTGGGGTCCCAGATAGCCTGGCTGGCGAACAAAGGATTCGGGGGTCACTTTACAAGGCATGAGTGTATTTACTTAACTAATTCCAAAGGGGGAGCCGTGTTAGTCTAGGTCAACAAAACAAAGAGCCCTGTGGCACTTTTAAAGACTAACACGTGTATTTATCACGTAAGCTTTCGTGGGAGAAAATCCCACTTCGTCAGGTTCCAGAATGCATGTTATGATTTTACTTTTATGTAACCATTTGTTTCCAATACAGCCGTTACTTGAATCACTGTGCCCTGGTAAATAAAATTCCACTTAATTTCACTGCTAACATATCTACGTGCTGTGTGTGAAGCAGCACGGTGGTCTGAGGTGGAACTGTTTCTTTGAATACAGCGGATCTGTGAGCATTGTGAGTGTTCAGTGGAACAGGGGCTGGACACCGAGGACGCAAGGACTGTAGTGAGCCCAGGGCTGGATTTAGGGGCAGGTCACCCAGGCAATTGCCTAGGGTGCTGGATTTGTGGGAGTTGGGATGGGAGGTTTGTTTTATTGTTAGTGACAAAAGGGAAAATAGAATGTTTAAATAAAATATTTCAGGTATCCCATATGTGGCTTCATTTTTCACTAACCTCCTAGTATGCTACAGTCTGTAGAATCTCATGGAGCCTTCCAGACTTTTCTGAGAATGACATTTTCCTGAACTCATAGAACGGTGCCAACCACTCCTTTGTGCGTAGATAAGAAATGGAGCATCGACAGCCACTCAGTGAGATATCAGAACAAAATGAAGTGAAGTAAGAGCCCAGCTGCGATATTGTGCACCTTGTTTTATTGAATCATTGTGAAAGTGTCCATGTATTTAAAAACTTGAATAGGAGCGGGGAGGTGCCGAAGATGCTTGTAATAGAATCATAGGGCGGGAAGGGACCTCATGAGGTCATCTAGTCCAACCCCTTGCTAAAAGCAGGACCACTCCTACCAGGGGCATTGCTGCTTAGCAAAAAGATCTGGGGCTGTGATCTCCCCAATCCCACCTCCTGTTACTCCCCCCCCCGTAGGCTCCACCTCTAGACCCCACCCCCAGCCAGGCTCCACCCCCAGTGTGCACCACTGCCCCCCCTCCTCCGCTAGGCCTTGCTTCCAGTCCACAACCCCCCACACACTCAGAAACAAGCCCCAACACCTATGTGCCCTAGGCAGCCCCTCCACATGTCTAAAGGCATCAGTCTGCATTGGAAGTGCTAACATACCTGAAACAATTTACTGTGTGTGACATTCCCCTCCCGCTATCTGGTCTGGTGTGCTGCTTTGCTCTCTCAATTGCTCACTCCTGGATTTCTAAGTATGTATCCTTTTTTCTCTAAAACACCCTCCCACCTTGGCCTCAGGTGATCTTTCCCTCTCTGGCTGAAGCAGGTATTTTGCATAGCCTCAGTGATGCATCCTTTCTGTCTATATGCTGGAAGAAAGCTCTGATTCTGTGGCCCCCTCCTAAGCCATGTGAAATATACATAAGTCCATGTATGATGCTGCAGGAAACATACTATAGCAATACTGCAGAGCATGTAATGTGCATTCATAAAGGAACCCTATCTGCCACCCTGCTGACCCACACCAGAGACACCTACTGCTTTTAAATAATGCCCACCCCTCCCATGAACTTTGCTGTAAAGTTTGCCCTCACCCCCAATGTTCAGGGTGGCAGTTGGAGAGTGGGGAGAAGGGAAAAGGTGGCAGGGGAGCAGTGCAGTTGGGTACTGGGCACCAGGAGAGGCAGCACAGCAGCTGCATTTTCCCATGCTGTTCCAGCCCTGGGCCACACGCCTGAACATGCCGCAGGGCAGGAAATTGAAAAAGGCTCTGGCCAGGTCCCAGCTTCCAGGTGCACACAAACCAGGTGGAGGAAGTTGGGGAATTCACAAGGCAAGCAGGTAGACTGCCTGGGGCTTCCAGTGTGGTGTCATGAGCGGTGTCCCACCAAACTAGCAGACCCAGCCAGCCAGGCTGCCAGCCTGTGCCTCCCCTGCAAATAGCCAAAGAGAAGACAGCAGAGTGAACTGAAAAGGCAGAAAAGGCTGCTGCACTGTTCCTGCCCTCTCACTTCCCGCTCCTGTCAGGCTCCCAATCCCTCTCCTAGGGAAACAAAGCAGTAAGGACGTAACAGCAAAAACTGAGTAAGCCCACTCTGTGCTGCTGTCCGGATTTAACAGACCATTTATGATACTATTTCATAGTAATATTTTATAATTGCTATAATTCATAGGATTTCTGTCATGTTTGGTATCAATAGGAAGGTTGTAACTTGCTAGAAATGAGTATTTTGTCTATGTATAGGTATCATATCTGTATTAGAAGGTATGAATGTATTAGCTGTATCTGTATTCCAAATTATGTAACTCTGGGTGACTCACTGGGTGGGTCTCTCCCCAGGCCCATTGTACATGTACTTCCCTTAATGGGCCATTAAGGAGACGATGACTGCAGACCTGCCATCTGGAGTGTTTCTCACTCTGCCTCTGTGGCAATTCCCTGTTTAGCTACTCCTCCCCTTCAAACAGGCTGTCTGCTCATGTGCCTGCTGGGGAAAAAGGTTAGGGGCTCAGGCTATTTTACACGGGGCCAGTGCCCTGCTGCCCCAATAGCAATGACGCCTATGACTCCTACTAAATCGTCCCAGCCAGGGTTTTGTCCAACCGAGCCTTAAATATCTCCAAAGACGGAGATTCCACCACCTCCCTAGGTAACCCATTCCAATGCTTCACCACCCTCCTAGTGAGAAATTTTTTCCTAAATATCCAACCTCAACCTCCCCAGCTGTACTTTGAAATCATTGCTCCTTGTTCCGTCCTCTGTTACCATCGAGAACAGCCTAGCTCCCTCCTCTTTGGAGCATCCCTTCAAGTAGTTGAAGGTTGCTATCAAATCCCCCCTCAGTCTTCTCTTCTACAGACTAACTAAGCCTAGTTCCTTCAGTCTCTCCTCGTAAGTATATTCCCTAGCTCCCTAATCATTTTCGTTGCCCTCCGCTGGACTCTTTCTAATTTGTCCACATCCTTTCTATAGTGGGGAGCCCAAAACTGGACACAGTATTCCAGGTGCGGCCTCACCAGTGCCGAATAGAAGGGAATTATCACATCCCTCAATCTGCTGGTAACACTCCTACTGATGCAGCCCAATATGCCATTGGCCTTTTTGGCAACAAGGGCACACTGTTGGCTCATATTCATCTTCCCGTCCACCATAATCTCCAGGTCCTTTTCTACAGTGCTGCTACTTAGCTGATCGGTCCCCAGCCTGTAGCAGTGCATGGGATTTTTCCATCCTAAGTGCAGGACTTTGCACTTGTCCTTATTGAACCTCATGAGGTTTCTTTTGGCCCAGTGTTCCAATTTGTCTAAGTCTCCCTGGATCCTGTCCCTACACTCCAGTGTATCTACCATTCCCCCCAACTTGGTGTCATCTGCGAACTTACTAAGCACGCAATCTATCCCATCACCGAGATCATTACTGAAGATGTTGAACAGAACCGGCCCCAGGCTTCTCGACTAGGGTGACATTTTGTCTAGGGCCGTCCTTGAGTAGGCCTTTTGCTAGCAGCCTAGAGGGGCATGCTTGCACTGCCTGTGGCCAGTGAGGTTGTGAGCTGCCCCCGGCAGGCACAAATAAGACTTCCTCATACTAAGAGCAGGTGGTAACAGGTACCTCGTGGCCCTGGGTTCCCAAGGAAGTGTTGCACAGACCTTGCCTATAAAAGCTTGCAATCTAAAAATAAACACAGATAAGGCAAAATGCACTGGGCATCATGATGGAAAGTGTTAGGCGCCCAAGCTCAGATCCCTAAAGATGTTTAGGCAACTAACTCCTGCTGATGCATTTCAGTGGGACTTGGGCATATGACGCCCTTAGACTCATTTGAAATTCTCTGTCTATATATTTCCCATAGAACCTCTCTTCCAAAATTCTAGGGCATCTCCTATTTGGTTAGTGTCTCTGATCCTTGACAAAGATAGATGTCTTTAGGAGAGAGATGGAAAAAGAAGAAGACTTGGGGGGGGGGGGGCGCGTTGTGAGCTAGCAGCATGGAAGAAGGAATTAAGGCAGGAGTAGGAGAAGGAAATAAAGGGCAATTGAGGATCGATAGCATCCCTAGCAGGGCAAAGGAGGGAAAAGAAGATATAAGAGACAAGATCAGAGTTGTAGGCAGAAGACAAATTGTGAAGACTCTTCAAGTAAGTACATGTTGGGATAAGGAACAAAAAAAGACCCCTCTTTAAAGCCTGTTTTCTGGTTCTCAGCTGGAAATGCTTTTAAAGAGGGACTAAAAACTATAAAAAGGAGGAGCAAACACCCTTGTCTCTCCCTGGCATTGTACAGAAGAAGACAAAGGAAAACAGCCAGTGGACTTTGGGGGAATGGTCCTGACCTGAAGAGTTTGGTCAGTAAAATTGCTGGAAGCATGTGATGAGAAATTTTGCTTGAGTCTGATATGGTTTGTTAAGTTAAACTTTGAAAAAGATTTTAACTTTATTTTGCTGGTTTAGCATTTCTAACTCTTATGCCTCGATACTTGTGCACATATAAAAAAACTTGTTCTATTGTTGTAGCTAATCAAGTGTGTTTAAGTTAAAGTGTCTGAGTAACTTTATGGAAAGCAATAATCTGTTGTGTTAAAGTAATATTGGATTTAATATATTTCGACTGTCCAGGAAAGGGGTGGGCAAGTCAAGATGTACAGTTCTGAGAGAAAATCCAGGACTGGAAACGTGTTGAGGTCACCCTCCATTATAACTTAGGCTGGTGAAGGCCAGGATATGACTGCCAGGTTGCAGGTACACAAATACATCTGGGAATGACCTGCATGCTGGTGGCTATTTGTGAGCCATCTAAGTTTGAAGCTACAGCAGGAAGGCATTGGAAGGCACCATGTTATAGGGCAGGGGTGACATAGCCCTCCACTGGTCTAGATTTCACCCAGGGATGTCAGAATCTCATCCCAGATGTGCACCTGTCTGATTCAAAGCCCATTAAAACACCCATTGATTTCAATGGACTTTTTAGATCAGGTTCTCTATGCTGGAGTCTGCTCAATACTTTGCAATGTGTGTTGGTGTCATCTTTCACTGCTGAGTCTGTCAAATGTTTTTTTCTGTGCTTCGTAATTTTAGGAGAGGCTTTGGGGCTGTGTGTTTTAAACAAGGAATCACAGTATTTAATCAAAAGTCTTACCAATGTGGCCATTCTTAAAAATAAAACTCAAGTGGTTGGAAGAGCTATTGCAACTCACTACAGAAGAGAAACCTTTTCAGATATCATAGGAGACTTTGGTGTATAAAAAACCTGCCCTTTAAAAGCTGCTCTGGACCTAATCGGCCACATGGATCCATGCCCTTTTAACACCTGTCTTGATGACATTTGCCTCATGAGAGATTCTACACTGTGTTTGAACTCAGTGTGCAAGCCTAATGATCAAGAGACCCCATCAGCCAAGGCGAAAGCTTTGCTCTACAGGAAAAACAGATGCTGTTTCATCTTCCAGGAGCATGAGGCTAAATTAATCCCTGATATAACAATATTGACTTCAGGGGAGTTACATCAGAGAGAATTTTACCCTTATGCATTGGCCAATTCATCCCCATCCCAGTGTTTGTTTATTTGGGCTATATATTTTCCAGGTCACTGAAAAATGAGATATTTCTTTTGCAAATGATTGTGTCTTTTGAATAAATTTATTTCTTTATGTCTGTTGGCTGTATAGCTGGTAGCATAAGGAAGTGATAGCTCTTCCTGTTAATACTTTTGTTCTCCGCAAAGTTTATGTTGCATTCGGCTGCTTTTCTTTTTCTGCAACTTTTTATCAAAAGATACCAAATACATATTTATGTATTTTGTGCCTTGAAGCAAGCCTCTGCTGTTTGACTTAGAGGACCATAGCCATCCCTGATAAAACTCCATTGAAGCCAGCAAAACTGCGCCAGGGATGAATTAGGCCCACAGACTATTGTCTAAGTATATTCATTTTAAAAAATCTGCATACATGCAGTGTTCAAGTGCGAGTAAAATGTGACCAACCACGCACTTACTAAATATTTGAGGCTCACTATTAGTGGAGATGGGCCCGATCCAGATCCCTTGAGCTTTGGGAAAAGCCACACAGAGAGCTACACTTTGGGCTCAGTGGTGCAACTTCTACTAGTATTGTGGTTGAAAGTGGATGCTTAGTGATTTGTAAAACAAACAAGGAGTCTGCTGGCACTTTTAAAGACTAACACATTTATTTGTCGCATGAGATTTCGTGGGAGAATATCCCACTTTGTCAGATGCTTGAAAATGGTAAGTTCCCCATCTTCAAGCATCTGACGAAGTGGGATTTTTGATTAGAATTAGGATTTTGATTAGAAGTTAAGAATTTGATGTTATATCCATACTTTAACTTGTGTCATTCTGGAGGAATGCCTTAGACGGGAGGGTGTGAACAACCATTGTCTCCTTAATGTTTAGGAATTCCTGATGAGCCATTAAGGACATAAAGTATACTACCATTGTGTCCTTAATAGCTCATCAGTTTACTCCCTGGGACCACATCACCTGGCAGATTCCTTAACATTAAGGAGACAATGGTTGTTCACACACACACACACACACACACACACACACACACACACACACACAC
>ML685799.1:4521445-4580256 GCA_007922175.1 Pelusios castaneus | reverse complement strand
CACACACACACACACACACACACACACACACACACACACACACACACACACACACACCGTCTAAGGCATTCCTCCAGAATGACACAAGTTAAAGTATGGATATAACATCAAATTCCTAACTTCTAATCGAAATAGAATTCCTAGACATAAACTATATAATCATTCCCAGCAAATTACTACCTTTCTATTGATACCAAGCATGACATAGTTCCTATGGATTATAGCATTTATGAGATATCCATAGAAAATAATATCATAAATGCTTCCCTAAATCCAGAGAGTGTCACACCCTGCCCACATGCCATGCCCTTTGGGGGGCATGCCAGGATCCCCCGTATCCCCTCCTAGCAGGGAGGGCATTCGACTTTAAAAAGTTAAATTAAGCTTTAGGTCTAGTAGAAAGGTGGTTTAATAAAGTCGATTTAATTTTCATTTCATTAAGTCGACTTTATTTTCCTTAAGTCAACTTAAGCAAAGTGTAGTGTAGACACAGGGCAAATTAAGTTGACTTAAGCCAAGTTTAAGTCGACTTAATTTACCAGTGTAGACGCAGCCTAAAAGTACCACAGAGCTCCTTGTTTGTTTGGCTGACCTAGACTAACACAGCTCCCCCTTTTGGATCTTGAATAGAAGTAATTCTAAAAGTAAATGTGTGTTCTGTTCAGGCCCCTAGAAAGATGTTATAAGCCTATCCAGCAGTGCTGTCTCTAGTTCTAATAATTCCTTGTATGAAAAGGTTTCAGTGACGTAGCCCTCGGGCCAATATCCTAGTCCTCATGTGGCCCTCATGGAGATTTGAATTTGAGACCCCTGTCCTAAATAGTGTTATTAGGTTAGCATGCATTTTACATCTTTTATTTGGGTGGTGGTCACTCACCATCCAGACCTTACTACTTCACAGCAGTTAAATGATGTTGATATGGGTCGTGTTTTGCATACCAGTTTGTTTGTGCTGACAGAATAGACCACATATCTGTGGAGATGAAACATAGTTCGTGCTCTAGTGTCATTTCTTAGCAATATCAAATTTCTGTTTTAACTGAGGAGAGTACAAGTTTAAGTAAACTTTCTTGTCTTGTAGTTTACTTGCACATAACATTTGATGCAAAAATTGGTCCTGTTACGTTTTTTCTTGATCTGATTGAACTAGGCAGCAATGATGCTGATGGCGTAGGACAAGCTTTGCTGCAGTTTGACAGCACATGGGTTCACGGAGGAATTGCTCAAGGATAATTGGATTGGTTTAGGTGCAGATGGAGCCTCTGTCATCTTAGGCAGTAAGGCTGGTGCTGCTGCAAAATTAAAGACACGATTTCCACTTTTGATAAGTTGGCATTGTTTTAATCACAATTTGGAACTGGCTGTGGCTGATGCTATCAAATACTGCAGTGAAGTTACATCATTTTAAATCATTCATGATTTCAATGTATGCTCTGTACAGTCAGTCGCCGAAGTTCTTGAGATAGTTGGCTGAATGTGAGAGTGATCTGGAAGTCCAGCTTATTAGGATTGGTTGCATACTTGACGTACGTTGGGTTGCCTCTAGCTGTCGCACTCTACAAGCTGTTTGGTGCTCATGTGCAGCCCTCCATGGCTACTTCTTGAAAAAATCCACTGATTTCTCACGAGAAGGGAAAGATAAAGCAAAATCTGCTGGCATGGCAAAAAACCTGGAGAATCCAGTTTTTGTTAAAAACTTGGGTCTCATGCCTGATGCTCTGGAGGAACTTTCAGACCTGTCCTTGGTGTTGCAAAAAGCTGATGTAACATTATCTACAGCAAGTAAGTTGATAAATCGACAAGTTCAGGTGTTTATAGCTCGTAGAGAGTGTGATTCAGAGCTCTGCCAAGAAGCTTGTGAGGCGACTGCTGCAGGTTGCTTTAAAGGTGTATGTGTAAACATGTCTGTGATTGCTGGCAAACGTATTGACATTTCTAAAGGTCAGTTTTACCAGGCCTTAGTGGACTGTATGAATGCTAGATTGTTGCCAAACTCAGAAAAACGTCTAAGCAGTGCTGTTGAAGCACTTGACCCATCGCGCTTCACTACAGAGCTGTCACCGGAATTTGGTGAAAGTGACATAAAATTTTTGTGTTCCAAGTTTGGCATTACATTTAATGAAGTGAAATGTGCATATTGGGAATATAAAGATCACAATATTTATTGTGTTATGCAATGTTTGCTAGTTTGTGACAATGACTGATATAGACATAAATGCTATATACAATTATAAATATGTTTATGTAGCGATAACTGATGCATATGGTACTGAGAAGTGGTTGCAAATGCCTACCTGGGCTGGGGTTCACACATTCATGAAGGGGGCCCAGACAATACGGGAAGGGGGCCCAGAGATTAGGAGGGTTCTGGGGCCCAGAAAATTATACTTTAACCACTAGTGAGGAAAAGGAGTCGTCATTATCCCAGAGAAGCTGCCTAGGTTCTGTGGCTCCAGTCTCATGTCCTCCACCGAAATGATCTAGCTACGTGTTTGGGTTCAGAGTGAACAGACATGCAATTGCTTTACTTGTTTTGGTTTCCTCATGGAAGACGAAGAATTTTAGAGGCAGTACTGGTGGGAAAATAATTTTGACCTAGACAAAATTAGAGCCTGACTCATAACTGCATTACTTCTGTTTTACACCAGCCTCATTCCATTGATCTTTAATGGGCCTGATTCTTATTTACACTAAGTCACGTTACAACCCTGTGGCAGAATAAAATGGCCTTAAAGTGAGCACCAATTACATTGATCTCTATTTCAAGGCCCCTTCTTACTGCCAGGGTGTTGGATAGTAGCTGTGGCATAAATGGCAATCAGACTCCCTGTCGCGTTCTCTCCGAAGGACATCCCAATAAAGCTAAATATCTTTCTGTTAACAGAGAATGGCCAGGTGTACATTCAAAAGAAGCCCACTATGTACCCACCTTGGAACAGCACATTCGATGCCCATATCAACAAGGGTAGGGTCATGCACATTGTCGTGAAGGACAAAAGCGCAGAAATGGTTTCAGAAACCACCATAGAACTCAACGTACTGGCCGACAGGTGCAAGAAGAGCAATGGGAAGACAGAAATATGGGTAAGTACTTTGGGTTCTCATCCCCGCTTACAGCTTGTTAGAGATCACTATTATAGAATAAAAGGAGGCACTGCGTGCATACCGGATTATAGATGTAACTGATATGACAAGAGGAGTTGTCTGTCATAGAAGGAATGCACGTTGAGTCATCTTGGGTATGGCTTGATGGAAAGGATTCCATGAACATCAAAAAGAGCAGCATAGTGCTTTTATATTAACTCTCTCTGCTATATTAAAACACATACCTTTATATTTAAAAAGATTCTGATTTGGATGAGTCATGCAGAAAAATAGCTTTGCTTAGATGATCCTTTGGGGCCAGACAATAATGAGCGACTACATCTGAATTATCTTATGTTCCCTAGAGAAATGCTTTTAAAATTCAATTTTTCTAACAGCAATGGACTGATTCCCCCCTGCATTAGCTGTTTCACTGCTGTGCAGGCTTCCACTCTCTAGATGGAGGCCAAGCTCTGGGACCCTCCCACCTCATAGGGTTCTAGATGCCTACATGAAGTGCGGGTGCCCAAGCCCCACAAGCCTGAGTTGGCTTGCATGGGCCAGGTGCGGGTGTCTAGTTGTTAAGTAGTCATATCAAAAGTCCCATGGGGCTTTGTATGGTCAGGTTTTCAAAAGGATTTAGGGGTTTAAGCATGCAGAGAGGCACTAAGGGGGATTTGAAGAAGTGCCTAATAAATACAGAGGGGCAAAATTTTTCAGCCAAGGATCTTTTTGTCCCAAAAATGTAGATTTGGGTTGACCAAAATGTTTCACAGATTTGGGTTCAGTTCGCCAAATTGTTTGGATTGAAAAAAGTCCAAAGAATTCAGAAAAAATCTAAACACTCTGTTTTGGCATTTCTTAAACGAAACTTTTCAATTTTTCATTCAAAAAGATGTTTTGTTTCAAATTTTGTCTTCTTTTCTCAAGTAAAACTACTTTAAAAACAAAATGAAACATTCCATGTTGGGTTGAGTAAAACTTAGTTTGAGGGTCTTTTTTACTCTTTTGAATTACCAGGAATTTTCATTTAGAGTCAAACTGAATCAGGTTTGTTTTGTTTTTTTAATATATTTCTTTGGTTCAGCCAGTGAACCAAAAATATCAATGGTTAGGCACCTAACTCCCATGGAAGCCTATGGGAGTTAGGCACTTACAGCCAAATTTGTAAATTTGCACTCAGCAGCTGCCGCTGGGGTTGATGCATTCTCTTGATGGAAACTCCTGGATACCAAGCCTCTTTGGAAAATCTGAGCCTTATTTATTATTTTATCCATCTCTATCTGTGCTCTAGTATGCCGTTCCCAAGCCTCTGATGAGAAACTGTATAATCTTATAACCATATTGTCTGCCATTCCTACCACAGCCCTCCTCTACACATTGTTCTCCAATGTACTTTTTGTTCTCTAGTGGTTACCATGGGTAATAATGAACAAACCCAAAACCAAGCATTTATTGTCATTTATTAAACTCCCCGTGGAAATTATTTATTTCTTCCCAACTAAGATTGTTTGCTTCTTCTTTGAGTTCATTCAAGCCTTCTAATGTGATTGCCATTGAGTACTATTGATGTCTAACATCTACTCTTGTATCTCTTTCCCTTTGTCTCAACCAGCTAGAACTGAAACCTCAAGGGAGAATGCTAATGAATGCGAGATACTTCTTGGAAATGAGTGGCAAGTGACACTATTTATTATTTGATTTCTGGTTATGTGAGGCAGACAAGTCATCTTCAGATAAACACCTAGCAGTTAAAGTAATGCTCACTTCAGTTTTAATGATTCACCTATAGATGTGTATTGAGATTATTGCAATAGATTGAATGTGGCTCCACTCTGGAAAACGATTTATATAGCACTGTGCTTCCAAATTTGCTGTCCTTCTACTCTTTGCATTTAAATTGGCTAGTTTTACCAATAAAAAAGTGAATTCTCTAATTGCCAGCCCTACATATGCATTCCCTTAAGCAGACTAGGGTAGAGCCCAGAAGAAAAACTATCTAATTCCAGATCCAGGTCCAATCCAAGTCAGTGGAAAGATGCCCATTGATTTCAAAGGTTTGGATTGGATCTATATACAACTACAATCTGGAGAATTTGTATATTCAGAATATATTGATTTGGAACAATCTCAACGTAAAGGGATGGCAAGGCACATAAGTGTCCATTTAAAATACATTTTCACCTTGATGACAAAACTCCTATTGACTTTGATGGGTGCAGGATGGAGGTCTACATGGGGAGGTAATAACCTGAACTTAGAAAGATCTTCCAATAAAACACTGACAATAATGCATTAGGAACCATGTCCCCATTGTTACTTTTCCTCGTCAACTCCTTTAATGGTTAGTAAGGCTGCACCTATCACATGGTATCAAGTCACCATTGAAACAGAAATCTTAACACATCATGGAGGCTAATTTTGGGGGAAATAGTGGTATAATGCATCTCAGTATTGCAAATTAACAATGTCAGAATTATTACTTCGATGCAGGTTACTTCCTGCAGAATTCTTAGGTGAATCAGTGTGCAATCCACTATGGAATCTAGGCAGATTATATAATTTGCAAAGGGTGGGCTTTTTTCCCATGCAGAACTTGCAGAATCATGCTAACTGTGAATATTTTCATCTACGCGACATATAATAAATCAATACTGGCATATTAGTTTATGCAAAAATAACCTTTTGGCAAATTCTATATAATTCCAACCACTTTTTTTCAGGGAACAAATTCTGTGTGAATTGAAAATCTTACAGCAGTGCACAAATTATTTCATGTCAAGAGTTTGAAGGTCTCTATATTTTTTTTAAAGAGCTTCATGACCCTGATCTAATTCCTATTGTTGGATTAAGCCCTAAATCTTAGTAGTATCACAGATTTATAGTGTGAACTGCAAAGAAACTGCATCTGAAGGAGCCAGTGCTTCCTCTTGTTTATGAAACACCTTTCATCACTTATTTTTTTTGTTTCTCTTGCGATGATGGTTTAAACTTTAGATCAAGGTGCCGTCAGCGAACAGCATCCCAAACAGATACTAGTGACAGTGTTTTCTGGTCACATTCTCTCCTTTATATCTAAACCAGTGCCGACACCTCTATATTACTCTGTAACCTCATGCTCGGGCATTAGTTTAGTTCTGGCTAATGGAACATGTGTGACTGACTGAACCACACAAACCACTTCCTTTAAAACCTAGAGTTTCCTTGGAAATATTCCACCCAAATATTAACCAGAACTAGCCCTGCTTAGTTTGTAAAAGCCATCAAGAGGAGAAGACAAGACCTTGTCTGTATTAACACAAGCTGCTGCTGAGGGCTATGGAGATAAGAAAAGGTTCAATTCTTCTTTTTTTAAGAAATGATTTGCTGGAAATAATATATTAAATAATTCCTATGTTCTGCATATTATGAATTAGCATTAGCAACAATTCATTGGTTCCTAGTGTCTTGTAATTCAGCATGTTAAGTTAATTCCCTCCTTGGGAAACTTATTTAGAAACATGGGGCTGTAGTTTTGCATAATCTCTATGCAAGGTAGCTTGCCACAGAATTAAATAGCCATTTTCTAATGATAAATAGCATCACACAAGATGCTACAATTTAAATTTAAACATGTATGAAATAAACACATTGTATTTAAAATATGGGTAGAGCTGGGAGGAAAGTAAGATAGAAGGGCCCAGGGCATCAGCTGTAGAAACTAAAATTTCCAGTCTTAAGTCATCAGATCAGAAGTAGTTCAAGTCCGAAGGAACCAAAACTCTGGGGTCCCAGATAAAATAAGTAGGTGATCTCAGTCCATTTCAGGTTCTACCAGCACAATTGACCTCATTCTCAACGATAGCTACCAAGACTGAACACTGATTGAACAGACATGGCAATGAAATTATTCCCTTGCCCGTAGATCTACTCTACCAACTGTCCAGGTCAGGGCTGAGTTACCTGGTTATGTGACATAAGGGATGCCTGCACTGTCTTTGTAGCAAGCAGGTCAAACCTCTTTATCATCGGGTCGGAAAAATTCCAGCACATTGTTATTTTGTCGGCATTTGCCAATTCATATAAAACCAAAATGTTTTCATAGAATCATAGAATAATAGGGTTGGAAGGGACCTCACGAGGTCATCTAGTCCAACCCCCTGCTAAAAAGCAGGACCACTCCCCCTAAATTATCCCAGCCAGAGTTTTGTCTAACCGAGCCTTAAAAATCTCCAAAGATGAAGATTCTACCACCTCCCTAGATAGCCCATTCCAATGCTTCACCACCCTCCTAGTGAGAAAGTTTTTCCTAATATCCAACCTTGACCTCCCCAGCTGTAATTTGAAACCATTGCTCCTTGTTCTGTCCTCTGTTACCCTCAAGAACAGCCTAGCTCCCTCCTCTTTGGAGCAACCCTTCAAGTAGTTGAAGGTTGCTATCAAATCTCCCCTCAGTCTTCTCTTCTGTAGACTATATAAGCCTAGTTCCTTCAGTCTCTCCTCATAAGTCATGTGCCCCAGCCCCCTAATAATTTTTGTTGCCCTCCGCTGGACTCTTTCTAATTTGTCCACATCCTTTCTGTAGTGGGGAGCCCAAAACTGGACACAGTACTCCAGATGCGGCCTGACCAGTGTCGAATAGAGGGGAATTATCACATCCCTCGATCTGCTGGCAATACTCCTACTGATGCAGCCTAATATGCCATTGGCCTTTTTGGCAACAAGGGCACACTGTTGGCTCATATTCATCTTCCTGTCCACCATAACTCCCAGGTCCTTTTCTACAGCGCTGCTACTTAGCCGATCGGTCCCCAGCCTGTAGCAGTGCATGTTTTATAGAGGTGGTTTCGTTGCTCCAAGGTTCCATTAGAACCCAGGCAGCATTTCCTGCCAGCTCACCTACCTAGCTCCTCGGCAGCTGGTCTGATGGGCTGTTGGAGACCTGCGGGTTTACAGGGTCCATGGCTCCCAAACAACCCACCAGCACTCTGCCCCAAAGGTTTCTTTTTCAATGAGAGTTTTGAAATGTTGAGGTTTCATTCCCAACTGGAATGAAATATCGAAATCCTCCCTGAAATGGAATGACCTTTTCTGCCCTGCTCTGATTAGCATTGTGAATTTGACCAGCTGTTCCCCCTCCCACCTTTTCCTTTCCTAGGTCATGCCCACCTTCATAGGTCCATGCTATAGATGCTGAAAGGACCCTCTATCCGTAGTTTTTAAGAAGCAAATCGGTATTAAACAGATTAGTTGCTTAACTGGAAGACTTCCCTTTTCTGCTTTAATGTGGCAAAATGAAAGCCTTGAATGGAAAAGACAAGGCACTCTGCCTTCTTTGTTTCTAACCTGAGGATTCATGTGTATTCTCCTATAAATTTTATAGTAAACATATGTGTTAATCTAGCTTGGTCTCACATAGTTTCTTCCATCAGCATAGTTAGAGAGAGATGGCTACAGCTTAGGGATGGGAGTCAGGACAGGTAGATTCTCTGTCCACTGTCCCCATGCAAGGCATTTAACTTCTCCCTGTCTCAACCCTGGTCTATACCGTGGTGCGATTTTGATGGCAATCAAAGGGAGATACACAAAGTACTTAAAATACCTTGCGTATTTCCCTCCAATTGCCTACCGCCTACTTACCATGGTGTCTTCAATGCGCTGAGTCAGAGGGAAATGCACTCCCTCCAACTCAGTGCTACCCTTCTGCAGGGGTGGTCTTGCAAGATTGGCTCCCTGATTGGTTAAACAGGTCTTCATAGAACCAATCAGTCGATTCGAAAGATCGATCTGACGGCAGCGAATTTGCCTCCATCAGTGAAGACCTGCCCTGAGTTTTCCATCAAATGAGCATAACGCAGTCCTCACAAGAGTGGTGTGTGGCTTCACTCATTAATGTTGATAAAACACTTTTGAGATTCTTCAGTAAAAGACAGCACAGAACACAGAGTGGAAGTACAGAATACATACACACACTGTGCTTTTATTTTACTTGAACTATATATTCAAACTGCATATATACACCCACACATGCAATAACTGAATTTCCCAATGAAATCTTATGTCTCCTTTCTGTCCAGATGCTAAAGAGTTGATTGACTATGAGACAGAGGGTTTTTTCTCCCTACATCAGCGCCGGGGAGCTATCAAGCAAGCCAAAATTCACAACGTCAAATGTCATGAATTCACTGCTACGTTTTTCCCGCAACCCACGTTCTGCTCTGTCTGCCATGAGTTTGTCTGGTATGCACAATAATTTGGTGCTTCCCCTTCCCCCCTTCCATTCTAAAATACATTGTAAATCTATCAGCCAACTGCCCTTCAATAAGCACTTTCTTGCTACTGCTGAGAGTTGGTGCCAGTGAGGTTTATTTCAGCTCTTCCCTGGAGGATCAAAGCACAGTGCAATGCAAAATATCTATGTGTATGCAGATGTCCTCATGTCCTTCTGTTACACTCTACAGGAGTCATCAGAGACCTCTGCTGTAGTCACTAATGATCATCCTCCAAACATCAGCAAAGAAACATTATTGTTGTCCTGAGTTTGCTCACCATTAAAAGGCCTGATCCGGCAACCCTCACTCACACGCTTTACTCCAATGGACCATTTCAGTGAGAGTTTGCTGGAGCAGGGACCTAATCCTGTTTAAGTCAGTCAGGCACAAATCCTGAAGGATATTAAGCTTCTCAACTTTTTTTAAATCAATGGCAGTTAGGTGCCTAAATATCTTTGAAAGTCTGGACCTGAGAATCTTTCTATTGACTTTAATGGAAGTCTGATCAAATCTTTAGGACTGGAAACTGAGAAAAGGCCTCAGGATTTAGGCCTTTGGAACTGTTTGAATGAATAAGGACTATTCATGTAAGTTAGTTGTCCTGCTTGCAGACCCTTTATCTGTTTCATGTAGGGGTCACTGTTTCATTTCAGGGATATGACACACAATGGTTGTGATTCTATTTGCATTTGCACCAGGGTGAAAATTCACTCCTATCGTTTCCTTTTTCTTCAGGGTCTAAACCATAAATTTCTTTAAAAAAAAAAAAAAAAAACAGTTTGCCATTAACTGATACAAAATTAATAGTTGTAAAGTGCACCAAAAACGCTGTGAGGTCCACATCGAGTCATCCTAGCTAATAGCTGAATTGGATAAAGACACTTAGGCTAGAGAAACTGTGGAGGAACTAATAAAAATCAATGTTGTTTCAATGCTGTTTTATTAGCTTTCATTGCATAAATGCAGCTGACATTAGCTCCATGGGTGCTTTCTGAAAATTCAAAATTAACCAACTTTGTATTTCTTCCAGGGGTCTTAACAAACAAGGCTATCAGTGCAGGCGTAAGAAACTTTATTATATTACTCTCATTCTTTATTCAGTCGGTTTTTTAAACAGCATTTTTTCCTAATATGGTGACTTGTCTGCTCTTTCAGAATGCAATGCTGCGATTCATAAGAAGTGTATTGATAAGGTGATAGCAAAGTGTACAGGATCCGCAGTCAATAGCAGAGAAACAATGGTATGTGCCATATTTCAGCATAGGGATTCCATTCTGATCTTTCAATTGCTGCTGTGAATCAGGAGTAACTCCAGGGAAGTCACTAGTTCCTGGTGTGGGATGGGTATTATGGAGCAGATTTGTGTCCTTTGCTTGCACATTCCTAATCAGTCACATAGTCTCTTATTTGTACTGCACGTGGATGTTTTCCTAGAAGAGATGTTCTAGCTCAGCTCAAAGTTATTGGCATGATGGAGATGTTATTGGGAGAGGTTCATTGGACTTTATAATGCAGGAGGCCAGACTTGCAGTACTGAGTTTACTAAGGTGCCATGGCACCTGGCCTTCACGCTCAGAAGGGGCCCATTATGACATATTTGGAATAAGAAAGACATTTTCCCCAGGGCAAATTGGTGAAGACTTTGTGGGGTTTTCTCCTTCCTCTGTCACATGGGGCACAGCTCACTTGCTGGTGGAGTCTCTGTACTTTAAAGTCTTTAAACCATGATTTGAGGACTTCAAAAATGTAGTCTTAGGTTATGGGTCTGTCACAGAAGTGGGTGGCTGAGGTTCTGTGGCCTGCATTGTGCAGGAGATCAGACTAGATGATCATAATGGTCCCTTCTGACTTTAGAGTCTATGGCTATGTCTACACTGGCAAAGTTAATTCAACTTTATTAAGTCGACTTAAAGTTAAGCTAAAGTCAACCTTGTTAAGTTGACCTAACAGAGTGGCAATACTTTAAGTCAACTTAAGTAGACCATGTAAAGTTGACTTAACGGTCTTAAATCAACTTAATAAGGTTGACTTAGCACTAATCCCCATCCACACTGGCTTTAATTCGACTTAAGAAGTCAACTTAAGGCTTAAGTCGACCTCAGAGGAGGTGTTAGTAAGTCGACATAAGCTCTTATTAAGTTGATTTAAGGAAGGGCTTAAGTCGACTTAATAAAAGCCCAGTATGGACGCGGCTTTGTTTAGGTCAACTTAAGCCTCCTTAAGTTGACCTAACTTGCCAGTGTAGACATACCCATTATGAGACACAGCTTCAGCCCCAGCATCTCAGTGGTGGGTCACTTCTGCAGGCTGGGCAGAGTCCCAACTGCTTCCAGTGTAGACAGGGCCTTGGCCGGCCCTTTGGAAAGAGAGAAAGAGAGAGAGAGAGCGCAGTCTCCTGGATCTCTGCACACAATTTTCTGGGATCCCCCTCCCAGTCCAGCTCCTTCAGATTACCCCGAGACCAGCTCCCTCAAGATCCGTTGCCCCACCCTGGCCCTGTAGAGAGAGAGAGAATGGCCTCCCTCGGTATACACCTCCTGCACACAGCTCCCTGGAACCCCTCAGCCAATTCTACAGAGATTCATTTCCCCCAGCCCCACACAAGAGACCCTGCCCCCTCAATCTCCATCTCTATAAAGACTCCTTGAGAATGCCCCCCCCCCACCTCATGCCCCATTGTCCCCAGCTGGTCTCTCAACCATAGGGGTCCAAAAATATGTTTGATTCCAAACCCACAAAAGGTTAATCTGGCCTTTCCGACTCAAAGATCATATTGGTCCATTCTGGCCTTAAAATTAATGACTACCATTTCAGAAGTGTATATTTTATCTAAGCTTCGCAGACTGTTGATGGGAAACATATGTTTTGACAAGTTCCTCTTTTATTATATTTTTTATCTTGCTTCTTCACATAATTGTCCCAGCACAATTTTCCTATGCAGAAATCAAAGTAAACTTCCAATTCCCCCATACTATTAAGACTACTATTAAGATTACCTTTTTCTCATATTTATACCCACACATCACTTCCCAAATCAATTTGGATCCCTCTATGGTGTTTACTCCCTTCAGACACTGTTGATCTCAAAGCTTACTAGTGGATTTAGTGGCTACACAATTACCATTGACAAAGAGCTTTATGGCAAAATCATCTAGCTGGCTTTGAAAATCTATAGAGAATTTCTTCTTTTTGTTCAAACCCAAAACCAAAGACGCAGCACTAGCATGGATGTCACTTTTTTCCTACCTTGTTTCCTATGTACAATATATGGTTTATTCCCAGGGATTTTTTTCCCCAGTCATGGTAAAAACCCTGCTAACTAATAATAGGGCTCCCAAAGACATAGAGATGTCCAGCAATGTAATACTCTAGGATAGATAAAATAGTATGGATGATGAGTAATATTTTTTTTTAAATTAAGCGATGATGTAGCATGGGCAGTATTTTCACTGCTGTCCTTTTTTTCTTGAAGTTCAACAAAGAAAGGTTCAAGATAGATATGCCTCACCGGTTTAAAGTTTACAACTATAAAAGCCCGACGTTCTGTGAGCACTGTGGCACGCTTCTTTGGGGCCTGGCGAGGCAAGGATTAAAGTGTGATGGTGAGTCCTGCAGCTTGTTGATGGTATCGGAGCTCTGCAAATGTAGATACAATGTTTCTTTACAATCTAAAAGCCAAATCCTGTTTATGATAGTCCCTTAGTAGCTGAGGGTGTGGGGACATGCTGAGGGCCAGACCAAGTCAGACCATTCTGGGCGATGCACAAGGATGCATGATCCATGGAGTTGTAGAGTTGAGTAAGAGAGGAAAATGCCTTTGTGCATCTCTCCAATTTGTAGATTATTCCGGCTGGGCCAGCAAAGTGACTATGCACCATTTAAGACCAAAAGCTTTTAACTGGTGCCTCACCCTTGAGCCACATAGGGCTGCAGAGGTGTATTTGCCGATAGAATACTCTCCTCGTACCAAACAAATGCAATTTATAATGCAAGCCTTCCCATGATCTGATCATCTCCTAAACGTCTTCCTTTCAGCATGTGGCATGAACGTCCATCACAAATGCCAGACAAAAGTAGCAAACCTTTGTGGCGTGAACCAGAAACTAATGGCCGAAGCACTGGCCATGATAGAGAGCACACAACAGGTACAACAGCACGCATTCTGAAACAGTGCGGTATTCAAGAGACCTATTGACCCGCTGTGTGAGCTGGGGCAAATCATTTCACCCTGTTTCCCCTTCCATACTGTCTTGTCTATGTAGATTGCAAACTCTTCAGGGTAGGAACTGTCTTTACGGTATGCATCTGGCACAGTGGGACCCAGATCTTGATTGGGGCCTCTAGGTTGTATTGCGCATTACACCACATAGAATCAAGCTCTTCCACGATATCTTGCTTAAAAGAAATAAGACCCCGAGGGCACCACCCTCCCGATGTACTTCATCAATAACTTTAATTATTAGCCACCTCCTTCTCTTTCAACTATTATATGTGTGTGAATATAGCAGGGGTAATGAGATCCCTCTGCTTGTAGGCGTTTCCAGCCAAAACAATGTTCCTTTTTGTTTGTGCCTTAGGCTCGCTGTGTGCGTGACACTGAACAGATCTTCAGAGAAGGACCTATTGAAATCGGCCTTCCGGTTCCTATGAAAGAAGTAACTCTGCTTCAGTCTGTGCCAGCACCTGCTACTGGGAAAAGAGGTAGCTCTCCAATTATGTGTATGGATGGAGCCAGTTACCTAAACTGTTAGCCAGAGCCAATGATAATGAACTTAGTCCATTCATAGGAAAGGGGAATAGATGCTCTATCTGTTACTCATGCAAACCATGCCCACTCTGTCCCCATCTGGTGGTGGATTACATCTTCCCGTGGCCAAGAAAGGACTTCCCAAGCCTCAGAGGCTTCCCAGATTGATTCCATATATGGGCCACCACTTGTAATGTTGATGACCCGATTGGATTGTTAACAACAGGGATCAAACCTGGAAACTCCATATGTGAGCCTCTATGACCTGAGTTGAAAGACCCATCTCTCTTAGCCAACATCTCGCCACCACCAGAGGGAACAGAGAGCCACACTGAGTGAGCCTGGCTTACACTTCCAACATATTCCTTCCAAGCCTCACCTGGTGTCATGATTCTGATTTAGTAACACAGACGCAATTTATGACTTCGACCTGGTCATCAGCTATTCCAGTGGATGCTCCAAATAGTGTAGTTTCTACAGAATAACTCACTCAAGTTGATTTGTTCATTAATCAATAGAAATCAACATCTGTCACTTCTAGAGTCATGCCTCTACCAAAACATATCCCTCTCATCCACATTACCCCCAACTATTCCTAGCCGCTCCACCCAGAGGCAACTAATCCCCCAGTCCCAGTGCAGTTTCCTAATACCTCTCCATACATATGTGCCCTAACCCATTCAATTCTGTTCTCCAGTGACATGAGCCACAGAGCACTACCCACCCAGCTGACAAAATCTTCCTCAAATCCTCTCATAGCTCAGGTACCCCCAACACGCTACTTCCCCCACCCACAACCATATTCATCAGAACCTCAAGAAGCAATGTAGCCCACTGTTTAATTTCAACTATGTGGTCACCACTGAAAATTATATTCCGATTTTATATTTTCTCTGTGCTGCAGCATATGGCTAATAATGCTCTTGACAGGTTGCAGGCTTATAATAGTTTAATTTAGTTAGTTAGTTAGTTAGTTTTAGAACTGCAGGGATGTTGTTATATTCTTAACTAATTATGCTGATTACAGAAAGGTTAATTTCATGCAAGTGTTTAAATGTTGACTTCATCTTATCTGTGTACTCTGCCTCCCTGTTGGCAAGCTACACTCTGTTATTGACATGTGTGCTTGTTCAAAGAATTGGCTTCATTAATTGTGTTTTCAAATCTTGTTTCCCGTTACTCTTCTCTCTTCTCTCTTGAATTTTGTTTGTGCATAGCTTTGTTTACATCCCTGCAAGTAATGACCATTGATGCTGTGAACTTTATTCATTAGTGTGGCCCCCCTTGATAGGATGGCCAAATCACACATTTAATAAAGTCTGTACTCGTACAAAAAATGACCATGGGGGGGATATTTCAAAGATACAAATTGCAATTAGGTGCTTGTAGAGCATTTGTACACAGGGACACTCAGGGATATGACTCCAAATTAATTTTAAAGTAGTTAAACCACATTGAATGCCTACATGGATGGTATTATTTAGAACTAACATGGGCTTGATTTGCTGTGGCTTAATTCACTTCCAAAGCACGATTCAAATTAATTTAGATTAATTTTCAGTTTAATTTTCCTGGATGTCCTCATGTAAACATGCCATCATTCCCATTGAGAATCAATGGAAAATCTCCACCTTACCAATCCAAGAGCTGACCTAAACATCAAAATATAGGTTTAAATGGTGTGGGGTTTGTTTGTTTTTTTTGGAAATTAACTCCTCTTGTGCTCCATGATAGCTTATATTCCTTTCAGTATTAGTAATGAAGATTTAAAATTAAAAAAAAATCAGAATGTATTGATCCAGCTTCTTATTGTGTAAATCATTGTAGATCCATTGATGTGAACAGAGTGACTCTGATTTACACCACCTGAAAATCTAGTAAAATGGTTGAGCCGCCCCATAGATTTAACTACTGCAGTATATGTTATGCATACCAAATTCAAGTATCATTGTTACGAGGTAATTGAGATCGGATGCATACATGCATTTCAACAGTGCTAAAGTGCACCTTGATGTGAAAGAACTGCATTTGGATATGGCCAATAGGAGGCCATACAAGGAGGCTTTCCTTGTCTTTCCTGCTGTGAAGCACTGTTCCATGATCTCATGCACAGTGTCACCATGGAGAAGGTTTAGGTGGGCAAAGCAGGGTACCAGGGGAGAATAATAGCATGGGCTTGTAGATTTGAGATAATGTTAGAGCATAGTGCCTTGGAAAGAGGATTCAGTTCCGCTCCACAGTTGACCAGTGTGACGAATCTTTGCACATCGTATGCTAGCTTTTAAGTTGGGAATTTGCCCAGTAGGAATCCAATGACTTTCTCTTCACTCCTGACTCACATCAACCTGTTGAAAAATCCCTCCTTTGGTCCACAGTGCCTATTATTACCTTGGCATTCAAAGGCTGTACCACAACATACGAAATACAGCTCATGCAATGGGTAGCACAGAAACGGCCACTCCTCAAGCTTGAAAATACATTTGTGAGGAACAAAAGCAAAATGAAACCAAAGCTTAAATAAAGGCCACGACTGGGCTCCCAGCTCAGATTCAAGTGGAATGGTGAGAAGAGCGTAACCTTCCATTTCCAATCTTGCTATAATTACATGTACCCTTTCCACCTCAAGATCACATTGCACTGGATGAAGGCAATACATGAAGACTATTGCGAAATTGGAGCTCATGCAAAATACTGCAGCTCGCTTATTAAAGCTGAGTTGCCTGGCAGAAGCACATTATGCTCGTGCTCTAGCATTTTTGTTATCATTACCATCTTGGTCAACACCAGGGGCCTCTCACAGCAGCAGTATGAATCTCTACACCCTGAGTGATAAGTAAATGGAAGAAAACAGTGATCAATTCTTCTCCATGTGCACTCAGAATAGAACAAGAAGTAATTGGCTTAGTTTGTAGCAAGGGAAATTTAGGTTCAATATTAGGAAAAACTTTTTAACTTTAAGGATAATTAAGTGTGGGACTAGGTTACCAGTGGAGGCTGTAGAATGCCCATCATTGCAGATTTCTGAGAACATGTAGGACAACCACCTGTTAGGGATGGTCTAGGTATATTTGGTCCCACCTCAGTGCAAAGGACTAGAGTGGGTGACCTCTCAAGGTCCCTTCCAGCCTGACATTTTTGTGATTCCATGGCTCTAAAGTGTGAGATTTGCATCCTTTGTGAATTGGCCAAAGAGGACCTGCTATCAATCAATTACATCTGCAGTGTCTTACAGTAAGTTTCTAGGTGGAATTCAAAGTTTTGGTTTTAGTTTATGAAGCTTTAAATGATTTGAGACCTGGTTACCTATGGGACCATCTCTTCCCTGGTGGATATTTGTTTTATCCATCAAGGTGTGCTGAACAAAAGATTCCAAGACACGTTTTTATAAATCTAAATAAATAGAATACCAAGAAAACTCTTGAAAGTTCTACTCCAAGAACTGACAACTAAGGCAGTCAACCTGATCTGAAATGCTGGATAGGAGCACAAAATGTAAAGTGTCTCATCTGTTTCATACAGCAACCTTGGCAATTGTCTTGAAGAGACCCAAGGATAAGATGTCAAGGCATGGTGTGTCAGCCAGCAAGAAGGATTGTCAAGTAAAACTTGCACAAAATCTAAGGATTAGATTCTTCATCTTTGAAAGCAACATTATAGCCAAAGGATGTCATTCTCCTCTCATTTACACCCCCGTTAACTGGGAGTCATTCCACTGAAGTCAGTGAGTTACACCATTGCAAAAACCGATGTAAGTGGAAGGAGATTAAGATACAATACCTGATATTTTCAAATCCATCTAGTGAATGTGGACACCAGATTTCCATTAATTCTCATTGGAACTGGGTGTCTTTGAGAAATGTAAAACTAGGATGGAGACTTTGTTTTGTTTTGTTTCTCCTTGTTTATTTTAACACTTTGATGTTCATTTCAGAGCCACAGGGAATCTCCTGGGAGACACCAGTGGAAGACGTGACAAGCCCCCAGTCTCTAATAGAATCAGAACCAGGGAAAGATGAGCAGCCTGAGCAGCTGAAATTAACAATTGATGACTTTGTCTTACACAAAATGTTGGGAAAGGGAAGCTTTGGCAAGGTAAGTGAGAAGGGGTTGCCCTGTTCTAAGCAAATCCATGCAGTGTGCTGCTGGAGAATATAAACAATTTTTCAATGCCAAAGTGAATGTTGCATTGCCAGGATCAGAAGGCATGACTCTATTTTCAAACTTCAGCAAAAACATTAAACCGTGCTTAATAATAAACAAGATTTAAACATCACCCAGGGTAACCAACTATTACATTTCATAGAAACCTAATTCTCTTAAGGCTCAGTTATGAACCCTGCTCTACCTCTGCACAGGAGAGTAAATATGACAAAGTAAATATTCCCCTGCACTCCACTTATTCCTCTACCTACATCACCAGAGCCTGTGTAGGGGGAAAGCAGTGGCCAGACAACAAAGTAAAAGAAAGGGTTAGAAGGAAAACGGCATCCTTAAAACGTAGAATTTAAATCCTATTAAGAAACTAGAAAGGATCATAAACTCTGGCAGGTGAAGTGTAAAAATATAATTAGGAAGGCCAAAAGAGAATTTGAAGAACAGCTAGCCAAAGACTCAAAAAGTAAAGAACACAAATAATGTATATCGGAAGCAGGAAGTCTGCTAAACAATCAGTGGGGCCACTGGACGATCAAGATGCTAAAGGATTACTCGAGGAAGATATTGTGGAGAAACTCAATGAATTCTTCACATCGATCTTCACAGCTGTGGATATGAGGGAGAATCTAAAATTGGAGCCATTCTTTTTAGGCGACAAATCTGAGGAACTGACCCAGATTGAGGTGACATTAGAGGAGGTTTTGGAATGAACTGATAAATTAAACAGTAAAAAATCACCCAGACCAGATGGTATTCCCTCAAGAGTTCTGAAGGAATTCAAATGTGAAATTGCAGAATTACTAACTGTTGTATGTAACCTATCATTTAAATTAGTTTTTGTTCCAGCTGACTGGAAGTTAGCTAATGTGACACCATTTTTTTAAAAAAATCTCCAGAGGTGATCCTGGCAATTACAGGCTGGTGTGTCAAACTTTAGGATCAAACAAATTGGTTGAAACTATAATAAAGAACAGAATTATCAGACACATAGGCACAACCAGTTGGGGAAGAGACAACATGGTTTTTGTAAAGGAAAATCATGCCTTGCCAGTCTACTAGAATTCTTTGAGGAGGGTCAATACGTATGTGGGCAAGAGTGATCCAGTGATATAATGTACTTTGATTTTGAGAGAGCCTTTGTCAAGTTCCATCACCAAAAGCTCTTAAACAAAGTAAACTGCAGTGGGGTAAGAAGGAAGGTTGTCTCCTGGATCAGTAATTGGTTAAAAGATCAAAAAGGGTTGGAATAAATGGTCAGTTTTCAGAATGCAGAGAGTAAATAGTGGGGTCCCCAGTGGTCTGTACAATGTATTCATAAATTATCTGGAAAATGAGGTAAACTGTGAGGTGGCAAAATTTGCAGATGATATAAAACTACCCCAAAATAGTTAAGTCAAAAGCAGACTGGGAAGAGTTACAAGGGGATCTCACAAAACTGGATGACTGGGAAACAATATGGCATATAAAATTTAATGTTAATAAATGCAAAGTGTGATACTTTGGAAAACATAAGTCTAAATTAACTGTTACCACTCAAGAAAGAGATGTTGGAGTCATTGTGGATAGTTCTATGAAAACACCCTCTCAATAAGTTGTGACACTCAAAAAGGCTAGCAGAATGTTAGGAATCATTAGTAAAGAGATTGATAATAAGACAATAAACATCATATTGGTTCTTTATAAATCAATCATACATTCACATATTGAATACTGCATGCAGATCTGGTCATCCCATCTAAAAAAAAAAGACATAGCAGAATTGTAAAAGCTACAGAAAAGGGCAATAAAAATGATTAGTGGTATGGAAAAACTTCCATATGAGGAGAGATTAATAAGACTGGGACTTTTCAGGTTGGAAAAGAGAAGACTAAGCGAGGATATGATAGAGGTCTATAAAATCATGATTGGTGTGGAGAAAATAAATAAGAAAGTGTTATTTACTGCTTCTCGTAATGCAAAAACAAGGAGTCACCAAATGAAAGCAATAGGCAGCAGGCTTAAAAAAACCAAAAGGAAGTATTTTTTCACATAGCACATAATCAACCTGAGGAACTCCTTGCCAGAGGATATTGTGAAGACCAAGACTATAGAAGAGTTTAAAAAAGAACTGGTTAAGTTCATGAAAGTTAGGGCTATCAATGGCTATTAGCCAGATGGGCAGGGATTACAGTTTGCCAGAGGCCAGGAATATCCGACAGGATGGATCACTTGATGATCACCTGTTCTGTTCATTCCCTCGGAAGCACCAGGCATTGGCCACTGTCAAAGACAGGATTCTGGGATAGATGGACCATTGGTCTGACCCAGTGTGGCCCTTCTTATGTACTTCCCCTTTTATAAGGTGGGTGGGGAGCAGACGGACAGGAGAATGGACTGAGTGGAGTCCTAGTTTGCTACCAGCCAGCACAGAGGAGGAAGTAAGCTGCATCAGAAAAAGGGCTAGAGTAGATCACTTCCTCCTCTAGAGTAAAGAGGAAGCAGGAACCAGATTGTGAACCCCTCCCTTCTTGGTCCACTGCAGCTATGCTCTGCCCTTTGCTCAGGCTGCATTCAACTACAATCCATCCCTGAGAAGTCTGGGGCCAGATCTGAAGTCACTGGCACACCATGTGCAAGCCAGTGGGGGAATCTGTGCCTCCAATCTGAAACACGAATCTTCTATCTTCGGTGGAGTCATTCGTCTCACTTCATATTGGGTGGCTGATCGTTATTCATTCCTAGACACATCCTCTGTAATAATGGTCACCAGGATGAACTCATCTGGTGCAAATGCAGCTGTGGGAGGCAATTCTGAAGCCACTTTTCATTGCAATTGAGCAACTAATGAAGGGGCACTTATTAGACTGTGTATTACCCAAAATCATCAGAGATGGAAACTGCCCCATGGTTTATGGCTGATTCTTATATATTTTATGGACCTGTGACCACATCTTATATTGTTAATTAATCATCTGATTTATTTTTTTCCATTTTGCTTTCCATAATTGAACAAGTTTAGTACGGATGGGTCGAATCATGGAGGAAGCAGAAAATATGATAAGCTTCCTCCACAGAATCCTCTCCAAATTCTTCCATTGGTTGGGATGGAGTTTGTCTCCTTTTGGAGAAGATGTAGGACATTCAGCCTTCATACCCTGCCGATTTCCAGAAATCTGTATGGATTTTGATGGTACAGGTCCATCTGTGGAGAAGCCCATTGTCTCTCCATTGACCCTACTGTCTCCTACCATCTCCTGCCTCTCAGGCAGTACAGTTCCCCTCTGGTTACTATCCCTTGAGACCCTGTCTTAAAAAATATTCCATAGCATGGAGGGGTGTTGTGAAAAAGCTATTATAGATTCAACATTAATATTTCTGACTATTCCCCTTACAGCTAGAGAGAGGATTTACACAGCACATTGATAAATTAAATGTAGAAAGAAGAACCAAAGGGGTGAATAAAACTTGCCAGGATGTTGCAGGTTCTCTGTGCTTTTCCATCTCTATGGTTCAATAGACAGTATTGAGGGGCCTCATCGATTATTCTTGGACATATATCTAAATAAGACCTCCCTCCTATATAGTGCTGTTTGTCCATAGATCTCAAAGCACATTATGTATGTTGGTATCCCCATGTTACACATGGGAAAACTGAGACACAAGAAAGTAAATGACTTGCCTGAGGTCACCTGGAAAATTTATGACAGAATCAGGAAGTGAGGCCAGGTCCTCTGAATCACAGTAAAGGGCTCAATCCACTAAACTGTAGGGTTACCTAGTAATTAGCCTGTGGGCTTAGAAGTCATTCTAATTCCAACACCACTATTGGCTCATTTGTGGCCTCTGGCAAGTCATTTTGCTGCTGACTGCCTCAGTTTCCCATCTGTAAAAGGGGGATAATAAAGCTTGCCTATTTCTCTGAGATTCAGTTCATTAGTATTTGTTACATGCTTTGAGATACACAGGCGAGAGATGCTGTAGAAGTGCAACCTAATTTATGCTTACTATGTTCTAACCTTGCCTTTAGAGCCAGATCAGCAGTTAGTATAAATCAGTCAAGTGCCACTAATATCCGCTGTTCAGATTCTTATTTACATTAAGGCCTCCCTAACAGTAAGATACAAACCCTATTTAATGGTAGTTTAAAACAAATGTTCTTGAAACATTTCTATTCTGTTGGCCGTATCTTTTGTAGAAGTTCATTTGTACACTGATTTGTACCAGCTGAGGATCTAGCTCCAAATGTTCCAATTTTATATATTGCTGACAAAACACTATTCCACCATATGTCTTTTAAAGTAGCATAGTGGTTAGCAGAGTTGGTCAGAAAATGGAAATCCGTGTGTCTGAAAATTTGCATGTAACTGGTTTCTGTCATCCAAGTTTTCACATTTCGGAAGGGTTCCATCTACTTACATGGCCCCCATAACAATGCTAACTTAGCACCTCTTAGTCACTGGTGGCTCTATTCCCACAACACCCCTATCAGGTAGAAAAGTGTTATCCCCATTTTACAAATGAAAGCCGGGCCTTAGGGTAAGTTGAATGACTTCCTCAAAGCCACATAGGTTTTTTAGTCGACTGAGGACTTCAACTCAGGCTGGATGAGTTCGAGTCAAATGACGTAACCACTAGATCTTCCTTCCACACACTCTGTCTGATCAACCCTGATGTTGAGCCCGTTCTTCTCAGCTCTCTTCTTTAAATGGTTCTGAATATGATTTGAGAGAATGCACCTCTTATATGAAGTGGCCTTTCCCATTCTAGGTCTTCCTTGCTGAGTTAAAGAACACAAATCAGTTTTTCGCTGTGAAAGCTCTGAAGAAGGACGTGGTTTTGATGGACGATGACGTTGAATGCACCATGGTGGAAAAACGAGTCCTCTCCTTAGCTTGGGAGCACCCGTTTCTAACTCATGTGTACTGTACATTCCAAACCAAGGTAAATACATGCTTTCCACTTGTCCCTAAATGCGCAGAGGGTACTTTGCTTTAATACTGCCACTGGGTATAAAGCCTGAGCCCATATACTCTGCGGAAAGTTCTCTGAAGCAAAGTAGGGCTAAGGGAAGGAATATTCAGGCTCACTTTGTGCTTCAGAAACTGTCACCTTCTCCCCAGCTCTTGTCCAGTGAGTGCTGGGTGTAGGTGCAGGTAGGGAAGGTGGTTGGCTGATCCCTTTCAGGAAGCATGCTTGGGCTTTGCCCCTGTAGGTTTATGATTCTTCCTCCTGCCCACCTCCCAATTCTCCTGAAGACTGGCAGTTCGGAAAGCTACTCTGGTACATAAGGCTTTGCAGTATGTACTACGAGAGAAATTCAGTCCCATGCAGACCAAGGCATAGAAGGTACAAACCATCTTTACTGGGGTTTAAAACAAATGTTATTGAAACATTTCTATGCTGTTAGCCATAATCTTTTGTAAAATCTCAAAACAAGGCTTAAGTGTACCCGAAATAGTGCAAGAGCCTTGTGAACCTGAATGTGCGAAGGATTGCAAAGTAGCTTCCATGGTTTCTTTCTGTCTCCATGATCAGCCATTTGAGTATCATGGCAGGCACATAAAATAACCAGTTTGCTTCCTTCCTTCTTTCTACGCTGTCCAATTTTATACTGGTATTAAGACAAATTTAACGGGATAAAACAGTGGCGTATGGAGAGTCTCTGGCACGCAGGAGACAGCCCTACATTTGCACCACATGCCCCCTGTGCAGGAGAGGAGGTGTCCCAGTGCCAACCCCCACTGCCCCAAGGAGGGGGTCTGTACCTGTGGGAAGGGAGAGCAGTGGCTTGGGGAGCTGCTATTACAGGCTTAGCTTTGCTGCTCCCCCACCCACACTTACCCAGCGCATGGTGCCCACCTCTCCCCCTGCAGCCCAGCACTGGCTCTGATGAGGCAGCCCCACCCCACAGTGGTGGAGACAGCCAAGCTGGCCTTTCATGACCCACAGTTGGGGGCACTGAAGGGCACTCCCAGCACTAGATTGCTTAGTTCAGCAAGAAAGAACAGTCAGTGTCACCAGAAATAAATAGTATCTCTGCTGTATATACAGCTAGCTTTCCAAATAACATATGTTTAAGAACAGTGGATGAAATTTAGTGTAGAAATGTTTGTGAAATCTTGTGTCTGTGGATCATGAAATTCTGAATCCTGGCATCTATTTTAATCCCTTCAGGACTGAGTAGGTAAGATGTACATCCAACAAAGGGATATCCATAATATAATGGAAAGAAATAATTTACAATATCAGCAGACAATGAGGTAAAAAATTAATGACTTGAAACCAAAGAGAGAAAATGGAGACTAGAAAACAGGAAAAATATTTTTAACAATAATAACAATGAGGCAGTGGAATATGCTCCCAATGGCGATGATGGAGGCACCATAACTGCAGATATTCAAGAGTGAGTTGGGTGAGACACCAGTAGGAATGATATATAGGAACATAGACATTGCGGGAACAGTGTTGGTTCATCTAGTCCAAGATTCTCTCGTCAACAGCTGCCAACACTAGCTGCTTCAGAAGAAGTCAAGAAACTGTAGAGTAGGCAGTTATAGAGTAATCTGCCTCAAAGACAAGTTTGTTCTGGGCTCCTAGGGCTATATCTACACTTGTAAAGTTAAGTTGACTCTGTTAAGTCGAGTTAACAAGGTCGACTTTAAGTCGACTTAAAGGTGACCTTGTTAAGTTGACTTAACAGTAGACATAGCCATCCACACTGGCTTTAAGTCGACTTAATAAGGTCAACTTAGCGCTATTCCCCATCCACACTGGCTTTAAGTCAAACTTAAGAAGTCGACTTAAGGCTTAAGTCGACCTTCAGAAATGGTGTTAAGTCGACTTAAACTGTCAAGTAGACTTAAGGAAGCACTTAAATCAACTTAATAAAAGCCCAGTGTGGACAAAGCTTTGTGGAGGTCAACTTAAGGGTCCTTAAGTCGACCTAAGTTGCCAGTGTAGATGCAGAGTCAGAGGCTGGTATATGCCCTGAAACCCAAGGATCTGTATAGAGAAAAATGCCAGGTCGGATGGCTGATCATTTCTAGCCCCCATCCCCAATTCCTGGTGTTATATTGCCCTCTTGATATAAGTTAAACATCTCTTTGTTCTTATCTAAGTCACCTTTTCGGCGTTATAAAGCAGTTGGGCCTTTTCATTTCACACTACAGCTTGACGCTGTTGGAGTTAGTGCATGTCTTTCTAATCCAAATCACCCATAGACTGGGATTGATTTCTGTCTTATGTTTTTCTCCTCTGACCTTTCCAAGTCAAGCAGTGATCATTCATCTGATGAAAGTCATTCTGAATGAGAGAGCTGTAACAAGCCAGAGACATTCTTTTGCCACTCGATGGAGGCATGTTTTAATCATAACACCCTCCGAGTAAACATTTCATAGCAGATGCACTGGGGTGTGGAAACCATGCCTAGGAGTTATTATTGGAATCTTGTTTGGAAGACTTCACTGGATTGGCTTTTGATAAGTGGCTTCAAACAGAAAAGCATGAGTCAGAATTCTTTCTGAAATATTGATTTGTGGGCAATGCAAAGTTCCTGAGTTCCTTTTTTTACTGAATGCATCCACAAAGAACAGTAGAAATAGGATCCTAGGTCTTACCATACTGGGACAGAACAGTTGTCCATTCAGTTCAGTGTTTTTCATCAACATCAATATCAGCTACCCAACTTCAGAGGAATATTTTTCTCCCTAATGTACTAGCTAGACACTATTATACATTACAGCTTCTGCCTGATCCCAGCCAGTGATGATCAATGTGTGCATTGAAGCCTGAGGATTGATGGTCCTTTGGCTTGAATTTCAAAGATGCTGAGCACTGAGAGCTCTCACTGAGTTTTGTGGAAGATGCAATTGTTCAACACTCATGAAAATCAGGCCACTTGTCCATTTTAATCTCTTTAGAATAAATGAAGATGCACTTTTTTAGATCTAATTTTCTATGTTTCTTTTTTCCCCCATAATCTGAGTTGACAGGCTAATTATATGCTATGTTGTTAAATCTTTTATTTATATGATTTAAAGGGACGCTGTAACAGCTGTTCTATAATTCCCATACTACTAATCCTGAAGTTATTTAATCTGATAAAGTGTTAATCAGTGAATTAATTCTTCACCATTTATGCTGCTTATTTTTTCCATTTTGGAGATCTTGGACAATAAAAATAGACTTTCTATTTTTGAAAGTCAGTTTCATTTATGTTTATAGCTGGTTTCACTTCATACACCAGATTCTTATTTACACTTAGGCCAGGTCTACAGTATGGTGCTAAGTCGGTGGGAGAGACGTAATCTGCGTTCTGCAGAATACGTATCTCCCATAAACTTTTAGTTAATTCTACTTACCACGGCTTCCTCACTTGGCTCCGTCGACTTACAGTGCTCTCTGGTCGACACAGCCTTACTCCACTTGAGGGGGTGGAGTAACTATGTTGATTTCAGAGGGCTTCCAGGATCAACCGAGCGGGTCTACACTACCCCCTCAATCGATTCTCAGGGATCGATACAGTTTTTTGAGTGTAGACTAGGCCTTAGTTTAGTTTCACTTCAAACACCAGAGTCTTATTTACTCTTAATTCCCTCTAACTGTAAAATGGAAACCATATTTATTGTAGTTTAAAAACAAATGATATTGAAACCTTTTTGTAGCCTTATCTTTTATAAAATTTCATTTGCACAAGGTCTAAAGGCTGAACCAAATTTGATGTGACATGTCACTTTAACATATGGGATGTCAACTTTAAAACTCCTATGTACTGATAGAGTAGTGTAAAGGGCCCTTTGGGTAAATGAGAAGTCCTTTTGAAGTCCTATGTGAGACGTGACTCAATAAACCTTTTGTTGACCTTTGCTAAATTTCAATATGCTAAGCCTTTAGCATGTGGAAATTTAGTAATCTACACCTGCTTTTTTGTATACTTTTTCAGATGAATTTACTGCTTTAAATCAAGCAGATGGACTTGCAAAGCAGAGCATCTTGAATCAGGTTCTTTAACATGCAATAAAAGATCCTGCAAGTGGGAGAATCAGAATAGAAATAGAAAGGTAATTATGTGAGATTAGCACGGAATTGAATTGGCTGGCAGCTGCAGGGGATGCTGCCATCTCTAGAGAATAGGTTGATATTACAGAAGGGAAAACAGTCTTTAGTGCTGAAGAACAAAATTAAACCCTCCGTCACTTTGTCTTTAGCAGCTAGGCTTTGATTATTCCTAAAAGATTCCAATGCAAATAGCGCCTTCTATATTTCCTGTAACCACATATTGATGGAGGCAGCGTCCGCACATAAGTAGCCCCATTAAACTCAGTTAGATGGCTGTGAAATCTGCTGCCGTCAACAGGTCAACCTTCCTGATTGACTGATTGGGTCTGTGACGACTCGCTCAGTCAATCGGGAAGTCAATCTTTGAACACCACCCTGGTAACTGAAGTTGTGCTGAGCTGAAGGGAGGTCCCTCCGTTCAACTCAGCACAGTGGATGACCCATGCATAGGGCAGTTGCACTGAGATATGCAAGTTATTTTAAGTAAATTGCGTATCTCTGTCCGACTGCCGCCAAAAATGGCAGACAGTGTAGATCTGCCCATACTCATATTGGTGAACTGGCTTGGAGGGCCAGATCCTCTGCTGGTGTAAATTGACCTAGTGCCTTTGACATCAGTGGAGTTATGTTCATTTACACCAGCAGAGAATTTGGCCCTAGAATGTAATGCATTTGCTAGGGTAACAAAGGAAACAGAACAAGGCGGTGGGGTACGTAAGCCTACCACATGATTGTGTCAAATATTTATAACCGTCAAAGCCAGGGGCAGATATTTCTTCCTTTTCAGTAACTGATCTGACATTGTATATTTGTAATGTTTGCAATGTACTACCCCCATGGAAAGTGCTTTGGAGTCTTTCTAGCAGATCACAGGATTAGTCAGAACGTACCTAAAAAGGATTAATTTAAATGTAGCCCTGCTTCAGACTATTTATAAAGGCAAAATCACCACTGATGGAAACTCTTTATTTACACAGTGGTTGCATGGGAAGTAGGAGAATGTTGATTTAACTCCATGCATGTGTAACCTTCGGGTGGGCTAAAATTCATTTAATTGTCCTTCTCCAGTGCCTGACAGGAATCAATCCCAATCCCTATGGAGAAAGCAGCTGGAGACCCAGGATCCAGTGTGTACGGGACTCACAGCAAAGATTGCTCAGAGTTACCACCCCACATTAAAATACTACTAAAAACAAACATAACAATGAACTTTATTAACTACTAACTAAATAAACCTTATCCTAAGAAAAACGAAATGCAATTAACCAAGAACAATCCCTCCAGAAAACCCCCTGCATGAAAGATACCCAAGAGTCCCAAAGTCCAGGTGGAGTTCACCCAACTCTCAGCTACAGCGTCTGTTCCAGTGTAGAAGCTTGAGTGGCAAGAAATAGCTGTCCTCTTCTTCTCTCATTGCAGGAATCTTCTGTAGCATTCCATGCAGGCTTTTTCTTCTCCTTTGCAACCAGCCCTCAGTCCCATATGCATGTCTGCAAAATCTGTTGCAGATGACTCCATTAGAAGGAGAAAACATCTTGTTCACTCCTGGCTCAGCCTCTCTCCTGAAAACTGAGCACATGGGCTCTTCTCAAAGCAGCTCCTGCCTGCTGTCTGCACAGACTGCTGCTCTCATGTCATCTGACTGACCACACCACATCACACCAGCCGGGCACCCTGTGGAGCATGCTCAAAAATGCTACCACTCCCTGCTTCTGGAAGTTTCTAGTTGTGGATAACTAATCTGCCCAGCAACAGTAACCCACCCTCAGCAGGTCTCTTAAAGAGAGAGCCTTTCAGGCATATGGGTTACACATGCCACACCCTGAGAAAGTGGGCAATGTGTGAAACGATGCAACACGCTTCTATAGAGTCTACATTCTATTTCTTGAAGCATGAAGGGTTTGGTCATGTAACTCAACTCTCAGTTAAGTCGGTCCAAGTCCTTACCAGAGTGCTGAGCCCCTCAGAAGGGTGATACGTGATTTTAAGGATGTTTCCCATGACGTACTGTCTATTTGTCTTTTCACTTACCAGTTCCTCAAGGTAGAGCACATCTCTAAATTGTGTGTTGTACAGCGTCAAGCAGCATGATTCCCTGTGCTCTGATAATACAGCATAGAGAAAACAATGAAAGTCCAGATGCCCAAAGAAATTTGTTAGTCTTTAAGGTACCACAGGACTTTCATTGTTTTTGCTATATACAGACTAACACAGCTACCCTGCTGGAATAAAACATAGCATGTTCAGTGGGCACTATTAAAAGTGGGTGCTTATAGCATGGTGTTATTTATATCTACCCTATACATAGAATGGAAAAGGCCATTCTAAGATTGACTCTCACAGGTGGGGAATCATAGCATCATTGAAGATTAAGGCTGGAAGGCACCTCAAGAGGTCATCTAGTCTAACCCCCTGCTTAAAGCAGGACCAACCCCAACTAAATCATCCCAGCCAGGGCTTTGTCAAGCTGAGCTTTAAAAACCTTTAAGATGGAGATTCCACCACCACCCTAGGAAACACATCCCAGTGCTTCACCACTCTCCTACTGAAAACATTTATTCTAATATCCAACCTAGACATCCCCCTTTGCAACTTGAGGTCATTGCTCCTTGTTCTGTCATCTAGGGTGACCAGACAGCAAGTGTGAAAAACTGGATGGGGTGGGATGTCATAGTCATCTAAATAAGAAAAAGCCCCAAATATTGGGACTGTCCCTATAAAATTGGACCATCTGGTCACCCTGCTTTATCTGCCACCACTGAGAACAGCATTGGAATGCCCCGCTTTGAAAGGTTCCCACTGTCTATAGCACTTTTCATGGCACAGCACACTGCAAACATTGAGCTATATGCTGACCCTGAATATATGCCCAAGGAAAGGAGGAAGACTTCACCTTAAAATCATAACCAGGTTCAGGAACATAGGAGTAAAGAAGGTTATTCACCAGCTCCTTATTCAACAAGGAGAGGAAGGAAATGACTGCAACCATAATGCTGGCTGGCCAGTAAAGCTGGGCTGACAGGGTTGGAGGAGTACTGCTGATAAAGACCAGTAGCAAATCATTACTCCTCAGGACCAAGAACCAGAGGAGAAATTGTAACTCCCAGGGTATATCTGAGCCACAGTGTAATTTATGCACCACCACTTGTTTAAGTCTGTGCCTAAAGTCATAAACGAGGCTGTTCTTTTATTAATGTTTACAGCAAGACTCTAAGTCAGTAATTAATTCCTCAGTTCTGCATATGGACAAATACAGTCCCACCCATCTGCTGAAAGACACTCAGCACCCTAACCCTCTTGGGGACCACAGTGGGAACTGATGTCCATGGCTGTCCCTCAGAACCAAGAGACCAGAAGAAGACTGTGTCAGAAGTAGAATAAGAACCCAACCTGGCATAATTTTCTGCAGCATTCTGATGCCACTAGATCATGACATCCACTTGGATTTGTACAGGGTCAAGTGGCAGCTGTTCCACTGATCTGTAGCCCTCACCATTAGGAAGTTCTCTCTGATAATTAGCCTATATTTTCACAGGGTTGACCCCATCCTGGTGCTCATAGCTACGTTCTCATGGGCCACACTGAACAATTCTTCTCTATGGGCCATGATATGCCATGGATTCTAAAGCAGCTACTTCTCACAGGAAGCAATGGGGAACCTCACCTGAGAATGGAGAGCTTAGTATGATGTTATATTTGATAATTTGACTTTCCAAATTCAGTTGTTATATCCCTTCTTAGTGCCTGACAGGCCTCGCTCAAACAGAACTCCCATGATCTTCTGTAGGAATTGTGCCTGAGTAAAGACTGTGACACGTGGCTCCTATTCTTTAGTGCCACAATTCAGAAGTATACTTCTCATAGTGGTCTGATGATACTTATATTCTTTGGTGGTGGTGATTTGGTGTCTCCAGGTGAAGAGAGGATGCTACCAAAGGCCTCAACTCAGCAATGCATTTAAGCTCCATGAACAATGCTTAAAACAAAGAACATTTTGAAGGTCTCAATAGGGATGTGCTCAAGTTGAGCATGTTTTTGAGTGCTGAGTCAAGGGCCTAAGCTACCAGTCCTTCAAAGATTTAGCCATGTGCTTAACTTGAAGCACCTGTGTAGTCCTTTTGGCTATGTCTACACTAGAAAAACTTAGGTCGACTTTGTTAAGTCGACTTAATATGGTCAACTTAAAGTCGACCTTATTAAGTCAACAAAGTGTTTACCCGGAACGGGGACTTAGTAAGTCGACCTAACTGCCCTTAAGTCAACTTAAGGGTTAATCCATGTCCACACTGTGCTTAAGTTGACTAAGAAGTCGACTTAAGGATTAGGTCGACCTAACCAGCAGTTCTTACTAAGTGGACTAAGCTTTCATTAAGTCGACTTAAGGAATTTCTTAAATTGATTTAATGAAAGTCCAGTGTGGACAGGGAGTAGTTTAGGTTGACTTAAGGCTACTTAAGTTGACCTAAATTGCCACTGTAGACATACCCTTTGATTCTATCAAGACTATTTGTGTGCCTAAGGTTAAGCACATGCATAAATCTCTCTAGGATTGAGATTATCAACCTTCATCCATTTATATCAACAGCAAAAGTCTTACCAACTACATAGGTGCAGGATTTGGCCCCATACTTGTAAAGATGACAGGTGTGGTGTCCAGCCAGATTTTCAATTAAATAAAAGAACTGCAATTAAAAGGATCTGGCTATAGACATTACACAAATTAGCACAGAACAGCTGTTATTTGCAAAGAAGAAACACCTTATTTTTTCCTCATCAGCTCTTGAATTGCTGCCACAGTTGCATGTATTTGAGCACCTGGGTAAAAATCCCCATCCTTCAAAACACATAAAAAACAAAACCCAAAGTAAAAAAGAATTTTCCTCAACGGAATTGTTTTGGGCAATAACTAAAAGAGAAAAATTATTCCTAATCTCCAGTGAGGAGATAAACATACGGAGATATGAAAAAGAATGAAATGACATCTTCACTGAGCACAGAAGAGCCCTGTGTATTCTTTAGGGGATCAAGGAACTAAAAGTGGAAATGAAATACCAGGGAAATAAGTTCCTTGCTTCAGAAATCCAACTTTGTATTGTACCCTGTTTTCCTTCCTCTTCCCCCTCCCCACTTCTTGGTAGTCTTCCTTTCAGTATTTAAATCTAGTCTTTGATATTTTCCAGGAAAACCTCTTTTTCGTAATGGAATATCTAAATGGTGGAGACCTAATGTTTCATATCCAGAGCTGTCACAAGTTTGACCTCACCAGAGCCACGTAAGATGGTTAAAATGCTTTTTTTCTTTATAGCTCACACACAGTGTTATGGGGGGCAGCGTGAGCTAGTGCCTTTCAGCCAGCTGGTTTTTCCAGTCAAGTCAGGTTACTGAAGTAGGTACCTGGACCTTTTTGTATGAAGCCTGAATCACTCAATAAAGAACTAAGGTGGTAGAGTTACAGTGAGCCACGTTTCCCGGTAATCTGCAGAGAAGACAACTCTAAGGCAATAGCAGGGTTTTTGACAACACAGAGACACAGAACAGCCACTGGGGATGTCTCCATAAAGGAAGGGTTCCCTTGGCTCTACAGTGGATGGCATAGCTGCCCCAAGACACATCTTGGGGTGGGAGGAGAACAGGAGGAGGCCATTGCCATTCGTGGAACACTCTGGGCTGTGGAGTCCAGCCACAGTGCCATTGGTGGAGTCCATAGGTGACTGCTGAAAATTCAAGCAGCCGCTGGGCTGCCCTAAATTGTCTTGGGAGCTGGGTAGCCCCAGTCAGAATTCTGAGAGCTCTAACATGGGTAAAGCTTTCTTCCCCTCCCTCCACCCGGAGATTGTGCTGGACCTGGAATTTCCCATTTGGGATCTGCTTCTAATCTTACTGCCACTGACGGAAATCAGGAGTGAAACCCTTGAAGTTAGTGGAATTCCCACCGTGTAAAACTGGAGTAAAGGAGAGGCCAATCAGGCCCCTTGCGCTCAAGGCCAAATTCCTAGGGACATCATCTGGCCTTGCATACATGTGTGCAATTCATACTGAGCCATGCTCTGCCATGTTGTAAATGAGCAAACCCCCACCGCAGGGGCATTACAACAGTCAAGATTTCCCAGTTTGACTGCTGAAAAACTGTGCAGGCCAGGGAAGACTTTCTCCATACTCTTAGGGTACTGCTACATTATACAGTTGGAGGTATGATTTCCACTTCAGGTTGACTTAGATGCGCTAGCCTAAAAACATCAATGTCTCCACGGCTACGCAGGTAGCATCATGGGCTAACTTTCTGTTTATATCCCTGGCGTCCTTGGTGGGATGGTACTGTGGGAAGCTAGACTTTCCCACCCCACCCCAGCTACACTGCTACTTTTAGGCTGTAGCTCAATCAAAGCTAACATGTGCGCATCTACCTGAGTTGGGAAATACACCTCTAGCTGCAGCGTGGATGTACCCTTAGAAAGGGCCACAAAAGAAACCCATAGAGGAAGCCTCAACCATTCCCAGAAGTTGAAGCTCTTTAGCTGTATGTTGACTGTGTAAGCAACATGCCCCTTTATGCTGAGATCCTAGGACTGCCTGCTTTGGACAAAAATAGTGTTTAAAGAAATGAGTCTCTTTTTTTTCTTCACTGAGCAGCATAAAAGCAGGGTGGTAAGGTGAAATCGAACTTTGGAAACGTAAATTTTAGGTAAAAAGTAAATATGCCAAGGGGGATTAAAAATTTATTTAGCCACGATTAAAATAGAGGAATTGAAATAAATAGGTTTTTTTCTAAAGCCATGTGCCCACAATAGATATTTTAAAGTCAATATTGAAACACCTTTGAAATTCATTTCTATTTAAGTAACAGAGCCTAATATAAATAAAATTTTAATTTGTTGGGGTTTGGGAGTGGGTTTAATTGAATGTTGAGAACTGTGCCCCAGGCGAGGATATTCCAAAGTTGCTGAGAGGATGCACTAGAATCCAGTGGGAATATGGTCCTAGGGTAACATTCATCTCTGGGCAAAGATGTTCTAATTTGAGGGCTGACTTGGAACTTAAATGGTGCATTGGCCTTTCACTGGCCCAGTGCTTTGGGGTGAAGTTTCACTCCTAATGCAGACACAAGCTGTGAACAAGGATCTAAGGAACCCTGATAAAAACATATCTAAAGACACAAGGAGTCTGACCAGCAGCTGGCGTAAACCGATGTGAGGAACAATTTCAAAAGCACCTCAGTGGTTTGGGAGCTTAAGTCCCATTTTCAAAAGTGACTTAGGCACTTAGAGGCAGATTTTCAAAGGTGCCTAAAGATGCACACTAGGGATTTTCAAAAATGCTTGCACAGGTTATGTGCCAAGTCTCATTGATTTCCCAAGTGATTTCAATGGCAGATAGACCCAAACCCACTTACACCCTTTTAAATATCCCCCACTTGGAACCTATCAGCATCTTTAGGTGCCTAAATAATCTGGCCTGTAGAAACCTAAGCCTCATTGAAAGTCAGTGCGAGTTGGGCTCTTAAGTGCCCAGACCATGATTGAAAATCACTTAGCTGCTTTTGAAGATATTACCTGTCCTTCACTTCAATGGAGGGATGCCACTTTATTAGACCAGCGTTATTGTTGGGAAACATCAGTTCTAATGTGTGTTCTTTATTTCTCAGGTTCTATGCTGCTGAAATCGTTTGTGGTCTACAATTTCTTCATTCTAAAGGAATAATATACAGGTACACTTTGGTATCTAATACACAGCACAGTTAGCATTTTCCTTCAGCCTATTGATTGTACCTGCTGGTTTGTGTCAGGTTTTTCTTGCTAATGTTGAATTTACCCAACCCTTCATTTTTCATCACATTCACCTATTTTATTTTGGGAGAGCTAGCATAGAAATGAGTCGGCCTTACGCACTCTTTTTAGGATCCCGTCCTGCTCCTGTTAGATGCCGACTGTGTATTCCAGATTCAGATGTTATTAACATTTAGATAATGCCTTGCACTTAAAGATCCTGAAGAGATTACAAAGCACGGGCCTAGACCTTCCAGTGTTTGTCCATTCAGAACTCCCTCTGATCTCATCAGGAGTTTTGAGTGTGCTAGGAATGCATGCAAGGGGCTTATATATGGAAGGATCACTTTGCCTTGCCATCCTCAAGTAGCCACTTCTGAAAGACAGTAGCTTGTATTAAAAGGGGGAAAAAATTACAATACTAAAGAACAATTCCAGTCAAACCGGCAAAAATATTTTAGATAAGCAAAATATTCTTACTCAATAGGAATTTATCCAGATCACCAGTGTTAATGATCGTCGGTGATGAGAAAATGACATGGGATCTTCAATGACGCAAAATAGCTGAAAAGATGGCAATTTCAATGAAGCGAGGCTTCTTAACCCTACTGGTTCACCAGCGTCACACCTTCTAATTGAGGGCTATTGTCTCCCCTTAATTTGCATCATAACCCCCCGTATAGCTAAATAGAATTACATCCTTCCATGGAGATAAAAATACCATTGTGTTTTTTATACTGTGTCAGTAGGGTTTTCACATCCTTTGTGGATAATATGCCCAGTGTTATATATTGGAAAGCTTTTCAGGAGGGTGCTACAATGCTAAAAATGGACTGAGCTCAATTTTCTTCAATATAAGAATGTTTTGGAGGTATCGTATAATCCACTCCTGTCTCTTGGGAGCAAGATGGGAGTTACGCTTCTATACTGAAAACTCATTCAGAAGAAATTAGGAAATGAATAGAGCTGGTCAGAAATTTTTCCTCAACATTCAGTTTTTAAAATGGTTTCCCCACCCTTTGAGTTTGTTGAAAGACCAGCAAAAACCAGACAGATGTTCATGAGAAAATCATTTAAAATTTCTGTCCAACATTTACACTGAAAACGTGAAACTTTCAACCAGCTCTTGTTATGGGACAATGACTTCTAGTTCTAAGTTCAGCTGCCATTAGCTAATGTAGAGATTTTTAAGCCCTACTGCTTTCGTTGATGATGTTACATTTTCTGTACATTTCTGCCTCCACAAGTGTAGTGAAGTTATTCTTAGATGTCACTACAGTAGAACAACCAACCGTACATCAACAAATAAAGAGCCCAGCCTGCCATGTCAAGGGTACCCATGGCGAGGGTGATTGAGGACTTTTTGACAAAACATTTTTTTGTTGGAAAATGCCGATTTGAAATTTTTGTTTGAAAATGCCAAGACCGAAATGTTGACATCAGGAAAATTTCTGAGGTCCAGGATGAAATTGCTGGTCAAAATGTAGAGAGAACCACCCCATAGCAGCCAGTAGCCAGAACCCCACACTGGAATGTGGGAAACCAAGTTTTTATAAGCTCTATTGACCAGTGAGAGTGATTACTTCAGTATGAGATCAATATCGCTAACATTAAGCTAAGAAGATGCTCTCTGGCATCTGAATGCGTCACATTGTTATTCAGCCCTTCAATGCTTTTGAGAATTTTACTCAAAGTTCTTAGTAGAATTGGATGAAAAATGGGGTGGGGGTGAAATTGCAGAACATGAATAGCTTTTGGCAGAAATTTCAATACTGAAAAATGCTGGCCAAAAAGTAAAATATCTTTATTTTTGTTTGTCTGGTCAGACAAAATAAAATTAGAATTTGGAAAGTAAATGAAATGGTTGCCTCTATATTTCTTTTTGATCAATGTCTCACCTTTTATTATGGCAGTAATCTAGCAGCAAGAGGCTATTGTTCTGTGACAATGTTTCCTTCTGTTGATATTATGGGCCCTATGTTTAAAATGGATGCTTTGTCTGGGATTTTAAATGGACCTAAGTGAGTCTAGCACCTCAGCTGAAAGAGAATTGAATGCCTCGCTCCCTTATCTTTTCTTTGATAAATCCCAGCCTTTAACAGCAGTCCAAAGCAGCTCATGTTTGGCTACTCAGATACAGTTAGGGAGACCATATCACAACAGTAAAATATTGGGACACATGGAGGCAGGGACAGGGCAGTGAGGACCCAGATCTCTCAACAGACACGAGCAAGGGACACAGAGTTTACAGCTGCCACAGACTTTAAGGTCAGAAGAGACCATTAAGATCATCTAGTCTGACCTACTACATAAAGCAGGCCACAGACCGTCACCCACCAATTCCTATAATAGACTTCTAACCCAGTGGTTCCCAACCTTTTCAGTAACAGTGCACATTTCAATGAAACAAACAATTGTACGGCACACCCACTTTTTTCAGTTGAATTGATTGCTCATAAATGTCACATTTACTTTGGTTACGGTCTTTCTAGAGTGGTTTGCAACATAGAGCATACATTAAGCTAACGAAGGATCAAACGTATTAATGTTTCAAATCCATCAGAAAAAAATAAACGTCATCTCAATTTTGCCCTTTGCCACCAGCATTTTAGAATTGAAAGACCGATACCTCACTTTTAATTTGACGATCAGTTTTTACGAGTTTTATGAGTTGTAATTTTGTTTGGATAGAATTATTGCTTAAGATGAAACAATGTTTGTTTTACATTGATTTTCATTACCTTTGTACAAAATTTCACAGCACATTTGGATACTTCTCACGGCACACCAGTTGAAAATCACTAATCTATAGCATCAAGAATGGGGGAAGGGAGGGACAGCTAATATAAGGATATTTCAGAATCAGCTAACCGTCTTCAACAATAAATGTATCAATATTACTAAAAGTCAGCGCACTGGGCATTGTGTGAGCTGCCAACTGCAGGGTGGCACTGCTTCCTCGTCATTACACACACAATGACCTAAGACAGTGGTTTTCAAACTTATTTTCTTGGGACCCAGTGGAAAAAAATAATTTATGCCCATGACCCAACAGTTACATCTTTCGGTGGCGGCAGGAGGGGGCGCTGCAATCAGTGCCTGAGAATCTGCGACCCAGTACTGGATCCCAACCCTGAGTTTGAAAACCACTCGCCTAAGAAATAACAGAGAACGAGAGTTTCTGCAGTGTTAATTTTTAATACAGGCACTGGATTTTAAGGAAAATACACACTGAATATCTCCCGGGCCCCTCCAGTTCCCGTGGCTGGCGCGTAGAACCCAGCATTCCCTTCTTGGCTATGGACAGTGACCTTTAGAAATCACTATTGCCATTTGTTCTTCCTGTGTTATTTTAGCTACATCGACTCTGAGACTTCCTGTGAACATCAGTCTTTTCATTCAGATTCTTTTGCCAAGGAGACAGGGCGCCCCGGGTTCCCTTTTCTCCTGGAAAGGGACTGTGAGTGCGTGAAAGACAATTCAACAATTATAAAGGGAAAACAGTCAGGCGGAAGGTGTAAAAGCCTCTGGGTCTTTGCCAATCTGGCCTGGGGGGAAATTCCTTCCCAACCCCAAATATGGCAATCATTAAACCCTGAGCATGTGGGCAAGACTCACCAGTCAGACACCCAAGAAAGAATTCTCTGTAGTAACTCAGAACCACCCCTTCCCCCAATCTACATCAGGGATCTGTAGCCCTGTCTCTGCAGAGGCAGAAGAACCCTGAGTCTTTGTGGTAAATCCAAGCCATCACACTGCCTCAGAGCTGAGGGGCTGTCCGTGGCAGCTGGAAGCTCCAGGTCCCCTGCCACTGCTAGGAACTGAATTTGTACCTGAATATCAGGACAAATCACCTCCTGATCATACATCAATCAGGACGTGGGACAAAGGGTTAAATATCGGGACTGTTCCAATTTTATCGGGATGTTTGGTCACACTAGATAGAGTGGTCTGCATTTTCAAAAACATCTAAGTGATTTTCATTGCCTTAATTTTGGAGATGCTCAATTTGGGTGTGTCTACACTTGTAAATTAAGTCGACTTAAGCCTGCTTAAGTCGACTTAATTTACTCTGCGTCTACACTACGATTTCCTTAAGTCAACTTAAGCCTGTGTAGACATGGCTTAGCCTTAAGTCGACTTTAAGGGTCCCCAGGGCTCCTTCGCTGACCTCCCTGCCAGGGTGCCTGGCACAGCCAGAGCCTGGCGTGCCCACCCACAGGGCAGGACACAGCCCTGGCCACCCCGTTCCTATGCCCTGCCCCTGTCCCTGTCCTGCTCAGCCCCCATGTACTTTAGTACAATGGGGAAAATGCTGAGCCCCCTGGCACTTTTAAAGGGGTGCCCTCCCTCCCACCATCGACCACTCCCAGGTCCACTTAGCCCCTAGAAGTCGACTTAGGCGTCCAGTGTGGATGCTCTAAGTTGATTTGGCAAGGTCGACTTTAAGTCGACCTAAATTTACAGTGTGGACATGCTAAGTCGACTTATTTTGCAAGTGTTGACATAGCCTTTGAGACATGTTACATGGGCCTGATTTCCAGAAGGAGCTGAGCACCCATTCTTTGGAAGTCAGGCCACTTTTAAGATACCTCAGATGGGCCTCACAAGTCACTTTCATATGCAGCGTTGCTATAGCAATGTTTGTACCAGAGACAAGGTGGATGAGGGTATATCATTTCTTGGATCAATGTCTGTTGGGGAAGAGAGGGAACCTTTCCATGCACAGAGCTCTTCTTCAGCTTTGGGGAAGATACTCAAGAGTGCCATAGCTAAATAAAAGGTGGAACAAAGATTGTTTAGCCTAAGTTGTTAACACATATTTCAAGGGACCATTCAAGGTAAAGTGGCTAAGTCACTTTCGAAAATATAACCCAACTGGACGATCCCATGTTTAAGGGCCTATTTGGTCATGTGAGCGCAGAACAATGAGCTCTTCAGAAAACTACAGTTGATCCCTGAGACTTAACTGCTATTTTATCAGTAGAAATGTCATGTTTAGATCATGGAGCTCTGAAGACTAATCCAGAAAAAGTCATCACTCCATTTCTCCTTTCATCAGTCCTTCTCACATGGGCACCGCTTTGTTCCATGTTGACGGGCGTCCTTGCTTTTTATTTTCCCCATACACATTTTTCTCTCCCTGCTTCCCACAGCAGCCTTCAGACTCTGAAACCTCAGAGGAAAGCTTTGCAGTGGTGTGTGAAGGATTTACAGAAATCCTTCAGCTTCAGATAATGCAGCCCTGGGAGGGGAAAAGGTGATGGACGTTCTATTTATGTTTTGGGGTGCTCCCGGTTGTTGCAAGCCATCCCGGCTATAGCTTCACTGTATTGGAGGGGTTTTCTGAGCACATGCACACGTCTAACTGCAGTGTAGGCATCCCCCTTCTGGCTAATTAAATTTTGCAAGTGGGAAGTACATCTGAGCCTTAGTTTCAGTTTCCCTGAATTTCTAACGTCCCCCCTGCCCACAGGAGCAGAACTTCTTGTACTGCTATTTAGCATGGGTGCTGCAGGACTGCCAAATGAGAAAGATGGTGCAAAAAATCCTGACCCTTTCTGTGCCTTCACTCAGAAGCTAGGTAAAAACTAAAGCCCCTGTGCTTTCCTGAGTGCAAGGTATGCGCCTTCCTCACATCCTCTGGGGTTCAAGGCAGCCTAAAGGAGGCTGAGAGGGGGTGGTGCCATGTTCTTGCCCCTTCTATACAAGTCATTTTCTTCTTGGAGCTCCCCAGGAGGCAGTACAGCTCCATGCTCCTTCCCGTTAATCTTCACAACACTTTTCCAAGGCATAGTAGGTACAATAGCTATTAGCTGCATAAGACAGGTGAGGAAATGGGAGCAGACAGTGTTAATTCCCTGCGTTGAGCACAGAAGTTGCTGAGATCTGGGTGGAGATCTGGATCCCCCCATTGTGTTCTCAAACCACCAAACATCACCACTTTCCCATTGCAAGAACATATGTACATGCATTGTGTTTGTGTAATATCACATATGAGCTTATGCTGCTGGATAACATTTCCAAAGGAGGTGTTTATTTTGCTCTTCTTTTGCAGAGATCTGAAGCTAGATAATGTTCTGTTAGACAGAGACGGGCATATCAAAATTGCTGACTTTGGGATGTGTAAGGAGAACATGTTTGATGATGCAAAGACAAGCACTTTCTGTGGAACCCCTGATTACATTGCTCCTGAGGTAGGTCTAACCTGAACTTAGGTCAAATCTGTTCTGAGTCCTTCCTACACAAGCCATCTGACATCAATGAGGTTGCATGGTTGTTATTGAAAGCATAATTTAGCCCCTTGATCACATCATTTTCTTGGAGGAAACAGACAGTGATTAAAAAGTGGTAGGGCTGAGTGAAAAGTATATAAAGCTCTTTGACTATGTCTACACTGGCAAGTTAGTTCGAATTAAGGAAGCTTAATTTGAACTAACTTAAGCCTTGGCCACACTAGGCTTTCATTAGTTCGAATTAAGGGCTTCCGTAATTTGAACTAATAAATTCGATTATACCTTCCAAACTAATGCTTAATTCGAACTAGTTAGTTCAAATTAAGTCAATGTAGCCATGTTAGTTCAAACTAACTGCTTAGTTCGAACTAACCGGCACATTGAGCTTAATGCAACTGACTAATTTGAACTAAGCAAATGCCATGCATGGCACTTGCTTAGTTCAAACTAAAATTCCAGTGTGCCCATGCTAGTTCGAATTAAGTTAATTCGAACTAACTAAAATTAGTTCGAATCATTTAGTTCGAATTAACTAATTCGAACTAACTTTGGTAAGTGTAGACATAGCCTTTGAAAACAGTTCCCCAGTTAGCAAACTGGATTTCCATGTGGCTCATTGGTTCCCTTTATTGCTCTCTCTGAATGTTCATACAGATGAAATGTTGATCAGGCAAGCCTCTTGTGGGACACAGACTTTGCGCCATAGACGGCTGAATCAAGAAATGAAATTTGATCTGTGATTAAATGAAATTCATTTCAGGCCGAAGCAGCAGCTTATTACAGCAAGTCATCCAATCAGGCGACAGAAATGGCACAATGAAATTGATCCGTCATGAAACTCAATAGAAAATCCTGAAGAGTTGACTGAATACGCCCTTTAAGCGTGTGCTTAAAGGCGCTCCAAAATAGGGAGTTTATGTTAACATGTCTGCCCCTAAATAAGACATGGTTCAAACACATGTGAATCACAGCTGTTTCTTCATATAAATATATTGGGCCTCTCACTTATATCAGGGTAAATCACTGAAGTCAGTGGGCCCAGTTCTCCCTTATATTCCCATCAAGGGGTCAGAAACAGCCCCTGGGAAATACCCCAGTATAAGGAGTCACCTTGTGCTATGTATGATGCATGACATGAGCAGCGAAGGGATATCAGAGGAGTGGTCATTGTGGTTTGGCTGTTCTCAGTTGCCCTTGGTCCCTAGGGGAGATCACTGACAGCTGAACATTATTTAGCCCTGAGGCTGCTGTAGTTTACGGCCTTGTCTATACTGAAAATACTGCATCAATCCCCACGGATCAATGCAGCAGGATCAATTGAGCAGCCAGTGTAGATCCGCTCAACTGATCCCAGAAGCCCCCATCTGTCAACTCAGTGACCCCTCCAAGTGGAGTAACGCTGCATTGACGGGAGAGTCTTTCAAGTGGATGCAGCTGAGTGAAGACAGCACGGTAAGAGTAACCGAGTCGATGGGAGATGCTCATTCTACAGCATGCAGTTTGCGTATCTCCCATCGACTTAACCCCTCAGTGTAGACTAGGCCTCAATCAGGCTGGGATAAAGGGAGATAAACCCCTGCACTCCTCCTTGTCCTCTTCTCCTTCACCGGGATGCATGAGCCGGTGCTTTGTGTCTGGAGACCAGAATCTGGCCCTTGCGTGCTTGACTGGTGTAGCCCGGTGGCTGATCAGCTGTGTGCAGGCTCCAGCTGAAAGCGCAGACAGGTCTTATTGTGGAGAGACGTGGACGAATTTGGCAGCAAGCCAGATGTTTCTCACGAAGGAAGAGAACCCAGGAGCCCTCAATTCATTACGTCTGGCATCACTCTGAAATCCATTTCTTTGCCCATCAGGATCCCATTCCCTGAGTTTGATGTTTTCTTGGTGGATATTGGAGCTTGCCAGATGGCTTTTGAAGCCTTTGCTTTCCCCCACAGTCTATTTCGTCCATTTTCTACCACACTCTTGGGGCCAGATTCTGATCTCCGCTGTAGCAGTGTAATTCGGGAGCAGCTGGGTTGAAGTCACTGGAATGACACCAGCTTGACGCTGGTGGACACAAGATCACAGTCAAGTCCCCTGTGTAATTTATTCAGCATTCTTTTAAAGAAATCTTTTTCTGGTCCTAAAACAGTGCTACAGTCTCCGAGGGATAATCGATTACCTGCGATTTCACTTAACGCAAGCTGGAGAGTTTAGTATCGCTGGGAGGTGTTATCTCAGCACAATCGTTAATTTTCGATCTTCACCAGTGCATCGAAAAACCTTTTACCTAGAAACTGAAAGGACTGTGAAAGTTTATTCATCATCTTTCAGCCAAGCAGCAGATTCTTGCCCACATTTCAGCACAGCCACTTCTTCCAGTTAGTCTTATTTGCATTCTAGTAGTGCCTCGAATCCTGACTTGAGACTGGGGCCATATTGTACCTGCTGTACTTACATAACCTTGAGAGGCAGACAAGGCAGATGGAGGACGGGAAGGGAAACGGATACTAAGGAGAAGTGACTTGCCAAAGGTCACACAGCAAGTCTATAGCAGAGCCAGGAATAGAACCCAAGATTGCTGTGTTCTGTTGCATGAATCATTTCCACACTTAGCCATTTATAACTGCAATAACTCTAGTGCAGGGGCTTTGATCGTACCCAGTCCCTGTGCTGATGAGAACAGGGGAGGAGCCACAGTGTATTTCCCCTCCATTTCTTGAGCTCCTAAATATAGGCAAGCCACAGCGGGTAGTAGCTGTCTGAAAAAAAGGTGGAAAAAGGAGGGGTGAGGGCTAAGCCTTGGCTAGCCAAGATCTTAGAGGGATCCCACTCAAAGGTGATGAAGTTTCCTCAGAGCTCCCAGGAAGAATTCTGGCCGACTCTCCCAGAGTTCCTTGGAGGGCAATTCCAAGATGGCCACTGTACATTGAGTGTAGCCTATGCTGTGTAGTTACAATTGTATTAAGGGCCCAACCCAGAAATCTGACTCCGATAAAAGCTTTCATCAGCTTCTCACCCCTCTATACCACTTCTGGCATTTGAATTCTGTCATGTTGTCCCATCTCATTGACCTCAACAGGAGATTTAACTTCATAAAGTCTACAAGATGGAGGCCATACAATACGAACAATGAATGCCGGCAAGCCCACATGTGTGTCTTTCCTACCTGCCAAATCTCTCAAGGGCATTTTAACTTGACCTTGCTCACTCACAACATCTGTGGTGCTGAGCACGGGGTTATATTCTTTATTGCTCTGGTTTGTCTAAAGAAAAGGGTTATTTCTGGGCTCACATGCAATTACCCAGATTCTGGTAACACAGAAGTTACTCCATATGTAAATGAAAGAAGAATGGGACAGTAAATTGGCCAGACAGATTGTAAACTCATTGCCTTCAATATGTCCATGTGATTTCCAGTAACATGAAGCTTAGTTTATGCACTATTTATAGGTGAGTGAAATTCTCTGTTTTTTATTCCATTCCTTCCCTGTGTAACTTAGAGTGATTCCACCATACCAGAGGATAGCTTGTAAAAATTACAGCTGGGTCTATTGAGCACACAAGATTAGATCCCAGGTAGCTACTTACAACACACCTTACAAGAGATCACATAACTCAACTATTACGTGAGGATTTTTGCATCTCCTGCTGTGGAAATTGAATCTCTTTGAATAGGGAATTGGGAAGTTTCTGATTCATCATTGCAAACAAGCTATCAGAGGCATTGTCTTTTGTGAAGCAAAAACACATCCAATTCAGCGATAAAGAGTGGATTGAAATGAACAGCCTAGTTTATTATGGAGCAGCTGGCAGAGGCTTTCTGTATCATGTATTCGTGTAGGACTGAAGTATGTCTAGTATGTGGATAGGCAACTTTCTGACCAGTTGTAATTAGAAAACGCATCCTCGGTGGTAAAGGATAAAATAAAGTAACGATAAACCTAGCAAAACTCCGTGAAAACTCTGGATGATCGTGGACGCATGAGCACATTATTTTATTTTTAAACTTTATTCTGGCTGTTTTGCTTTTGATTTTTCAAAATGGCAGATGCTCTTGGACCATGTTGAAGACCAAAGGTTTAAACTTATTTGCCAGTTGAAGATATCCTAACAGAGAGATCACACTAGTTTCTCTGACCTATTCCACTACCTTCACATTAATATCTCCTAGCATGGGAGAATTCCTAGCCAGCACAGAGCTAGCAAAATTGCTGCCTTTTATTCCTTCCCTCTAGACCCTAGTGCTAGGGTGCATCAAAATGGACAAGAGGACTGGAAGAGAGCAAAGTGGGCTGTCATATGGTACGTAGGCAATAACATGCTGGTGCATTTTAGAGCACCCCCAGATTGCTCTAACTGCTCCAATGCCACAGCAAAGACTCAGGCTATTGGAGCAGAATAGCAGGCTCCCTGATAGCCCTGTCCCCCACCAACTACACATACACTTTGCTTCCCCCACTATTAATTGGAAGTTGCCGAGAAAGAAGTCCATTATCTATTGGCTCCCGCAGCCAATGTGATTAGCAGAGTGCCATTCTCCCAGTAAAGATCCTATTCACAATTGCATGACATCCCTGTGGGAATTACAGCAGTTAAATCACATGCCGCTCCTTCCTTCTTCACTTAGCTGCTTCTCCAACTTTACAATGAAGACAATGGATGTCTGTAGAAGAATCTAGTAACTAGGAGGGGCTGACATCATATGACCTGCTTTCTGTGGGCTATCAGCAAGTGAGTCACAGACCAAAGTTTGAGTAACCCTGATATAGACGACTCATCAGGTCCAAATTTGAGTCTTTGAAATCCAGCTCTGATGAATTAAAGAAGCTCCGCCATGCAATTCACAAACTGGGTTTTTCTTTAAATAATGGAACTCGCAAGCCTGCCGTTGATTTTTCTTTTTCCAGTGAATTTTGCAAAAGAATTGGGGTCAGACACACGACTGCCCAGGTGGTGGTTTAACAATTCAGCTGTTTATAAGCAGTAAGCAGCAGGGTTTATAATGTAACTGTGCTACATTTAACTGGTCTCTGTGTGAATATTTTTGCTGCAGCAAATTGCTCTAGTGATTTCTTGCTTCAGCAAAGTGAGCTGCATAGTAATATTATACAGAGCTTTTCATGCAGAGATTTTATATACAGCTTTCCACGCAGAGATTTTATATACAGCTTTCCATGCAGAGATTTTATATATAGCTTTTCATGCAGAGATTTTATATACAGCTTTCCATGCAGAGTTTTTGAAGAGAGATAAGTATCATTATTAACTCTGTTCTTTTACCTGAGGAAATTGAGGCACAGACAGATTAAGTAATTTGCCCAAGGTCACACCGAAGCTCATTGGCGAACCCAACTCTTCTGACCTGCAGGCTGGTTCCCCACCCACTGAATGATGAACAATGATGCCTTTGAGTTGCTCTTTCTAGTCAAAAGTTCCAGGTGCAATTTGTGGAAGAGGGGATTGGGCAGAAGTGTTTTTATCTCCCTGATTCCATTAGTGGCTATGGATCAGTTAAAGAAGAGGGGAAAGGTATCTTAGGTCCCTGATTCCTTGATTCCTGCAGTGGTCATGGACCAGTTAAAGAAGCCTCAGGGAAGCTCTGATTTATACCCAGCTGTGTATTGTCCAAGGGGGCTGTTCAGAAAGCCTGGGGTTGCTGTGATATAGAGAGGCCCTGATCACACGCCCCCACACTGCCAACTATGGCAACCACTGTGGTGATTCTGTGCTGCCCAGGAGTTGCTGAGGAAAAACATCCAGTGGCTGATTAAATCAGTATTGTGCCTTTTTGCTTCGCCTGAGCAGCAGAGAACAGCAACAGCTGTAAATGGGTCAGAGTCTGGTCACTAACTGAACACCACGTAGGGCAGTGGTTTCAAACTATGGACTGGGACCCAGTACTGGGTCGCAAACCCTCAGGTTCTTGGCTGTGGTGCCCTCTGCTAGCACCATTGAAAGACTGGAATGCATTGCTGAAAGATGTAACTGTTGGGTTGTGGGCATAGATGATTTTTCAGTTGGGTCCTGAGGAAAAAAGTTGGAAACCCACGAGTGTAGGGGATAGACTCTTAATGCCAAATGGTTTGTGTGTCTCTTTCTCACACTCCCTGCCAATTTCCTTCTGAAACAGATTTTGCTGGGACAGAAATACAACACTGCAGTTGACTGGTGGTCCTTTGGTGTCCTTCTGTATGAGATGCTGATTGGCCAGTCTCCTTTCCACGGCCAAGATGAAGAGGAGCTTTTCCAGTCCATCCGCATGGATAATCCATTCTACCCTCGCTGGCTCAATAAGGATGCAAAGGACATCCTAGTGAAGGTAAGAAGGCACAGCACTTCCACTGTTACAGTTCAAATACTTTTTGCCAAAAAGCTAACTTCTCTCCTTGATTGTTGCATCTTTTCACTGGTGTGCGGAGAAATGCCCTTACTGCTATGGTGAGAAATAATCATATTTATAAACGATATTTTTGCTGAGGCTCTCAGAACACGATGGGCCTGATCCAAAGCCCATTGAGTCTTAAAGCCTACATTGATCTTCACATTGAATTCATCCCCTACTATGTTGTCTCATACTTTATATTTGTTTTTCTGGTTTGGACTCAGGGGAAGGACTACCTTATTTACATGTCAGTAAAGTCGTACGGTAATGTACCATGCTGGAGAAAAAGATTCTGTGTTCTATGTGCATCACCTAGTTCAGTAGGGCTCAGGCCTTTAGGAACCACCATAATAAGAATGAAATACAAACATTCTGGCTCACACAACGCATAACGTGTGAGATAGGGGTTATGGAGGCCTGAGCAGCTGTCTCATTTGTGCATGCGAGGCCATCTCTCTGCGCAAGCGGACTGAGCCCTAGTCTATATGTGTGGCACTTTGTGGCGGCAATCGATGGTAGATATGCAAGGTACATAAAATACCTTGAGTATCTCCTGTCACCTTACTAACTCCCACTTACCTACCAGTACACACGGCGCTAAGGCGAACCAAAATGCCGTCTGGGTGACTTAGCGCTACTCTACTTACGGGGCTGCAGTTACAGCATCAAGCTGTAGATCAATTGAGCAGGCCTCGACAGACCGCTCTATAGAACCTGGAAGAACACACCGATAGTGGCAAATTTGGCACCGTCAGTGTAGACATGCCCTGAGCTTTTGTTAGCTTCATTTTATGTCCTATCAGAAATGGAAGTCACCCTTATTGCTAAACACCGAACTCCCTTGCTGAAGAAGATTTATTAGCCACATCCCACCATCACTGAATCTGTATAATTAAACATGCTGTAACATTTATCTCTAATAGCACAAGCACTTAATTTCTGCATAGCTGCATGATAGGTGTGTAAATCCATCTCCTTTGGTCTAAGTCAATGCTGCAGCCAGGTTCTGATTTGCTGGGCACAGCCTAAGACTGCATTCTTTTCAAATAAGTGTAGCAGGGATTTCCTCCCATCCAATTCTTCAGTGGCTACTTTTGGCCCTAGGCCAGGGGTTCCCAACGTTTTTAGCTCAACGGCCACAGATAAAATTTTTACAAGCATGAAGGGCCACCAATCTCCACCAGCAGGCCTCCACTGCAGCCAGACAGAGGCTGCCGCAGGGAAACTGAACATGTCATGTAGCCTTGTGCAATCTACTTTATCCCTAGGCAGAGACTCCCTTCTGGAGCCAGGGAGATGGAAGATCAGTGCTCCCCTCCTCTGGCTCCAGCAGGGAGCCAGCACCTAGGAACTCAGGCAGAGTTCTCTGCTGGAGCTGGGAGAAAGCGGCTCTGATCTCCCATCTCTTTGACTGCTGCAAGGAGCCTGCATTAGTCTTTTAGCCTCTAAACACTCTCCGCCTGGGCTCTAACACAGCACCTCCCTTCTGTAGCCAAGAGAAGACGAACCGCAGGCCACTTTGAAAGCCCCCAAGTGCTACTTCTGGCCCCAGGCCACAGCCTGGGAACCAGTGCCCTAGACCTTATTGTTATTTATTATTAGTTGAGCAGCAGCTATATGTTTACTTGCTAAGGAGCATACACATAAAAGACATGGCCTGCCACAAGGGACAGACACTCTGGTTCATATAAAGGTCAGTTTTTCAGAAGTCTTCAGCACCCACAACTGGTGTCAAACTGCCAGGAGTTCAGCACCCAGTTTTTTGGGGGAGAATAGTGGGAGCTGTTGGATGCAAAGATGTTTTGAAATTCTGGCCACTAGAGCTGGACGGGAAATGGTTTTCCTGCCCCGCATAAGTTTCTGCGATTTTTTTTTTTTTAATGCCCTGTTCTATATTGTGACAAAAATTAACAGGAGTATTGTAAGTAAGAAACGAGAAGTAATTTTTCTGCTCTATTCCACACTGATTAGGCCTCAACTGGAGTTTGTGTCCAGTTCTGGGTGCCTCATTTCAGGCAAGATGTGGACAAATTGGAGAAAGTCTAGAGAAGAGCAACAAGAATGATTCAAGGTTTGGAACACTTGACTTATGAAGGAAGATTGAAAGAGCTGGGTTTGTTTAGCTGGAAAAGAGGAGACTGAGAGGGGACATGATAACAGTTTTCAAGTACCAAATAGGTTGTTATGAGGAGGGAGAAAAATTATTCGCCTTAACCGCTGAAGCAATGGGCTTAAATTATAGCAAGGTAGGTTTAGGTTGGACATTAGGAAAAAAATTCCTAATTGTCAGGGTGATTAACCACTGGTATAAATAAGTTTCCTAGGGAGGTTGTGGAATCTCCATCATTGGAAATTTAAAGAGCAGATTAGACAAACACTTGTCAGGGATGATCTAAATGGTACTTAGCCTTGTCATGAGTGCAGGGGACTGGATTCGATGATCTCTCATGGTCCCTTCCAGTTCTATGTTTCTTTGAGAAACAGGGACCTTTCAAAGATTTTCATGACAGAGAGAGAGAGAGAGAGAGAGAGAGAGAGCCCCATCCCACAGTAGCAGTGATTACTTAGAGTTCAGGAGAGCTATGTTTAAGTCCCAGGTCTGAGTCCGAACTGTGTCTTGAACTTAGCTTGTCCACGTCTCAGCAGAATTCTAGATCCACTGGACTTTTTGGTTACTGGAAGAGGAGAGGTGTCTCTCTCTAACCAGAAATTCCACCCTGGACTTAAGACACATTTCCCAATGAAAGTATCATCAAACCTGTTACGTCCTTGTTACTCTAATATCTTGGGTCCAACAAGCCTGCATGCCTGTGAAAAGTCTCATTTTCATCAAATTGGCATTCGCTAATGAAAACACATTTTGTCAAAACCTTCCTGACCAGCTCTCCTTGCCATTTCATTTAGGTGCCTCCATGAGAGCTTTTGAAAAGCTGGGTCATAGACAATCCATCTTTTTCTTGGGCTACAGGACTCTTCTGTTTTTTCAGTTGATTTTGATAAACAAAGGAGCCTGTGGCCATGGTATCCTGGTAAAAGTGCCGACAGAAGTGAAGATCTCACAGAGTGCAAGGAGTGATTTGTTTTTAGTAGCTTTGTCACATCTTTAACAGCCTTTCTGAGCCAGAGAGCCCCAGAAAATGCAAAACTGGATGACTTGAATGCTTGGTAAAATAAAGGCGAACAACACCTGCTTCCTGTATATTCCAGCCTTCAAGGCCTAATTTTCCCAATATTGATGTCTCAGATTTATTAACAAAATATTCACCCTCACACAGGTAATTGAACACACATGTAACTATATTTGTGTAGGTAAACAGGTGCAGTATTTGTTCATCCAAGTGACAATTTTGTACATGCAATTTGCCATTCGCTTATGCACCTGCTCATTTTGAGGGCACAGCTTAGCTGCTGACATTGAAACTTTGGCCACAAATATCAAATTGAAATAATGAAGACAAGGCAAGATGACTCAGCATCCAGCTTGGCATGTGGGGCTATGAATCAGCATCATGCTGCCAGCAAGATTTATGTTTTCGCTGAGTAAAAGAATGATTGTGGGTGACATCTGCCCTGCATACTATATGCTGATGCCATTCACAGAACAATAAGACTTCTTCTCTCTGCTAACTTCCAGCTCTTTGTGCGAGAACCAGAAAGGAGGCTGGGTGCAAAGGGGAGTATCCGCCAGCATGCCTTTTTCCAGGAGATAAACTGGGAGGTTCTAGAAGAAAGGGGGATGGAGCCGCCTTTCAAACCCAGAGTGGTAAGAACTAGTCTCAGGTTCCTCATACTGAATGCTTTTCTTTTCACATTCTTTTGTTCCTGAACTGCGCATTCTCTCTACCAGCACTGAAGGCAAACCAACAGCCTGCCTGGAAGGCACCAGTGGGATTCAAACCAACACTTTAAATATAGTTGCCTCTAGTCAAATACACTGCGCAAAATTTTCAAGCTCCAGGTCTAACGTGAGGGACCTCACCCCACATTTAGGCAGTTAGGGCTTTGTGTTTAATTGTGCTGATTTCCCACCTGCAGCACTCGCTGACTTCATGTGGAGTTGTGGGAACGCTTTACTTCTGCAAATCAGGCCCTTAAGCCTGAACGTGGATTGACTTTGGAGGGTAGACCATGCTGGCCTTTGGTGAAGTGCCTAAGTATGGATTGAAGTGCTTAACCTTAGACATCCAAAGGTGAAAATGCTGAATCTAATTTCTAGTGCCCCAAATAGTGCTTAATTTGTGCCAAAGGTTGACGGGGCTGAGTCACAGTGTGGCTGTTCATAGCCCCAGCTCCTCTGGCCTTGGCAATTCATAGCCCTGGCACATCGCCGCTTGCTGCATCATTTATGAATGTAAAAAAATTGCTTGAGCCCCACCATGTATTTTCTTGAAGCCCAGCCCCTCTTTGATTACCAGTTAAGCACTGGCCCCATGGGATGCTACAGAATTAAGGTACAAAACCAGATCAAATCATCAACTTCCCTTTGAAATCTGGAGAACATTAATGTCAACAATAACAATAACATTTATATAGTGCTTCCAAGACAGCATTTACATAGAGCCTTTTTACCGCCAACAACCTTTCCAAGCATTAGTTAATTAGATTGCACAGACTGATACATAATAATAATATCCCTGATTTACAGAAAGAGAAACCAATTCTCTTATATCCCTGCATGGTAAAATTCACTGGGGTCATATATGCAGTGGCCCATATAATCCATACTCCCATTTACTTAGATACCATTGTGATTGGTAGATGATTGACACCAGGGTGCTGGATTCTTTGATACCATATTGATTCCAAGTAACCAATACCAGGATGATGGCCTGGTCTACACTAAAATTAGATTACTCTAGCCACGTCACTCAGGGCTTTAAAAATTTTGCATCCTGAGTGCCATAGTTCAGTCAACCTCAATCCTGGTGTAAATGTGGCTAGATCCAGGGGCGTCACTGCCCCAAAAATAGGTTCAGGGCCTGGGCCCCACCTCCTGCCATGCCTGCCCCGTCCTTTGGGCCCAATCTGGCCCTGGGTCGCTGGCCCAGCCCCGGATCCCTGATCAGGGTCGGGACCAGCACCGGATTGCCCCCCGGTGGCCAGGCCCCAGATCCCCTTAAATATACCTTAAAGATTTGATTCGATTTGATTCAATTAATGGTAAATGCTATTAAATGAAACAACTGATTTTTTTCATTTTTTTCTTCTTCCTTCTTGAAGAAATCCTCAAGTGACTGTAGCAACTTTGACAAGGAATTTCTGAATGAAAAGCCTAGGCTGTCATATGCAGACAGAGCACTGATTAACAGCATGGACCAGAATATGTTCAGCAACTTTTCATTTGTCAACCCTAAAATGGAGAGGATATTTTCCTGAGATCTACCTTCCCCAACACCTTTCTGACTATAGGAATTCTGTGAATTGGTTTGAATAACACTTCTATCAACTGAAAACTAAGAATTATTCATTTTAATGAGGACCTGAACAGAAGCACTCAACAGTGAAAGCTTACACCATGCTTGTGGGTTTCCACCTCGTTTTATACTGTAACAAGCTTCACTAATGACTTGTTCTCTTTCTGGTCTGTCTTGGTCTCTCTCTCTTTACTGGATGCTCTTCAGTTTGAAGACAATAGAAAAGAGTAAGTGCAAAATCCCGTTCAACTTATTCATATACACAGCCAGTGGGAATTCTCAGGTATGTAAAGCCCTGGCTGTATTGTTCAGATTTGCTATTCCAGTGTCCAGTCCTGGAGTTCTTATTCAGGCAAAGCTTCCATTGAGTAAAGGGTTGTGTGCTCAATAATTGGCACTTCTTAGAAGGCTACCTTTCCAGCTAGGTCCCCACCTGTACACCTGCAAAACGGCAAACTCACATACATGCACTTTGCAAAGACCAGCACCAGCCTGCACATTTTAAAAACACCTTTATGTGTGCAAGCATTAGAATTTACTCACACAAGAAACCTCAGGTGAAGCAAGTTTTGCAGATGCAAATGCCAATATTTGCATGCACATAAATATTAGATTTGCTTAGGTGTGTATGCAGGAATTTACACATGTTCCCCCAAACTGTATCCCAAGGGCTAGGTTCGTGGGTGGACTCACCAGAGGCAGTCAAAGACCATTGAAAAGATGGATGATTTTTATTAAATGCCAGGGTGAATAACCCCAAGCAAAAGCAAAGTAATAAATGGTAAGAGCTTATGTCCCTTCAGCAGCCGGGGACCCATGATGACTCTGGACGACCCTGAGGAGGTTCCCAGGGCACCTTGGTCCTAGGTTACCAAGGCAGCCTGGTCCTTGGTCCTGCAGAAAAGTCCACAGATTCCCAGGGGCTATGCTAATATATAGCATCACAGGAGAAGGCGGGATGTTCAAGCCCACTTTCCCTTCACACGCTCAGGCCCAAGGCCGAGAAAGCTTGAAGGAACAGCTTAAAAAACTACATCACAGCCAAGCCTTGCAAAACAGCAAAAAACAACAAAACACCTTATATCAGACCCCAATCAGTTCACACATGAGACTGGCTCCAGCTGGCACTTTGGGCATGAAGCCCAGCATCAGTTCACGGTCGGGTCACTCATGGAGCGGGATGTGGGCGTCACTATCTGTCCATCACAAAATCTTCCGCTTTAGCCCTACAACACGTGTACAGGCTAGGGATGTGTATATGAGATTTTCAAGCTGCAAACTGAAAGCCAAGCCCTAGATCAATACACCGAGGCTCAGCTCTGAGCTTTATTGATCACGTCTGCCTCGTATGGGTGTGTGTGTGCTTCAGACTGGGCTGTGGTCCCCAGCTTGACTGAGCTAGTGCGCTAACAATACAATGTAGCTGTGGCGGCACCACCAGTGAGAGGCTCAAGCTGCCCCAAGTATGTGCCTAACATCTCAGACAGGTACATATTCAGAGAGGTAGCCCCTCCAGCCACTCACAGCATTGCATCTACACTATTTTTAGCACGCTAGCTTCATTGGAGCTAGGACGGGTCTGTCTCTTGAAGCTGGGAACCCCAACCCCAGCTCCAAGCATAGACATGCCCTGAGTTTCCCATTGAGAATCCCTAATTTCCTATCCCAGCATCTCTCAAGTTCAGTGTAAAATCTGGGCTGGATTCTCTCTGAGGGAGTCTCTTCTTCCAAACACCAGGTCAGGAATATGGAGGGACTCTCCCCTAAACATTATATAGGGTTTTCAAGATTGGGCCTCCAGTATGTATTTACCTGAAAGACAGTTTCCAAAACTGGATAAATTAATACTGTTGTAAATAATGATGCCCTTGCTCTTTGGAATTCAGAGGGGACCTAAATCAAAGCACAAAACTGCACACAGCACTCTAAAGACAATACATGCAGGATACAGCAATGATTCCCTTCCAACTAGTTGCTGTCCCAATTATATTCTTTTCATAGAAATGTAGATGAGCAAAAACATATCGTAGCCGTAATGAGATTTTAGTGGGAATCCTATACAATAAATGTATGCTGCCTTCTGAGATTTGCAGAACCATCATCCTATTTATTCAGTTACCGTTCAAGAGATAGAAATTGAAAGATCTAATGTTTCTCAGTTACTGCTTTGCACTGATAGTTTAATGGAAATATTTAGTCTGGTTATCCTGCCAAAGCAGAAATAAAGATCCAGATTCTGTGTTGCTTTGTTGACTTCAGTGGAGCTATGTGGGTTTATACCAGCTGAAGATCAGGTTGAGTATTTAGAGATTTCCAAGAACAAAGTAATTTTAGTGACTCATTACAATTAAAAGTGCCTTAGGCTTTCTATCTGTGGAATCACTTTTTTGGATATCAGCGTCAGTGACCATGGGCCTTGCTATGTGAGGAAAGGGGCATGCACAATACTATGGGGATGGGCAGCAGAATGGAGAGAATCTAAGACAGAAAAGAAATCAGAAATCAGAAAGAAAGCAGAATCTAAGACAGAAAAGAAAACCACCTTGCTATTGTTAAAAGAATTCCAGCAGTGTGAGTCTGATGCCTCTTGAGAAGCTGTTTGTGCTGTATGAAATGTAGGCAAAATGTGTGCATAGTATTTGCAGCTGGTCATTGTGTTTAATTAGAATCGTTAGCATGAATTTTTAAAATGTCAGTGCTGTTTGTACAGTTTGATAAAATGTTGTGTGTGATCAGAGAATGTATGTAAATGTAATTAAAGGGAAACAAAGAAAGGAGATGCTCAGAAAAGCCATTAAAATTGTTGTCTGCACTCTGCTGTGTGTTCTTCTGGGGAATTTCAACCAGGAAGTAACCAGGATCAGGAAGCATTTGGATATTAAAAACTGTGCTGTGGAGGAAAGTCTATTTCTGCACAACAGCATCAGCTACTCTAAAACCAAAGTGTACCCTTACATATGAACAGTGCTTTTTTTTTTTTAAAGTGCCGGCTCATACTTGAAAGTAAATTTGAAAAATGCCTCTCCCACCCCTCTTCTTACTGCACAACTCCTCTTCTTCCAGTGGCATGCTCCTTTCCCCTGCTGACCCTGCCACCCAGCTGGGCAGTGGGGCCAGCAAAAAGGTGCCTGTCCTCTATACCCCGGTGTACTGTCACCAAAAAAGCACTACGTATGAGCATGCACCATCTACTGATGTCAATAGGGGGATTGCCTTGTGCATTGAGGGGCCAGATTCTCATCAGGTGTATGTTAGTGTTGCTCCATTGAAATCAGTGGAGCTATGCCAGTTTATATCAATTGACCATCAGGCCCATGGAGTCTAAGAGAAAAAATTGGCATTATAAGAAGCAAAAAGGGCTAAGAAACAAAAAGAGAAGAGCCAAATTCTCCTCTTAGTGACAAGGAGTTTCATAGGAATAACAGAGAGTTGTAACATTCACCATAATATTCCGAATATCCCTGTACGGGCCTAAAGTTAGGAACTCAGGGCAGGGGTGTAGCTGTGGGTGGGCTGGGGCCCACCCACTTTACCATCAAGCCCTCCCTTAGTACCCAACAGCAGCGCCAATTTCTCCACGGCAGCCACGGGGCTGCCCAGCAGCCAGCGGCCACTGCCACAAGTGGAGCAGGAACACCAGCGCTGATGTCTCTGCTCCGCTCGCAGCTGCGGGGCCCGGTGACCACATCTGTGAGCAGAGCAGAGGCACCAGCACCTCTGTCCTGCCCATGGCTGCTGTTGCGGCCACAACAGCAAAGTTCATGCCACTTTCAGTGAGATGCCTCTCCCCCTTCCTTGTGGGAGGCAGCTTCTGGTCATGTGAAGGGACGATGCCTCTGGGCCAGGACCACCCTTCCATTTCAGGGGCCCATCCAGAAATCAGAGGCTAGCTATGCCCTTGATCCGTGGTCTTATTTTAGAAACACTCAGCATCAGCCTAAACTAAGCACCCATTGAAGTCAATGTTAAACTGCCCTTGACTTCAGAGGAAGCAGAGTTAAGCCAATGGTGCATGCTTCAGAACATCCCATGTCTAAACCCTTAATTGAGCATGTAAAAGAGGATGGCCTGATGCTCATGGGTGCTCAGCACCTGCCGCTTGCAGTGAAATCCATGGGAGTTGGGTTCTTCGCTACTGACAAGAAGGAAATGTCCTGTTCGGTCCCTGCATATGGAATCAGTTGGCCGGTGTTAGACATCCAACTTTGAAAGAGTTGGTCTTTCTGTACATGCACCCAGAGTGATGGATGGACACATCTAAAAATGATCTACACTAATAAAAGTGAAATCACTTCACTTCCTGCTTGTTGAATTCCAGCCATGCCTATTCCATGTACAGTAATGTCACCGAGATCCCTGATTATTGCCTCGTTCCACACCAACAGCGTACTAAGGGCTATACCAGAGTAATAGTTGAACTGAGCAGTCTTTTGACTCAAGTACAAGTTCATGGTGCTGTGGACTTGCATTGAGACATGAGTTTTCTGCCATTTCTTCCCCCCCCCACACACACACACACACTGTAAATATTGCCAAACAGAAACATCACTGACTGTCTTTGATTTTCTTCTGAGTTTTGGCTCTGCGGTTGCCTACCATTACCTAATCCTGTCTGGCGTTCCACACTGAGGAACTAAGACAAGTTTCATGATTAACCCTGTGATGTGATTTAGAAATAACCTTAAACCAAACCCTTATTTAAAAACACCCCAGCATTGTCAGAAAGTTTGAGTCTATACGTTATGATCAGCCCTTATCTCTAATGGGATGAATAAAACCTTTGTGATCCAAACACTCCCAGACTCTGAAGAAATTCCAGTCTGGATTTGAAAAGACTACTCTGAATGCTATTTTTAAAGACTAACAGATTTATTTATCGCATGAGCTTTCATGGGAGCATCTGATGAAGTGAGATTTTCTCCCACGAAAGCCCATGCGATAAATAAATCTGTTAGTCTTTAAAAGTGCCACAGGACTCTGTTGTTTTTCTGCTATAGACTAACACGGCTACCCCTTTGGAACCTGAATGATATTGTTCTGGAAACATCTGAACTTTTGCCTAAATGGTTCCCATTTCTCCTCTCTACCCACACAGACCATCCCTAAACAGATCTCCTGACTCACTTGTCTCTCACCGACGGCAATTGGACCAATAAAAGATATTACCTCACCCACCTTGTGTCTCTGATCTCCTGACTCACTAGACAAACAGACTCCATTTCTCCATCTGTAACACTACCTCTTGATATTCCGAAGCTAGGCCAGCTGACAGCTGGAAGAAGTACTGCATTTCTTTTGCTTTTGGTGCAGAGGCTCCAGTCAAACACAAACATTATATGTGAAAGATGGATGATCTAATGGTTAGGACACTCATCCAAAACTTAGGAGACCTGGAGTCAAGTCTCTGCTCCATCATATGGACAAGTCACATAGGGTGCATCTACACTTGTAAATTAAGTCCACTTAAGATTGCTTAAATCGACTTAATTTACTCTGCGTCTACACTACAGTTTCCTTAAGTCGACTTAAGCAAGCTGCTTAAGTCGACTTAAGGAAAATAAAGTTGACAATGAAAATTAAGTCGACTTTATTAAACCTACTTTTAGTTTGACTTTAGGCTTAAGTTGACTTTTTAAAGTCTACTTAAGCCTGTGTAGACATGGAGTAGCCCTAAAGCGACTTAGGGCTACTCCAGGACTCCCCCACTGCCCTCCCTGCCAGGGGGGTGGCACAGAGGAAGCCTGGCATGCCCCCCCCC
>ML685799.1:4457541-4521345 GCA_007922175.1 Pelusios castaneus | reverse complement strand
ATGCCCCCCCCCCACCCCCGTGGACATGCCCAAGGTCCTCCTAGTCCCTAGAAGTTGACCTAGGCGTCCAGTGTGGATGCTCTAGGTCGACTTTGTAAGTTCCTCCCTAAGTCAATTTAAAATTTAGGTGTGGACATGCTAAGTCGACTTAACTAAATCGACTTAGTTAAGTCGACTTAGCTAAAGTTGACCTAAATTTACAAGTGTAGACATAGCCATAGTCTCTCTGGGACAGATTTGCAAAGGATCTTGGTACTTAGGATCAGGTTTCACAAGTATTCCGTCACCTAAAAATACAGATAGGTGCTAATGTGGGATTTTCGAAAGCACCCAGTTGTTTAACCTGCTTAGAGACTTCTGGACTGGAAATCCCAGCTGGTGCGTCTCTGAATCTTTAGGTCCTTAAATACCTTTATAAATGTGGATCTCCATGCCTGAGTTCCCCAGAGATAAGAGCACTTCTCTACTCCACCAGGGTGTTGCAAGGATAATTATATGAGGTGTTCAGATATTACAGTAATGAGGGCCAGACACATACATAAGAAACATAGCTAGATGTGCTATAATGTGAGCATGGTTCTCCACTCAACTTCACATGGTAGATTTTTTACTTCTGTCCTCCTGGTATGACAATTGGATTGGCATGGGGAGGAAATCAGGTACGGAATAAGAACAATATGCTCGAGTTGAAATCTGAGAGGCAAACACAAAGCATTGATTTCCTCGGCCAGGTTGCTGTGTGGTCAGATGACACTTTGTCCCTAGAGTAATGTTGTGTTCACTGGGGCAGACATTTTAACCAAGGATGGAATGGGAACGAACACTCCCAAATCATATTTTCCACTCTTTTGTACACTGATGTCATGCACCCACCGCCTGCCTCCCCAAATGGAATTGCTGACAGAGATGGTCAAAACACAGCAGTCATTTTTACAAAAGAGAAAAATGTCCAAAAATTATTGGCGAAAATTTAAGAGCCGTGCACTAACTCTAATTCCTGCACCATGAAGGGAGTGAAGACTCAGGGATCCTGAAAAGCTGGGTAGGTTGTATTACAGTGACCTCGTCAAGAAACTCACCAAGAAAATGCAAGCTGAGATGAAACTTTGGCCCAGTTCCTGAAAGGTATTTAGGTGCCTAACTTCCACTGATGTTTTTCAGGCTATTGTTACAACATTAGGCCATATTTGACAATGGTACTAATGGGACTGGTACTAATGGTAAAAGTGCCAGAGTCCCAAAAAACTTATCTTTGCACTTGTCGAGAGAAATGAAGAACTGCTAAAGATTTACCACCACCCCCCGCATCCTGGGGAAAGCACAGAATTTAAATGTGACCCCTTTCGAAAGGGCACATTCTGTATCCCTGCTGAGGCCTGGGGTCAGAGGAAGTCAGTTCCCACTGTAGCCTCGATGACTTGGGCCCTCCTTTTTTCCCTGTGTCCCCCCTTGTCACAGCCCTGTGTCCAGGGGGAGTTTTGAGCCCCCAAAGATTATGGGGGGCATGCACCTGCTTGCACATGAACCTCCTAACACTGCTGACTGACTTGACGATGGTTCAGTTAATCTGCGGGAACAACTCAACAAATCACAGAGTCTGGTTCTTCCTTCACACGCACCAGCAGAACTGCTGTGATTCCGGTGGAACACCTTCCATTTTACACTGGCCTCCAGGAGATCAGCATCGAGCCTCCAGCAGACACACATTTTCTGACTACTCATCCAGTCCGTCTCTGTCAGTGCAACCCCGCTGCAGACCATTAGCTAGCAGGATGCACATGGCCTACAGCTGTGACGCTAAGTAATGAAGGAGGAATGGTTTTGTTCCCATTCCACAGTCTGGGGGATAGGATCCCTGGAGAGAGTCCAGATGTCCAGCCCTGTTACTCAGGCTTGGCGCTAGCTGAGGATTTGTCAGTAATAAATGAAGGCTAAAATTAAGTGTCCGTTGACATCCAGCTGGGTCATCTTCCATAGAAGGAGATAGGGGTCATGTGTCAGCCAGATGCAAATAGCTCCAAAGGGGGCAGCTGAAGGAAATGAGATAATTTTGGTTGCTGAATCACCCTCTGTGGTTCAGTGGCTGACAGCACAAGCTGTTAACCTCTCCATGGCCGGAACTACTCCCAAACATAATCCGAGCTAGCTAAGATGCAGCATGGGGCAAGGGAGACACAATTCAATAAGTGCCAGAACACACACTGTTTAATTTACTGCACACTGGGCTGTTGACTCAGACCACAAGAAGGGGATGAGGGGGGGAGGCTGCTTCTCAACCCCTGTGTCATCATTTTGAAAACAAACAGACTGAAGCACTGTACATTGCGAGGCAGTGAGAGCCGCACATCTCACCAGAGCGATACGCCGAAATGCTGGTCTCTCCCTGCCAGGAGGTGTCTGTGGTGTGCAGCGAGTGACGTGGGAAGCGACACATGCTTTCCTGTGGTGAAAGCTGCTGTGAGATAGGAGCCCACATGGGCTGAATGCTAAGCGTCTGCGTGGAAGCTGATGAAAACTCAGCCACTCGCTAATGTTTTCAGCTAAAACTAACACTACCAAAATCATTGTTCAGCATCTTTTTTTTTTGGAGAAGAGTGTATTTTATGGCAAATGGTTTTAGCTGGGCTCTTACCAGGGCTCGGTTACTTTGTCCTGCTCTTGACCTCCAAGTGAAGGGGATGGGGAAGTTGTATACCTACAATAATAGCCTCCCTGTTGTTAGCTGTAAATGTAAGCCAATATTTTTACACGCACAATTCAATTATAGTCTCAGTTAGAGGTCCAGGAACCCATATTTGCACCCATAATTGAGTTGATTCTACTACACTTACCCACGCTGAATGGTGCCAAAATGTGATTGAGACACTCTGTGTCCAAAAGCAAACCCTGAATTCACCAGTCATATACGTATATAGTCTGTACAAAGTCTACCTGGTTTGTAATTATTATAAAAGTCTTGATCTGCTAAACATGAATATCTTGTTGGCTTGTATGTGCTACCTCTGTATGCGAAGATATGCAACACTGATGAACATCCTAATAGAACATGTTGCAAGGCGTGAAACTCCCACACACAGCCTTTCAGGCACAACAATGGAATGACCGGACCGCATTAATGGCTATCTCTCACCCATTCAAGAATAGATGCCACTGCCAGGAAGTGTTTACAGTGCAGGCTTTCCTGTAAGAAGCACCTTCACCGTGGGAGTTGACTGACCTTTGAGGATGAGCCTCATGAGCCCTGATTGGTCTAGCAGGCTGGAAAAGACTATAAGGCTATGTCTACACTTGTAAAGTTAAGTCGACAGTTAAGTCGACTTAACAAGGTCAACTTTAAGTCAACTTAAAGTCGACCTTGTTAAATCGACTTAACAGAGTAGCTACTTTTAAGTTGACCTTGTTAAGTCGACTGAACAGTAGACATAGCCATCCACACTGCCTTTAAGTCAACTGAATAAGGTCGACTTAGTGCTATTCCCCGTCCACACTGGCTTTAAATCGACTTCAGAAGTCAACTTAAGACTTAAATCAGAAGTGGTGTTATTAAGTCAACTTAAGCTGTTATTAAGTCAACTTAAGAAAGCGCTTAATTCGACTTAATAAAAGCCCAGTGTGGACGTGGCTTTGTGTAGGTTGACTTAAGCGTCCTTACATCTACCTAAGTTGCCAGAGTAGATGTACCCTAAAAGGGCAGTGTGACATCATCTCTGGTCTTCTTGCTCTCCCCAACTCCACACCTGAAGGATCGTCTAGAAGACCAAAGAACTTTGAAAGCTGCAAGGGGAGTCCTAAGCAGTGGATTGCCCAGCCTGTGCTTAAGAAATTCCTTGTGCCAGCTAAAAAGAATAAGACATTGCTAATTCAAATATTGATAGTGTGTAGAATTTAGAGGGCAATCTTATGTTTATTTCATTGGATTATTTCTAATCTCTTTACATTTGCCATTTAAAATCTGTTTTCCTATAGTTAATAAACTTGTTTAATGTTTTAGCTCAATGAGCATAGTCTCAAAATGGAGTGTCTAGAAATCTTAGCTCAGTTACAAAAGCTGTTTCATGTCTTCTCCACAATGAGGGGAGAGCAGACTAATTAATATGATTTGGGGGCCAGATTCCTTTTGGTGCAGTTTTCGCAAACTGTGGGAGGTAAATTGTAGTAGAAGAGATCTACCTTGGATATTAGAAAAAACTTGTTCACTAGGAGGGTGATTAAGCCTTGGAATGGGTTACCTAGGGAGGTGGTGAAATCTCCATCCGCAAAAGATTTTTCAGGCTCAGCTTAACAAGGCCCTGGTTGGGTGATTTAGTTGGGTTGGTCCTGGGGTTTGAACAGGGGATGGACTAAATGTTCTCCTGAGGTCCCTTCCATCCATAATGGATCACGGTCTATGATTGTATGATTCTATTAATTGGTTGATGCTGCTCTGTTGTTGGTTCATGAGCGGGCAAGACATTTGTACAACTAAGTTAGGACCAAAATCAATTGCAGATGTAATAAAACCAAATCACGAATGCCTCCTATAAAGGTACTTTGGTGAGGGAGCGTCCTGCCTCTTCTCTAACACACCCAAAATGGACTAAATTAGTCTGTGTTGTACATCATGTGGTTTAGTGGTCCCAAACTATCGTCCACTCCTGCTGGTGTTCTGTGGAGAACACGCTGGTCATATGGTGCTTGCTGGTCCCCTAGGTTTCCAGCTCCTACATCACATCAAAAGACAGTTTAGAAGACATTAAATTGGTGGTTCCCAACCTATGGCCCAGGGGCCAAAAGTGGCCTGCAGGGTGCTTTCAAAGTGGCCTGCAGCTCCTCTCCTGCTGGCTACAGAAGGGAGCCACTGCCCAAGGACACAGGTGGAACGCAGTGCCACAGGGCTAACAGACCAGTGCAGGCTCCTGGCCGCAGCCAAGGGGACGGAAGAACTGTGCTCCCACATGGCTGTAGCAGAGAATACAGCAAAGCACTCTGCCAGGGTCTCTATGTGCTGGGGTCTCTGTTGGAGCCAGAGGGAGGGGAGCGCTGATTTTGCATCCCTTTGGATGCAGAAGGGAACCACTGCCTAGGGACCCAGGTGGTGCACACAGGGCTATGGGACTAGCTCGGTTTCCCTACTGTGGCCAGGAAGATGGGAGATCAGGGAGGAGGTAGTCTTCTTGCTGAACTCATTCCATCTAGCCAAGTGGGGTGGGGGATTAGTAGTGGCAGAGACTGGTGGCCCTTCAGGGTTTTAAAAATGATACCTGTGGTCCTTGAGCCATACAGGCTGGGAGCCACTGCATTAACTACCCTCCTAACTACTATTACTATTCCATGGAAGCAATTGGCATGATTGCCGTGGGGATTTTACATCATTCCTAGCACTGGTTGGAAAATATATGCAAAATAAATAATAATAATAATCGCCATAGAAAATAATATCTTTCTCCTAAATTTTCCATTGCATTTTTCAGGGAAAAATAAAAATCAAACACAGAAAGCGCATGTGTTTGTTTGTTTGTTTCTTGCTTTTGTGTATAGCAACTGAAAGGCCACCAACATCTGAGTTTGGGTTTCCTTTGACAAAAACGGAAATCTTTGTGGACAAAGGCCCATTTTGGCAAAAAGCCACTCTCTGCACTGCCACGTGGCGACGATGGCGCCCAAAATTTCCTTCCCGCTGTGCCTGTGTATCAGGTTTTATAAAATCTCTCTTTGGTGCTCATTCTTTTTCTCCCTGCTCTTTCCTGCCACTTGCCATGGCAGGTGAGACACACAAAATGTCACTTTTCCTGAGCCAGGCTCACTCAGCAGCTACAGCCCGTAGGGAGGCAGCCCCCGTGGTCGGGGTGAGAGCTGCTCTCACTAGGATTTCTAATGTGAAAGAGATCTGCCGTGTAGATGTGTTGGAGGCAGAGCTGCGGGTGGCTTTCATGGCACCCTGATCGGTTCACAGCTAACACACACTCACGCCCAGAGGCTCAAAGACGGGTTCTCAAACGTACTTGAGCAGACATGCCCCCCCCACCTTCGTGTCTATAGTCATTGATGCCTCGCCCCCTGCCACAAAGTCCATATCCTGCCATCTCTCTCTGAAGGCAGAGGAGAGAACAGTGGCCACCGGCCGGGGACCCAGCCCTGTAGGCACCCCCACCAGCAGCAATGGAAAAGTAAGAGTGGCAAAGTGAAATTGACGCTATCACTTTCAACATGCATCTGACGAAGTGGGTTATAGTCCACGACAGCTTATGCCGAAGCAAATCTGTTAGTCTATAAGGACTCTCATTGTTTTTTGCTGTACTACGGACTAACACGGCTACCCCTCTGGAAATATCACTTTCAACAGTAGATTAGTGCCCCATTGATACCTTTGCATCTGTTCTGCTGCTACCTTCCAGGACAAGCTGCCAGAACCCCGGGGGAAGGATTGTGGGGAGAGAAAGGAGAACCCAAGTGTGGGCTGCCTATTGGTGATGGATTGGGCAGGGGAGAAGAGTTTAAGCCTGGGTGTAGGGGCTCTGGCCGTCAGTCCCTGGATGACAGGGCTCCATCAATCCCCTTCAGCTTCACTTTTTGGGTGTACGCAGCCCTTCTCCACCAGCCTCAGCTACCCAGGACTGAGAGACAGAGCTCTTCAAACCAACAAAATAGAGGACCACACAGCTTGGCACATTCTCATCCCTCTCTGGGGAGGTCCGCCCCACAGTTGGAGAACCACTGCTCAAAGATATTCAAGTAACTAATGCAAATGAAATCAATGAGAATTATGCACCTGACTGACCTGGGCCTCAGTTACTATACAAATGGGAGTCAAATAAGCACAGGGATAGAGGGAAAAGTGGGCTCAGTTTCCATTTGGGCACTGACCTATTTCCCACCAAGCCCCAGAGTGACTCGTGAACCAGGGGCAAACAGGTGTTACTCCACCTATCTCCCCCAGGCGGCCTGAGCTGGTACGGGTAACCAGAAACCAGACCCCAGATTGGGTCACAGTCAAAATGCAGCCAGAGGAAGACAGTGAATGGCTTCAATAAGAAAGACAGAGGGAGCCGCACATCAGAACAGTTTTAGTCCAGTGGGTAGAGCATGCTCCTGTAAAACAGCAGGCACAGGTCTACAGCCTTTCTCCTTTTGCAGGCAGAAGGAGGACTCAAGCCTAGCTTTTCTATTTCCCAGGAGGGCACTTTAACTACTGGGCTAATGATGACAAAGTAATGGCCCTTGCATATTTTTCAGGGTGTGAAGCAGGTGCCTAACTCATGTTCATGGACACACCTTAGGTGCATAAACCCTTGGATTGCAAGATCCTGTGCATGGATCCCAGGCAGAGACAGGCACATCTCTGTAGCCCAGAATTCGGCACCTAACTCTAAGAGCATGGCAGGGCTTAGGACAAACACCTCTTGCTGGCTTCTTCCACTGGCTAACTTCAGCAGCTCCTTTCCTGGTGTGTTCTGTTCTGTGGGTCACATTTTCAGCATCTCTCTCTCCCCCTGCATTGCACAGGGAGCCTGCAGAGGCTGAGTGGATCGCAGGGCTGTTCTAGTGAGTCTGTGGGTAACCTAAAAGTGAAGCATTGCAGCACCCAGTGTCACAACTCTTATGCCCCTTTGTGGATCCAGGCCACAAAAACAACAACCACTGCCTGGCCTTCCTGCCCTTCAGCTGGTTGCATGGCCAAGATCTGAATGCTAGTCTACATCTGATATTCACAGAATGGAGGCCAGGGGGGTCTGTGACTATGTCAAAGCACACCCTGATGTGAAAGGACTGGGTGGATACCAAGACACGTATGTCCTAAAATGATTAGGCACCCTAAAAATACCTGAGATGTAATCTGGGCAGAAATCTTCATACTTAAAATCACTAAAGGACTATTCCTTCAAAGTACCAGCAGGGCTTTCTGCTTGCTCATTATGTGTGTCAGAGAGAGACCCTTATGCTAGGCACCTGGAGGAAGGCCTGACTACTTTTCCTGGAAGAAGAATAAGCACTGTGATTGGTGGAGGGTGTGAGGGGTGGGGTTAGAGACCATTTAAAGCTGGACATTTCCTCCTTACTCAGGCTGATGGGGCAAATTCAGGGAGGGGCTGGGTGAGGCCAGGTGAAGCTAAGCTGGAAAGGAAAAACAGGGTAGCTTGATGCAGGAGTGTGTTGATTTTTCTTTCCTGGTTTTAGAGGGTAGTTGTAGCCTGAGTTGTAGCTGAGAATGGGGCTGCTTTCTTTCACACAAGGATGCAGTTTTCATGATCAATGGGCATGGGTGTAAAATCACTACAGGCAAGCAGATGCTGGGAGTTCAATATCCAACATCCCTACTAAGCAATGCTACCTTTGGCAGCCAATGACATCACAAAGAACAAAAGGAGAAAAGATCAGGTCATCCAGTCTGATCCTGAAGGTCTCCAACACTGTTTGCCTTCTCTCTGAATCTGCATCCACCCTGCAGAAAGCAGAGTATCTCTGTCTAACATAGGTGACCTTTACACTATCTAGGCCCTGATGATGGCAGCCCACCTTATGGGGAGGAGATCAATCCATCAAAATTAGCCCACGCACATTAGAAGGAATTAGGACTGTGCCTTCAGGCAGGATAGAGAGCTAGCATTACACTGAAATTGGGGGTCCTTGGTAGGACAGAAAATCAGCTGCTTCACTTTCACCTCTGCCTTCCATTGAACCACCCCTTGAATGGTGCTCAATGATTTCAAACCATGAATGATCCTTAAATACTCTGTGACAGATGTTGGCTGGATGGATGGTTTGATTTCTCAGGGACCCTCTTTCTATATATTAATGAAGTGCAGGTTGAATTGGGGGTGGGGTGTGTTGGAAATCTCTACCCAAGGAAATGTTCTCACTACAACAGGAAAGTACAGCTGACTTGGTTATGAAACTCAGACTGGGTCAATACACCCACACCATGTTCACCCCTGCATCTTCTGAAATGTTCTCCCCTCCTGCACTCTGAGAAGAGCCCCCTCTCAGGTCCCAGCCTGAAAAGACAGGAGAGAATACAGGTGAGAGGACGAAGGAGCTGGGAGATGTAGGAGGGGTGGGGAGAGAGCAAGAGCACTAAGAGTGGGGGTAAAATAGAGGAGGAGACTGAACGGTGGGTAGAGATTGAGCTATTCAGAGGAAAGGCAGAGCAAGGGGAAAGGTTGATAGCAAAATATAGAGGGGGATAGAGGCAAAATAAGACCAGGAAGAGAAACTATAAATAATAGAAGTTATCACACTGTCTGGAATGGATCATTACTGTAAATTTCAGTCTGTGATCGGAGGGCTGTATGTTTTATAATTCACCAACCTGGTAACAAATGTGAACTCCTAAAGCACTATCACAGTTTTGCCCTGGAGAACCAGATGGTTCCTTGGGCTTCCCACCCAGGCAAGCTGGGCTTAAAGATACCTGATTGTGATACACCAAAGATCACAAAAGAGTCAGGTTACTTCCAGTCCCAAGAGACCAGTCCCTTACCAGATCTACTTGTATCTCAGATCTCACACCAAAGACGTGGCTTGTAGCTAATCCTATAGTAAAGTAACTAGGGATTTATTAACTAGGAAAAGGAAAGGAGAGAGTTATTTACAGAAAGTAGGCAAGCACAAATGAGTTACAGTCTATGGTTCCAAAAGATGACAGACCCGCAGCAATCTGTCACCACTGCATGTCTTTTAGGGCTAACCCAGGTTGATCGAGGAGATCTTGGCTGTTCTTCCATAGCTTCAACCCTATGAGAGTCCCAACAGCAAAAGAGTTGAACAGTTTTCTTGTGAGCCATCTCTATTTCTTTCTTCCAGAATTCAAGCTGGTAGGAAGAGCCCTTTGGCACATAACCTCTACATGGGTGTGAAGAATTAGTTAACAAATTCTTTGTATTGTGATATCCCACTATAGCCCATTTAGTTTTGATCGCCTTCTTGAGGAGCAGAAGATAATCCCTCCTGACAGGTTCGCAGCTCCAGAACAAAGGTTTTTTCTAGTCATAAAGCAAGAACTTAAATATTACCTTGTAGCATGTGACAAAGATATTATAAGTGAGATTAATGCAGGCAGCAATTTATGAGCATTTCATAAAGTCTAATCACAAGACGCTGCTGTAATTCAACACATCTTAACCACTCACTAACACACAGGTGAAACAGACTGGTTTCCACTAATGAATTTGTCAGTGCTCAGCCGAGGTCTAAAGACCAGGCAAGAGATGACACTGGTTTACCGGCTTCTTAGAAACATTTATAAAGAACACAATATATTAGGAAAGAGAGACTGAAGAAAAGCTGCACTCTGGAATAGAGGGCAAAAGAAAAGGAAGGAAAGAAAGAAGGAAGGGATGCAGGGTGCAACCTCTTTATACAACACCTTAAATCAATGATCTGATTGCTGTTCCTAGAAGCCACCAGTATCATCACAGAGGAAGGACTCGGAGAGACTTACAGTTAAGGCACTGGACTGGGACGCACAACATATGAGTTCAGGTCATATCTCTGCTGCAGAATCTCTGTGTGACTTCGGAAAAGTCATTTAATCCTGGCCTCGTTTTCTTTCCTCCTTCTCCATAGATCCATAGGTTCTAAGGCCAGAAGGAACCATAGTGATCATCTAGGCTGTCGTCCTGTGTCATATAGGCCATAAAATGTCCTGAAAAGAACTCCTAGAGTGTATCTTTGGGGGGGGGGGGGGGAATTTAACAATGAAGACAGAGGACAGATCCCTTCATTATTTACCACACTCCCAATTTTTGAATCATATACAAATTTTACCAGTGAGGATTTTATGTTTTCTTCCAGGTCCTTGGTAAAAATGTAAAATAGCATAGGGTCAAAATCTGATGCCTGTGGGACCCCAATAGAAACACACCCATTTGATGATGATTTCTCTATTTACAAATACATTTTGAGACCTATCAGTTAGCCAGATTTTAATCCATATAATTCACGCAATGTTAATTTTATGTCTTTCTAGTTTTTTTAATCAAACTGTCATGCAGTCAAATGCGTGAGAGAAGTCTATTACATCAACACTGTTATCTTTGACAACCAAACTGTAATTACATCAAAAATTACAAGTTAGTTTGACAGGATCTATTTTCCATACCCCTATGATGATTGTCATTAACTATATTACCCTCCCTTCAATTCTTCATTAATTGAGCCCCATAGCAAGTGCTCCATTATCTTGCCAGGGATCAATGTCAGACCAACAGGCCTATAATTATAGGTCACCCAGTTTTCCCTTTTTAAATATTGGCACACTGTAGTTTGCTTCTGTTCTTATGGAACTTCTCTGGTGTTTCCTAACTTTGAAAATCAGGATGAAATGGTCCAGCAAGTGCCTCAGCCAGATATTTTAAAACCCTTGGATGCAAATTATCAGGACCTGCTGATTTTAAAATCTCTAACTTTCGTAGCTGCTGCTTAACATCCTCTTGAGATCCACATAGATGAATATGATTTGTTGGCAACAAGTAAACATGGTTTCTGTAAAGCAAAATCATGCCTCACCAGTTTACTAGAATTCTTTGAGGGCATCAACAATCATGTGGACAAGAGTAATCCAGTGGACATAATGTGCTTAGATTTTAAAAAAGCCTTTGACAAGATTCCTCACCAGAGATTCTTAAGCAAAGTAAGTTGCCATGGGATAAGAAAGAAGGTCCTTTCATGGATCAGCAACTGATTGAAAGACAGGAAACAAAGGATAGGAATAAATGGTCAGTTTGCAGAATGGAGAGAATAAATAGTGGTGTCCCTGGCGGTCTATGCTGGGGCCAGTACTGTGCAATGTATTCATAAACTATCTGGAAAATGAGGTAAATAGTGAGGTGGCAAAATTTGCAGATGGTACAAAACCCCTTGATAGTTAATTCCAAACCAGACTGTGAAACATTACAAAAAGATCTCATAAAATTGGGTGGCTGGACAGCAAAAGGGCATATGAAATTCTATGTTGATAAATTCAAAGTAATGGCCATTGGAAAAACTAATCCCAGCTATACATATACAATCATGGGGTCTAAATTAGCTGTTACCCCTTAAGAAAGAGATTTTGGAATTACTGTGGATAATTTTCTGAAAATAGCCACTCCACATGCAGGAGTAGTCAAAAAAAGCTAACAATGTTGGTAATCATGAGGAAAGGGATAGACAATAAGAAAGAAAATATCATATTGCCTCTATATAAATCCATGGTACACCCACATCTTGAATATTGCATGCAGATCTGGTCACCCCATCTCAAAAAGATATATTAGAGTAGGAAAAGGTACAGAAAATCACAACTACAATTATTAGGGGTATAGAACAGCTTCCACATGAGGAGAGATTAATAAAACTGAGACTTTTCTATTTGGAAAAGAGACAACTAAGAGGATAGATGATAAAGATCTACAAAATCATGGCTGGTATGGAGAAAGTGAATAGGAAAGTATTATTTACCCCTTCATATAATACATGGAATCAATGATTCACCAAATAAATAGGTAACAGATTTAAAACAAACAAAAGGAAATATTTCTTCACACAACGCAGTCAACCTATGGAACTCCTTACCAGAGGATGTTGTGAAGGCCAGGACTATAACAGGATTCAAAAAAGAGCTAGATAAACTCATGTAAGATATGTCCAGCAGTAGCCTATTAGCCAGGATGGCAGGGATGCAAAACCATACTCCGAAGTGTCCCCGGCTTCAGTTTGACAGAAGCCGGGAATGGGCAACAAGGAACTGATCATTTGATGATTACCTTTTCTGTTCACTTGCTCTGAAGCAAACTGGAATTGTCCATTGTTGGAATATAGGATACTGGGCTAGAGGGACCATTGGTCTGACCCAGTATGGTTGTTCTAATGTTTTTATGAGATATTAGTGCAGTGGAAAGAGTGTTATTATCTGATATGACTACATCATGTTTTTTTCCAAATACAGAACAGAAATACATATTGAATGCTTCTGCCTTTTTTTTTTTTTTTGCATTACTACTAATAATTCTTCCATTTCTACCTAGTAATACCACTGCCAGTATTTCTTCTTTTCCTAACGTACTTTAAAAACTCCTCTTTATTGTCCTCAACTCTAGGAACCATCGATTTTTCCTTGTGTTCTTTTGCTTCACTTATCCATTTTCTCTGCTTCCTACCATTCCCGGCTTCTGATTTATATTCAATACTATCAATTTCCACTTTCTTTCATTTGTTACATAGCTTCCTTCATGACCTCTCTAAACCAGGTCAGTTTTTCTAACCAACATGGCCTTCTTCCTCAATTGTGGCTTTGGAGGCATCTAGTAAAATGTTCTTAAATAGCTCCAAATTATCACTCACATATTTCTGATTAACTTTTGCCTCTGAGCTGATCTCACAATTGCTTTAGGATTTGTGAAATTAGCCATTTTTATTCCCCCATGTTGGATAGAACTCTCTTTGTGTATTCAATTGGGAAGCATTTAGAGGTAGACACTGTCTCTGTATTTGCCTACCACAACTGGCTTCTGATCTTGGTTGGAACATTTAGGCACTCCCATAATAAACAGCATCTGAAAATGTTCCTGGCTTTGGAAGGAAAAGGTTGACATCACTTGTTCCAAACCATGACCCGCTAAGGATGCTTTCAGCGGCCTCATTATCTCCCCGAGGTATTGACAGGTATGCTATAGATTGATGTGACAAGGGGAAGCTGATTAAACAGGAGCTGTTATTGGAGTACTCTCACAAAGGAGCAAGCACATTTTCCTTCAGTATCATCCACTACTCCTTGAAAGTGAGGCTAACGCACAGCAGACTGAAGATGACTCATTTCTTCAGCAGCAGGAGAAACAAGAGCTCTCACATGTACGCTTCTTATCAATCACTTCTTTAAAGGAAATCTAATGCTGTAACATCCATCTCCGCCAATAACGAATATAGTTTCAGTGACAGGCCAAACTGATTTACATGTCTGGGGCAGTCATTTCTAGAAGAGTATGGGAATGTTGCTAAGCACCAGCTTCCTGGAAACAACATGACCTAAAACTTGGAAATTTTGCTGTGTCTAGGCCAAACTTCTTTTCTCGGGACCCACTTGAGAAAAATCATTTATGCCCATAACCCAACAATTACATCTTTGAGCAATACATTCCAATCTTTGGTGGTGGCAGCAGGGAGCACCGCGGCCTGAAGGTCTGCAACCCAGTATGGGTCCTGACCCATGGTTTGAAAGCCACTGGCCTAGGCCCTATCACGAAGAGATATTAAACAAGTGTTACGTTAGCAAGCTGGCTATACTTGTTCAACCTTGTGTGTAGCGATGACACTCTGTATATGTCTCCTAGACCCAAAGAAGAGCTCTGTGCAGCTCCAAAGCTTGTCTCTCTCATCATCAGAAATTGGTCCAGTGACAGATATTACCTCAATCACCTTGTTTGTGCTATCCTGGAACCAACTTGGATACAAGAATGCAACATACAAGTTGTCTAGAGTCAGGTCCAGAGAAACTTCCAGAATCCAACTCCCAGTCCTTCTACCACATAATTAAAAGACTCATAGACTCATAGACTTTAAGGTCAGAAGGGACCAGTACGATCATCTAGTCTGACCTCCTGCAAAATGCAGGCCTCAAGACCTCACCCACCCACTCCAGCAATAGGCCACCAACCTATTACTGAGTTATTTACCTCCTTAAATCATGATTTAAGGACTTTAAGATACAGAGAATTCACCGGTAGGTGAGCCATGCCCTGTGCTACAGAGGAAGGTGAAAACCCCCAGAGCCCAGGCCAATCAGCCCTGGGGGAAAATTCCTTGCCGACCCCAAATATGGCGATCAGTTAAACCCTGAGCACGAGTTATAGAGACTAAGTTCCACTTCATTCCCATCTCAGCTCAGCCACCAGCCACCAATATTCCCATAACACTAACTAAAGTTGTCCAAAACTCTTCCTTTAAGCTTCTCAGAGCTTCTTTCCTCTCGCATCATTGCCTTTGGTTTTGAACCACACAGGGACAGTGAGTTGCAATTCGAGTTATGGGATTTAATGGAACAAAACAAATCAAAGCAAGACGCCATCAGAAACGTTGTTTTCCATCCAGTGCATGCATCAAATCTTGCAAAAGCACACACTTCTGAAAGTCTTCAGTTATCCCAGGTACTTGGAAGATCTGAAAACTATATTGACTCTCTCAGGGCTTCAGTAGAACATTGTGTCATGTTGGAACATGGCTTGAATAGCTGGAGTTAGCCATCATGACATTAACACAACTTTGCCTCAGTGCAAGTCATGTTTTAGAGCGCTGGTTTTCAGACTGTGGGGTGATCATGGAGGGCACTAGATGGGAAAAAGGTCTGTGGTTGACCAGGTGTTCAGGACAAAAGAGCAGGGAATCCTCAGCAGTTGGGAGGTAAGGGAGCACAACACCCATCCTACCCAGCCCTGGCAGCATTTTACAGTTTTCTTCCCCTCCCATCCCCGATGGCTGGGGACTCCTTGTGCGTGCTCCCTGCTGCTACCCTGCACTGGACACTGGGCCAGGCACAGCCCCACATATTTTAAACTATCTGGAGACTGCATGAGCAAGAGCCTCTGGACAGGGGGGGAATGAGGGCAAGGAGTCCAATCCATTCTGTCGTGCTGCCGGGGACTTTTCTGGGGATGGAGCCAGTCACCACGCCAGATGTTAGCTGCCTGCTCCCCTTAGTGAGGCACTTTCTGCCATGACTGGCAGGGGCTGGAGGGAGCCACTAATGTCATTCCATGGAGAAGGTAGGGGAACCTCTGTTTTAGAGAAAGGATGGTCTCATAGTTAAAGTTGTAGTTCGTCTTTGGAGACCTGGGTTCAGTTCCTGATTCTGCTATAGCCCACCCTGTGTAACCTTGGGCAAATCATTGATTCTCTGTGCCTCAATTTCCCATCTCTAATATAGGGAAGTTCACCCTTCTCACTCCCTCTCCCCAAGCTGTCTTTTCTATTTTGACTCTAAGCTCTTTTGGACAGTGTCTGGCTCTCACTGTGTGTCTGTGCACCTGGACCTCGATCTCAACTGGTGCCTCGAGGCCTTATGTAAGACAAATAATAACAATGTACCCATAGACAACAGAGTCTTAGTGCCACAAGACTCTGTTGTCTTTCTACAATAGACTAACACGGCTACCCCTTTGGAATGTACCCATGTGTCGGCTGGCTGTGAGTGAACCCGAGCTCCTGGCTCTGCCACAGAATCACTGTGTGAGACTGGTCAAAGCAGTTAACCTTTCTGTAGTAACAAGCCTGGTATGGTATCTAGTGCTATGAACAACAGCTTCAATTAACCCACGAGGTTCTAACAGACAGGCAGCTCACAGCCTATGCTGCATAGCCAAGAACCGCAGCAGCGTGTAGCTGGCTGTTATGAGCATGTCCTGTGACTGTATATCCATAAATAGATAATAGATAATGTGCCGGTAAATGGTACCCAAGAGTATGTAGCAAAGTTCCTGGGTTTAATAGGATTAATAAACGTGTGAAATGCAGTGGACTCAACAGGCTGGTGTGTGCACAGCAGATCTGATCACTTCAGTGAGTGACCAGTGACTGGGACTGCTGAAGATGAACAGTCTTCCAGGGAGGTCAGGGACTAGGTTGTATCTATGTGATCTACAAATCAAAGAGGGCTGGTGCAGTTTTACGGAGCTTGTCTGCCTGGCTAGCAAGCAGGTTGATGAACAGCTATCACTCAGATTAACACCAGCTAGTAACAAGGATACCCATACTTCTGGGTACCCCCAGAAAGAGTCAGGACTTGTCTTCATGGATAGTGGGAAATTCGCCACCATCAGATCAATCTTCCAGATTGACTGATTGGGTCTGTGAAGACCCGCTCAACTGATTGGGAAGTCCATCCCTAAAAACCACCCTGGCAACTGGAGGAGTGCTGATTCGAAGGGAGAGCTCTCCCTTTGACTCAGCGCAATGGACATAGAATCATAAAATCATAGGGTTGGAAGGGAACTCATGAGGTAATCTAGCCCAACCCCCTGCTAAAAGCAGGATTATTCCCACTAAATCAACCCAGCCAGGGCATTGTCTAACAGGGCCTTAAATAGCTCCAAAGACAGAGATTCCACCTTTTTGGGTAACCCATTCCAATTTTTCACCACCCTCCTAGTGAGAAAGTTTTTCCTAATATCCAACCTCAACCTGCCCACCTGCAACTTGAAACCATTGTTCCTTGTTCTGTCCTGTTACTACCGAGAACAACCTAGCTATGTCCTCTTTGGAGCATCCCTTCAAGTAGTTGAAGGTTGCTATCAAATCCCCTCTCAGTCTTCTCTTCTGTAAACTAAATAAGCCTAGTTCCTTCAGTCTTTCTTCGTACATCATGTGCCCCAGCCCCAATCATTTTCGTTGCCCTCCACTGGACTCTTTCTAACTTGTCCACATCCTTTCTGTAGTGGGGAGCCCAAAACTGAACATAGTATTCCAGATGTGGCCTCACCAGTGCCAAATAGAAGGGAATTATCTCATCCCTCGATCTGCTGGCAACACTCCTACTGATGCAGCCCAATATGCCATTGGCCTTTTTGGCAACAAGGGCACACTGTTGACTCATATCCAGCTTCCCGTTCACCATAATCCCTAGGTCCCTTTCTACAGTGCTGCTACTTAGCCAATCGGTCCCCAGCCTGTAGCAGTACATGGGTTTTTTCCGTCCTAAGTGTAGGACTTTGCACTTGTCCTTGTTGAAGCTCATGAGATTTCTTTTGGCCCAATGCTCCAATTTGCCTAGGTCTCCCTGAATCTTCTCCCTGCCCTCCAGTGTGTCTACCATTCTCCCCAGCTTGGTGTCATCCACGAACTTACTGAGTGTGCAATCAATCCCATCATCCAGATCATTAATGAAGATGTTGAACAGAATCGACCTCTGGGGCACTCCACTCGTTACTGGTTGCCAACTAGACATCGTGCCATTGATTCCTACCTGCTGAGCCCGTTGATCTAGCCAGTTTTCTATCCACCTTACGGTCCATTCGTCCAACCCATACTTCCTTAACTTGCCGACGAGAATGCCCTGGGGAAACCATATAAAAAGCCTTGCTAAAGTTGAGGTATATCATGTCAATGGCTCTTCCCACATCCACAAATCCAGTCATCTCATCATAGAAGCAATCAGGTTGGTCAGGCATGATTTGCCCTTGGCAAATCCATACTGACTGTTCCTGATCATTCTATTTTCCTCCCAGTGTTTCAGGATGGATTCTTTGAGGATCTACTCCATGATTTTTCCAGGGATTGAGGTGAGGCTGACTGGTCTGTAGTTCCCTGGATCCCCCTTTTTCCCTTTCTTGAGGATAGGTACATGCGTGGTGTAGGACAGTCAAAGTGAGATACACAAGTTATTTTAAGCAACTGCCGCCGAAAACGGTTTAAACCTCCCCTCAGTGTGTACCGTTAAATCGGCATTAATCAGTATTTACTGATAAAAATGTAATACTGCCAAGTCTATTCAATGCGTTATCCGCCATCCTCAAATGAAAGGTGTGGTGGATCCAGCTAAACAGAGGACTATGGCTTCCCAGTCCCATCAGCACCCTCCCTGCTGTCCTTTATTCTCCCTGGTCAAGCCAGGGGAAAGGTCCTGGATCAGGAAGTGGCTAGTCTCTGTTGGGAAGCAGCCCCATGGCCTGCTAGGAGCTGCAGGAAGGCTGGATGGAGGAAGATTCCCTAGGTATTATGGACAGAGCTGCATGTTGGATAGGCTGTGGCTTCTGAATTTTACATATAGGACCAGTTCTGCAGCAGGGGGACTTCTGGAGGAGCAAAAACAGCTGGGCAGGGAGCAAGTGCAGAAGGACCCCAATGAGAGACACTGAGCCGGCTGGGGAACCCTCAATCTAATAGTGAATGGGCTGGAAAGAGCATCTTAAGCAGTAGTTTTGAAGCGGCCTGATTCTCTGTTGGACTCCCCAGGGACCCAGACATTTACTGCCATTGCTCACTTCAACTGTAACTGCTTAAATCTCTCCATCTAGGGTATCTGCAACCTTTCCCTCTCCTGCCAGGCCCAGTAAAATGCCCTTTCCCTTCACCCTGTGTCTGCATAGTTATAGAGATCTACCAAGGCTAGTACATGCAGTTCTTGCCTCCAGCCTTGGTACACCCGGCACGCTACCGGTACTTTGGGATTCAGTTTTCAGCATTGATCTGTCCCAATATTTACAAAAGGACAGGATAAGCTCTTTAGTGCAGGGGTTCTCTATGTGTCTGTACATCACCTAGCACAACGGGGTCTTGATCTGGGTTGGGGATCCAAGGTGCTGCCATAATACATATAAACTGTAGAAAACAACAGAGTCCTGTGGCCCTTTTAAAGACTAACAGATTTATTTATTGCATGAGCTTTCATGGGAGAAAAGCTCATGCGATAAATAAATCTGTTAGTCTTTAAAAGGGCCACAGGACTCTGTTGTTTTTCTACAATAGACTAATATGGCTACCCCTTTGGAATATAAACTGTAGTAATTATTGCAGGGTTTTATTATGTTTAGATACATTCACCTAGGTCTGTATTTACCTTCACACATACGGGGCCAGATTTTCAGCTGGTGTAAGTGTATGCATCTCTATTGACTTTAAGAGAGCAACGCCAATATGCAGCGACTTAGGGCAGACCCACTTGGGTGGGAGGTTATATTTGATTTATATTTTGACCTTTTATTTTAAAATAATGTAAATAGAAAATATTCTGCCGTCAGGGCTGGAATCTCAGTTTTCAGCTCCATTATTCATTTCTGTTGTTAGCCTTGCAGTAACAAAGGAAATGATTTCTCAGGCAATCATTTCCATTTAATTTACACCACATTTCTGTCGATAACATTATGTATAACCTTTTTCCTAATGGTTCCGTTTAAATGTAGGCTTTGATATTCCATTTAGCTTGCAGGAAAGCAAAATCAGTTCTACAAAGCCATTTTATCTCTTCTGTGCACTAGCTCTGCAGGGTAATGTAATATCTCAGAGAATGTATTTATTTAAAATCACTGGTATTTTTCCATCAGGGTGAAATTCTTTGAGATGTAACATCTCATCTCCCCCCAAAAATAATGTCACGGGGTGAAGAAAGTTGAAAAATAGGAACAAAATAGTGACATTCATTCAAAAGACACCCACAATCAACCCATCATATCGAGACACTTCCAGTTATATGAGGAGTAATGAAAAGAGTAAAAAATTGACAGAATGGAGAAAATGAAGCACACCATTATCACCAGAATCATAAATCTCAGCCCGGTGGAGTTTCTGAGATAGCAAGGTAGGAACTGACAGTGACTGGGAAATGACCTTTCTGAAAAGATGATGTTTAAACTTAATAATGCATTTTAATTCCGTCGTAGCACACTGGCATCAGGATTCAGACAGAGAAGAGGAATTTGGGCTGCTTCTCTCTGCTTTATTCTCATCACACACAAAATATTTCTATACACTTTTGGTCTTGAGTGACTTATTTCTGGTACACAAAGCAAGAAAGAACAAATGTAAAATCTCTCCAAGAGATCACCATGGGTATGATGGTCTCTGATACTGCTTGGGCCAAGATCTGGGTGGGCTGGGTGAAGTTGAGACCAGGAGCAGAGAGCAGCCTGTTTTTACTAATTCTGAAGTATTTTGCAGCAGGTTAGTGATATTGTTAACCATCCCATAGGGAAGTCCTAGCTGTGTTAATTATAGAAAGGGGACATTAGAAAGGAAAATTCATTTCTGAAATTTTAATTGTATATTTTGTATGTTGTTTCATTTTTAGGCAAACTATTTTAGTTTAAATTGTCTCAGCTCATACGATTCACCAACTTTCATGTAAATGTAGCAATGGGGAAAGAGTCATTTATATTTTTCTGTTCTTGTATTTTCTTGTAACAGGGTTTCCTAAATCAACATACTTAACTGAGTCGTTGGTTAATCAGTTAGCTAACTGATTACTAATCACTGGCTACCAGTGATTTCAGCAGAGGAAGAGAAAGAATCTGTTTGGGTTTTAACTAAAGATTGCTGCAAGGAAGTGGAGGGAAGAGGTTGCTTTTGACTCAGCAGGCAGTATAGATTTGGTGAACAAAGACTCTGACTCTGGTAAACTCAGTCTAAGCTTTTGTAAACTCTCAGTTTCTTCTCACTGTGTTTCTGTGGGGCCTGACCTGTTTGGATTGAATTTTTCTTTCTTTAAGTTTCTGTATATCTCTGAAGAGAATGTATGTAGATTATAAAATAGCCATGTTAGGTTATAAAACTTATTATTATTATTTAGTTATGTTTCTTTATCACAAGGTTTATAAAATTGGTACCTAATTACATTCACTCCCTTTGTTCTTTTGGGGACTTGAATGTAGGGAAGTTGACCTTGTGCAATCCTTGATGAAAATCCTTAGAGACTGAATTCTGCATCTCCACCTGCTTTCCTATGGGAGTTGCAGGGCTGTCCCTGGAGGGGGGAGTGGAGCCCAGGGCCAATCGGCCTATGGAGGTCCCCAGTCCCCCATGCTGGGGGGGAGGGGTAGGCCAGCCCAGAGGCTGGGCTCCAGGCTCCCGCCCCACCCCTTGGCTTCAGCTTGCTGCCGAAGGCAGCAGGGGGAGGGGGCCAAAAGTATGGTGGTAGGGGGGCCCGCAGAACCACAGGGCTCAGGGCGGTTGCCCCGCTCACCCCACCTAAGTACAGTAGTGTAGAGTTGGAGGGTTTTAGGCACTGAAGAAGGCCAAGACTGGGAGGCATGCTGCACACCTACACAGGTGCACAAAGGTGCATCAGACACCTTCCTCCCCAAATTCTACTCAGATTTGGGGCTGAGATCTGCCAGACGAGGTTCCAGCTCTCCAAGCAGAGGTGCAGGAGTTGGTGAGACCCCAACAGGCCAGGTGGCACAGCGGAGCCATTGCAGAAGGGTAATAAACACTTGATTCTGGCATGGCTCAGTAGACAATTTCTACTTCTCTGGGACACTTTTCTTCCCTGGCTCTGTCTCTGGGGCAGTGTAGCACCAAACACTAACCCACAAGCCCGGCTTGTGGCAAAGCAACAGCTTGCTGGCCCTTGCTGGCTCCAGAAGAAAGGATAGTGCACTCAGAGGATCTAATTCTCCTCTCTGATCCCTTTCTGACCGGTGTCACTCCGTCGGCTTCCATGGAGAGACTCCTGATTTACACCGGAATAACTGAAAGGAGAGTTGGAGCCAAAGATTTTGCTCTTCCTTTGATGTGACTTAAATCCAATCCCTCCAACCTTCCCACCAATGACTGCCATGTTTCTCCTTCCCTTAGGCAGCCAGCACAGAGAGTGTTTCTGCACTGCAATTAGACATCAGTGGCTGGCCTCTGCCAGCTGACTCAAGCTTGGGCTGCCAGGCTGGTTAACTGCAGTTTGGCCCTTAGCTCTGGGACCTTCCCACCTCGCAGGATCCAAAATCCCAGGCTTCAGCCCAAAGCCAGACACCTCCACTGCAATTAAACAGCCTCACAGCCCGAGCCAGCTGGCAGGGGCTAGCGGTGGGTTTTTAATTGCAGTATAGATGTACTCAGAGTGACCCTGGCAACACAGCGAGACAGAAATGCAAATCACTTCTCTGAAACGCCCGGCTGTTTCGTTGTTGATGTTCTGCAAGTGACACGGTGGTGCTGGTAAGAGGGGAAAAGAAACTTTGACTGATGCCACTGAATCCACATGGTTTTGTTCAGATGCTCCCTCACACTTTCTCATCCAGAGGCCCGTGTCGACTGTTACAACCTGAGTGCCTGACCTTTGTGATAGTAAAGGGGCAGACGGCTGAAGTCTACACCCCACAGCACCTTGCAGATAGACGTCCACACTTGGTTTTCATCAAATAAAAGGCCATCTGTGCTGGTGTGTGTACCCCACATAGCCCCTGAACAGGCCCATGTGGGCCTGAGAGACGAATTAACATACCACGCTGCATATGGAGGGGATGCCAGGGTTAATTAATCCTGGAGCCCAGCTAGCCAGGAGGAGGCTGGGGTAATAGCCAGGCTAGGGGAAGGCTGAGAAGAAAAATGGGGCTGCAGGGAAAGGGAATGCCCCTGGGGAGCAGGCTATGAAAGGAGGGCAGGACTGGGTGAGGGCTTTGAAAAAAGGAGCCTAGCCCTGAAAGAGGGACAAGGCTACAGAAGATGGGCTCTGGAAGGAGATGCAGACTCAAGGGGAAAGGAACACAGATGGGCTTACTTGAAGGAGCTTGTAATTTGAGACTGCCCCAAAGGGAAATGGCAGCTAGGAAGAAGGAGACTCCTAAAGCAGGCCCAGCAGAAGAGAGGCTCCAGAGAAGAAGTCCTGAGGGTCAGTGGCTTGGAAGAAAGCCCTGGGAGGCAGCTCTCTGTTACAGAGTGAAGAGGAACTCTGCAGGGTCCAGGAGTGAGGCAAAGAGAGTGCAGAAGAGGGTTTTCATTTCCTTTGCATCAGGACACATTTTCACCTTAGAAGTGGGTTGAATTTTATGTGACTAGGACAGATGCTGAGGCCATGGAAGTCTTGCTGAGAAGCAGACAGTCTGCAAGAGCCCCTGAATCCAAAGACATTATGCATAGACATAAGGGAACACTCCAAAGATGAGTGTGCCCCATCACAAATCTTATGTAGAAGGTGCTTTGATACTAGTATGGTGGTTAGTAGTATGAAACCAAAGAAAGAAAGAAAGAAAGAAAGAAAGAAAGAAAGAAAGAAAGAAAGAAAAAGGTCCTTCAGCAATACAAATAACAAGGAAAGAAGAAGTGGGACCACAAAGCACTAAAGATGGGATGGAGGTTAAAGATAATCTAGGCATGGCCCAACTCCCAATAGTTTTCCTCAGTTTTTAATAAGGGCTATGAGGAGTTTGGGGGGGGAGGGCAGTGGCAGGCTAGCTAATGGGAGCAAGAATATGGAAGTAGAAATTACTTAGTAGAAATCTGAGGTGGAAGCCAAACTCAAGCAGCTTAATGGGACCAAACTGGAAACCCGAATAATCTCCATCCAAGTATATTAATGGAACTGGCAGGTGAATTAGAAAGCCCAATAGCAAGGATCTTTAATGAATCTGTAAACTCAGGGATCAGACTCAATGACTGGAGAGTTGCAAACATAGTGCCTGTATTTAACAAAAGAAAAAAAAATATCTGGGAAACTACAGGCCCATTAATTTGATTTCAATTATATACAAGATTTTAGAACAAATTTTGAAAGAGACCGTAGTTATGGACATAGAAGTAAACAGTAATTGAGATTAACTACAACATGGTTTTACAAAAGGTTGATCATGCCAGACCAATCTGATTTCTTTCTTTCAGAAGATAATCAGTTTTCAAGATAAAGGAAATGCAATAGACCTAATCTCACCAGATTTCAGTAAGGCATTTCTACATGGGAAAATATTAATTAAATTGGAGATGATGGGAATCAATATGAGAATCAAAAAGTGAGTAAGGCACTGGTTAAAAGGGAGACAGCAGTAGTTCATGCTGAAAGGTGACCTGTCAGGCTGGAGGGAAGTTGCTAGTGGAGTTCTTCAGGGATCAGTCTTGCAACTAATCTTATTTAACCTTTTCGTTAGTGTCTTTGGCACAAAGAGGAAGAGAGCGTGAATAAAATTTGCAAATGAGATAAAGTTGGGATGGATTCCAATATGGAGGAGGACCAGAATATTATACAAGAAGCTTTGGATGACCTTGAAAGCTGGAGTAATAGAATTGGGATGAAATTTAGCACTGCAAAGTGCAATATCATGCAGAAGAATTTTTTACTACGACATGGGGACATATCTGATGGAAGTGACAGAGAATAAGAAACCCTTGGTCATTTTGGTCAATCACATGATGACTATATGCCTCAAATGTGAAATGGCTGTGGAAAAGGCTAATGCAATTCTAGGATGCATCAGGAAGTTATTTCCAGCAGAGAGGTTATCACCATTATACAAGGTATTGGTGAGACCTCATCTGGAATGCTGGATGCAGTTCTTGCCTTCCATGTTTAAGAAAGGTGAATTCAACCTGGAACAGGTGCAGAGAAGGGCTGCTGGGATGATCAAAGGAACAGAAAACCTACCTAATGAGAGGAGACTCAAAGGGTATGTCTACACTAGAAAAAATTAAGTCAACTTTGTTAATCAACTTAATAAGGTCGACTTTAAGTCGATTTAAAGTCTACCTTATTAAGTCGACTTAACAAAGTGGACTAAGTCGACTCAGTCCACTTTGTTAAGTCGACTTAACTGGCCTTAAGTAAACTTAATAAAGTCGACTTAAGGGTTACTCCCCATCCACACCGTCCTTAAGTCGACTTAAGGAGTCGACTTAAGGCTTAAGTTGACCTAGTGGGTGGTTGTTATTAAGTCGACTTAAGCTTTCATTAAGTTGGCTTAAGGAATTTCTTAAGTCAACTTAATGAAAGTCAGGTGAAGACATGGAGTAATTTATGTTGACTTAAGGGTCCTTAAGTCGACCTAAATTGCTAGTGTAGACACACCCAAAGATTTTGTTTTGTTGAGCCTAACCAAAAGAAGACTGAGTGGAGATACAATTCATTTCCATACATATATAAGAGGGATAAACATCAGAGAGGGAGTGGAGTTATTTAAATTAAGGACCAATTCTGGCACAAGAACAAATGCAGGGGTTAAAGTAAGGGGGAACACACCGGAACGCAGTTCCAGGGCCCATAAATTTGAGGGGCCAGAGTTCCGGGGCCCCTAAAAATAGAAAAATCCAGCAGAACGCATGTTCCACCCTGCCCTGGCTGCTGGCAGGTCCTACGCTCCACCGTTGTTAATCACAATACTTATTGTGTTATGCAGTGTTTGCTAGTTTGTGACAATAACTGTTATAGACATAAACGCCATATAAAATTATAAATATTTTATGGAGCGATAACCGATGCATGTGGTACTGAGAAGTGGTTGCAAATGCCTACCTGGGCTGGGGCCCACACATGCATGAAGGGGGCCCAGACAATACAGGAAGGGGGCCCAGAGATTAGGAGGGTTCCGGGGCCCATCAAATTATACTTTAACCACTGAACAAATGGCTATTATCTGGTCATCAGCCAAGTTCAGGCTTGAAATTAGACAAAGGTTTCTAACCATCAGAGAAATGAAGCTCTGGAACAGCCTTCTAAGGTAAGTAATGGGGGCAAACAGCCTCATTTTATTAAGACTGAGCTTGATAAAGTTGCAGAGGAGATAGTATGACAAGATTTCCTACAGTGGCATTTGCCCCATCCCTGCCTGCTAGTTGTACATATCTCCAGCGGCCAGAAATGTGACACTGGGTGAGGAGGACTCTGAGTTGCTACAGCAAATTCTTTCTCAGATGGTCTAATGCATCATTGTATTTGTGGCCAGAAAGGAATTTTTCCCTAGATCCAAATACGTCGACTTAATTTAACAAGTGTAGACATAGCCTAAGAGAGATAAATACACCTTATGCTTCTCTCTTCCTTTGTAGATGAAGAGAAACTGCTTGTTGTCCCAGACTGCCAGCAGGAAAGAAACCCTAGTTGTGGTCAGCTTTGCCCTCCTTAGCCTGCTAGGGGAGAGCACAGCCACGGACCACAATTTATGGTTATTTATCTTCTGGCCATATACAGGGAATGGACAGGTGGCATCATCCCTGCTTGAAATATATCTACAAGACCCTCCATGTTTCTGAGAGCGAGAGCAGCAATGGAGGCTTTTAATGGTACAGATTAGAGTTGAGACGCACACATATGAGACGAGCCAGAGTTAGCGCTAATTGGCCCTGGTTGTTACGAGGCCTAACGGAGAGGCCTACCAGACACTCTGTAGGCTTGGGTGGCAGACCATGCCTCCCGCTCACCACTGCTATGTGTAATTTTTTTAATAAGCAGTTATTAACCAGATGCTGACCCCCCCAAAAAAGTGGCCCAGCATGATTTCTCAGCTTCCACGTGGGCGATCTAAGTTCTGGTTCCAGTGTCTTGCCCCCAGAGCTGGCCAGGACAGATTAAAGGGTCAACAACATGACACTTGAAGCAAGGCCCATCCTATAACTTCATGGGCATTACTCTGGATTTATACTGCTGTCAGTGAGACCAGTTCCAAAGGGGTAGCCCAGAATCTGACCAGTTTTCATATCCATCTTCTGCTATGACCTCTGCTTTTCATGTTGATCAGGTTCATCTCATTGTCTCCTGGCACTCCTTTGCCTATTCACTGTACCCACTTTTTGTCTCCTGTCATATACTTAAGCTTTGGGCTCCTCAGGGCAGGGGTTGTCTTGTTGTTCTGTGTTTGTACCATCTCTAGCACAATGGGGTCATGGTCAATAATTAGGCTCCCTAGGCACTCCTTCAATATCAAAAATAATATCAACAGAATCTGACCCTTTCATTGTCATAATAAATAATGTAGTGTTACATTGCAACCTCCCATAAGGAGTATTTTATGATTTTACAAAATGTCTTTTTCTGTATCCCATGTACATAACATTAATCAAAGTCCAGGAGATTGATGGCTGAGTTACACAAGGATCTCCTTCTGAAGATGTGCACAACCTACAAAGGTCAGGGATTTGGATCCAAAGTTCCCCAACGTGTAGAGATATTCAGATGTGGAGACTTGGTTCAAATCCATCTCTCTCTCGCTCTCTCTCTCGCTCTGTGAGCAAATGTTTTCTTTCCTTTCATTCAGAGCGGAGATTAAAAATGTGCTGACCTCAGTATCTAAGAACAGATGGGAGAACAGTATTGATTAGCCATTGAGGCTCTGGTTAGGACACAAATAGCTTGTTAAAGTAAATAATCTTTTAAACTCCATGCACAAACCCTTATAAAAGCCAATGAAGCAAATCAAACAATAATCTGGTCCGAAATCTCTCTGGCTTTTTTGGCCAGGCAAAGAAACTCAGCAGCCTTTTTTACTTACATTAGCACTGACATAGGGCTGGTGGAATCAACAGTCTGGAGCAGCTATAGATGAGCCTGTACTGGAACCTTACATCCACATTTAAGGTTTGCAGCTGATGTGTGAAAGGAGATGGATACTCCTGGAGGTGGCAAGATCCATGATGGCAAGAACTGCAAAGAAGAATGCTCTGGTAGGAAGGGGAGCAACAAGCCCAAGCCACAAAGCATGGGATTCATACTGGGATTCAAATTCCGACTTGCTCTGAAAGCAGGAGATATTCACATTATGAGTCAGAGCGAGGCTCTGATGTGCAAATGCAAGGACAGAAATTTGCCCCCCTTGATTTCATGGCACTATTTGTCTGCTTAAAGTTAGGCACATGCTTAAGTCCCCTGTTGAATTGGGACTTTTATGAGGACAGGGTTCAGAATCTCTCTCTCCATCCAGAGGGGTAGCTGTGTTAGTCTGTGTACAGCAAAAACAAGAATCCTGTGGCACCTTAAAGGCTAACAAATTACTTCGGGCATAAGCTTTCGTGGGCTCCAATCCACTTCATCAGATGCATGGAGTGGAAACTACAATTGAGAGGTGTATGTATACACACACCCTGGCTTGTGTTAGGCAGATTGTCAGACTAGATGATCACACTGATCCCTGCTGATCTTGGAATCTGTTAATCTAGTTCCCTGCCTCCGAGAAATTAAATGATTTGCCTAAGGCTACACGGGAAATCAGTGACAGAGCCAGGAAGTCAGCACAGATCTCTCTGCTTTCAGCACTAATGCTTATATGTACTAGAAGCTCAGAGTTACAAATGCCTCAGGAAGGGAGGTTGGTTGTACCTCTAAAATGTTCATAACTCTGCACAAAACCGCAGGGCTGGATTAAGGCAGGGGCTTTAGGGACTGCAGCCCTGAGACCCAGTCTAAAGGGGAGACTCGTGGCCCCCCAAAAATCTGGCCCAGTTGGCGTGAGAGGCACTAGCCTTCAGCCTGCCTGCCCAGTCCCCAGGAGGGCTGATCTGTTCATCTGCCAGCCCAGGGGTGGGGCAGGAGTACCATGGCCTCGGCCCCCCCAAGCCCCCCCCCCTGCACCCCCACTGCAGTAGGGCCCTCCAGCCCCTTCCACAGTGCCATCCAGGGCCCCAGGGCCCCTGCCCCCCAGCACAGAGGGGGCAATGGGGGACCCACAAGGATGGGCAGCCCCAGTCCCCCGTGGCTCTTGATCCAGCCATGCAAAATAGGATAGTTGTTTCAAAAGTTTACAGCTGAACTTAATACAGTTTGAAACTTTACTCTGCAGAAGGAAAAAATGTTGCTTTTAACCATCTTAATTTAAAGGAAACAAGCCCAGAAACAAGTCCAGAGGGGTAGCCGTGCCAGTCGAGTTCAGCAAAACAAACAAGGAGTCCTGTGGCACTTTTAAAGACTAACACATTTATTTATCGCATGAGCTTTCATGGGAGGAAATCCCACTTCATCAGACGCTTTGAAGATGGGGAACTACAGATGAATGGGAGCAGTTTCCTTACCTTCTCAAATCATTTTTAAAAACGTTTCCAACTTTTCCCTTACTTATTTTAATAGTTTCCTTTTAACACAATACTGTGCTGTATTTTTTTGGGGGGGGGTCTCTTCTGCTGCCTGATGGGGTACATAGAATCATATCCATTTCCAAATCCAAATAAGGATGTGTCTGTTCATCACTCTGATGTTTATAACTCTGAGGTTCTACTGTATTATAATGAGCCATGTTTTTGTTCTCCTTTTAGAACAGGGGTCGGCACCATCCGGCACGTGTGCCAACCTTGCCACGCAGGCCGATCCTGAGCAGCATGCGGCGCCACTCAGGCCCCCCTCAGATCATCCCACCCCCCCAGCGTGACCTGAGGGCTGGGGCCAAAAGAGCTGCATGCCCCCGCTCTAGGCTCCCATTCCCCAGCGCTTCCCCAACTCCACAGCAAGGTAAAGATGGGGGTGACCGGCGGCGTGGCCCAACCTGAGGGTCGGTGTGGCATGGCCCAGCCCAGGGGCTGCCTTTGGGGCCAGCATGGCCCGGCCTGGCCCAGCCCAGCCCGGGGGCCAACTCAGGGGCCGGCGCACCGCGACCTGACATCTGGTGCGGAGGACGGCCCGGCCCAGGGTGCGCGCCGCAGCCCAGTGACCGGCTTGGGGGCTGGCGGGGCATGGCGCGGTGCAGCCTGGGGGGCTGGTTTGGGGGCTGGCAGAGCACGGCCTGGCCCAGGGACCTGCTCAGGGTAGGGGCCAGTTCATCCCCCTCCCCCCGCAACCTGAGCCGCAGCCCCCAGGGACCTCAGCCATCCCACCCCACAACCCGGAGTCCCTGGGTCTGCCCCCTTCTGGCCCCGCCCCCTTTTGGCCCCGCCCCTGGCACCTGCTGAGGGTGTGGTGGGCGGGGCTGGCACGGGGACCGGCAAACGTTGCTGACCCCTGTTTTAGAATATTCAGTGTTGGTTTTATTCTGAATTTTAGTGTCCCACGTAATTTGGCAAAGTGTGGCATATAAATAAACTACTGCTCATATTATGCCCTGTTAATGATAGAAGTGGGTATCAAGATGGCTCCTGTTAAAGAATGTTAAATATTTTGTTTAAGATAAATCCCACATGCCTTTCTAAACAAAAACTATCAGATTATATATAATCTCTGAAGATTAGAGTAAACCATATTTGAATTCTCAGCATTTTCTGCACCTTCTTCTATAATGGCTTGGGAGGGGCATATTGAATTGCACACACTTTTATCCATGTGCTTCTTTTGCATGAGAGTTGACTGATTGCAAATTATATCTGGTTGAAAGGAAACAGTATGTTCAATGGTGTTTAAAGATGTCACACTCATTTTAGTGCTTTTACTAACCAGTGAGTCAGCAGGAGAGACACAATGTCAGTTCCAGCTATTAGGCAGTCGTTTAAAACAAAACAAAAACCCACTTGTAACCTCAGCAGATGCAATGAATTACGAGATTTGCAAAGGCTAAAATGTTTGCATAAAGTCAAGGGGGATTGTTATTGACATCAAGGTCACTCCAGTCAATGATTCATTTAAATGTATTTATTCTGGGTTTTTGTAATCTCATTAAATCGTGATGCCTATAAACAAATAAACCCTAAACACACAAAGACAATTCAATAATACCGAGACATGTGTTCAGTGACAGAACAACAAAAGGAGAAGTGTATCATTAGATGAATGGTTTATACAAAAAGCTCTTTTAAGCTTCCTTGCAAATTCTTAGCAACAGCTGTCCCTTTGTTATTCCCTGCTTGCAATTCACTTAATCTTGCCTTATGCCTGGTTGTCTGAGGGTCTGTCTACACTGCAGTCACAAGTGCAGATTTAAGCTAGCTCAGGTAATGCAGCAGTTAAGCCACAGCAGCATTATTAATACCTGGAGCTGGTAGGGTATTTAATAATAATATGTAGAGTCCATGCTAAAGCATCACTAGCTTGGGTCAATCTTCTCAAGATGCAGTCATAATTGCACTACAGACATACCCTACAAACCATAGCATTGGTTCTGCTCACTCATTGGGTAACTCCCAAACGCCAACGTTTTCGATATGGCATGAGAACACTTCCACCACAAACCCTCATGCAATTATAGATTTGCAGGGGTGCTTCCATGGCAATGCATTTTTGAAGGAGTATTTGCAATCCTTTCTACCGCTAAAAAGGGTTACTCGTGCTGCTGGAGCTACTTCACGGGTGTTATTGCAACAAAATCAAAGAATACTTTTCAGCAGTGCTTGTCTGGCCCTAGTGGAAACTGTGAAGGAAAAGTTAGAAAATACTGACTATTTAGTAGCTTCTATGGCTACTAAAGTTGGGGTTGGCCCTACTTTAAGCAGGGGGTTGGACTAGATGACTTCCTGGGGTCCCTCCCAACCGTAATCTATGACTATGTTTACACTAGAAAAAGTTACGTCGACTTTCTTAAGTCAACTTAATAAGGTTGATGTTAAGTTGACTTTAAGTTGACCTTATTAAGTCGACTTAACAAAGTGGTTACCCTGAATAGGGACTTAGTAAGTCGCCCTAACTGCCCTTAAGTCGACATAATAAAGTCAATTTAAGGGTTAATCCATGTCCACACTGTGCTTGAGTCAATTTAAGGGTTAGGTCGACCTAACAGGTGGTTCTTATTAAGTCGACCTAAGCTTTCATTAAGTCGACTTAAGGAATTTCTTAAATTCCGTACCTTAAATATCTTCAAAGACGGAGATTCAACCACCTCCCTAGGTAACCCATTCCAATGCTTCACCACCCTCCTAGTGAGAAAATGTTTCCTAATATCCAACCTTGACCTCCCCGGCTGAAATTTGAAATCATTGCTCCTTGTTCTGTCCTCTGTTACCATCAAGAACAGCCTAGCTCCCTCCTCTTTGGAGCATCCCTTCTAGTAGTTGAAGGTTGCTATCAAATCTCCCCTCAGTCTTCTCCTCTGTAGACTAAATAAGCCTAGTTCCTTCAGTCTCTCCTCGTAAGTCATGTGCCCCAGCCCCCTAATCATTTTTGTTGCCCTCCACTGGACCCTTTCTAATTTGTCCATATCCTTTCTGTAGTGGGGAGCCCAAAACTGGACACAGTATTCCAGATGCGGCCTGACCAGTGCCGAATAGAGGGGAATTATCACATCCCTCGATCTGCTGGCAACACTCCTACTGATGCAGCCCAATATGCCATTGGCCTTTTTGGCAACAAGAGCACACTGTTGGCTCATATCCAGCTTCCCGTCAACTATAACCCCCAGGTCCTTTTCTACAGTGCTGCTACTTAGCCAATCAGTCCCCAGCCTGCAGCAGTGTATGTGATTTTTCCATCCTAAGTGCAGGACTTTGCACTTGTCCTTGTTGAACCTCATGAGGTTTCTTTTGGCACAGTGTTCCAATTTGTCTAAGCCTCCCTGAATCCTGTCCCTACACTCCAGCATGTCTACCATTCCCCCCAGCTTGGTGTCATCCGCGAATTTACTAAGCATGCAATCTAACCCATCATCGAGCCATTGATTCCTACCCGCTGACCCCATTGATCTAGCCAGTTTTCTATCCACTTTACGGTCCACTCATCCAACCCATACTTCCTTAACTTGCCGACGAGAATGCTGTGGGAATCCATATCAAAAGCCTTGCTAAAGTCAAGGTATACCATGTCAACGGTTCTTCCCGCATCCACAAATCCAGTCATCTCATCATAGAAGGCAATGAGGTTGGTCAGGCATGATTTGCCCTTGGTGAATCCATGCTGACTGTTCCTGATCACTCTATTTTCCTCCCAGTGTTTCAGGATGGATTCTTTGAGGACCTGCTTCATGATTTTTCCAGGGATTGAGGTGAGGCTGACGGGTCTGTAGTTCCCTGGATCCTCCTTCTTCCCTTTCTTGAAGATAGGTATTATATATGCCTTTTTCCAATCCTCCGGGGCCTCTCCCATTCGCCACGAGTTCTCAAAGATAATGGCCATCGGCTCTGCAATCACATTGGCCAACTCCCTCAGCACCCTCAGATGCAGTTCTTTCAGCCCCATAAACTTGTGCATATCCAACTTCTTTAAGTAGTCCCTAACCTGACCTTCCATCATCGAGGGTTGCTCTTCTTCTCTCCATTCTGCGTTACCCAGAGTAGTAGCCTGGGAGCTGGCGCTCCCTGTGAAGAGTGAAGTAAAAAAAGCATTGAGTACTTCAGTCTTTTCCTCATCATCCACCACGAGGATATCTGCCCCATTCAGTAAGGGACCTACACCACCCCTGATCCTCTTCTTGTTATTGACATACTTGTAGAACTCCTTTCTGTTATCCTTCACATCCCTTGCTAGCTGCAACTCCAATTGTCCTTTGGCCTTTCTGATTTTATCCCTGCAGTCCCAAGCAATATCTTTAAACACCTCCCTTGTCATCTGTCCAAGCTTACACTTCTTGTAAGCTTCACTTTTATGTTTCACCTCACCACAGAGTTCTCTGCTATGCCACGCTGGGCGCCTTCCACATTTGCTGTTCTTTCTGCACATTGGAATGGTATCTTTCTGTGCCTTTAACAGGGTTTCTTTAAAATACAGCCAGCTCTCTTGGACGCCTTTCCCCTTCAAATCAGCCTCCCAAGGGATCCTGCCCATCAATTCCCTAAGGGAGCCAAAATCTGCTTTTCTGAAGTCCAGGGTGTGCGTTCTGCTTCTTTCCTTCCTTCCATTGATCAAGATCCTGAACTCTACCATCTCATGGTCACTGCTGCCCAGGATGCCATTCACTTCTACTTCCCCTATCAATTCTTCTCTGTTTGTGAGCAGCAGGTCTAGAAGTGCAAGGCCCCTAGTTGGTTCTTCCAGCATTTGTACCAGGAAGTTGTCCTCAACACTCTCCAAAAACTTCCTGGATTGCCTGTGCACTGCTGTATTGCCCTCCCAGCAGATGTCAGGATAATTGAAGTCCCCCCATGAGAACCAGGGCCTGCAATCTGAAACTGAAGTTCACTAACTCAAGCTCGTGAACTGTGCAAACCTGTGAGAGGTTTGTGAGCACTTGTGCACAGAGCATGGGAGCTACAGATGTGTTCGGTGTCAGCTAACTCCGCTTCCGCCAATGTCAGTGGAAAGATCTGCATGAACTTCAAAGAGCTCGGATCAAGTGCTAATTCTAGTCTAACCATGAGACTTCTTTGGTTTTTCCATCCTTTGTCCAGTCAGTCTGGTTTGTTATGACAAATGACAGTGGATTTTGGTTCCTTCATGTGGTCCTGTTTCGGAGGTTAATGCAGAGCAAGCCCAAGATTTATCAAGGACCTGATTCCAGTAGGGATTTATGATGGAATGGTAAGGGGGTGAAGCATGAGTCTCTTGTACCTTAACACTGCCCATTGACATATATTCTGTAGATCCCTATGCAGCCCTTTTCAGGGAGCTTACAGCAACAGGTTTCAAGCGTAAGAGGAACACTTCAAATCCAAACATGGCTGCACTTGGACCAGTATTAATATCCATTGTTTAGCCACTAATAATGCATTTGTTGACAGCACTAACAAGGCCCCTGGGTCATATCCCAGTCCCTGTGATGTGAATTGCAAAAATTTCAATTAACTTCAGTGGGAAGTTGAACACAATTTGATTTATTTTTAGGATAGCTGTGCACAAGTCATCAGTTTAGTTTCTCAGGGAGCTGTGAAATATTTTTCTCATGGGCTTTCATTCCTCTTGTGCCCAATGCTTACTGAACCCAACAATTTCAAGCAAAATTCATCTGAAGTTGCTGAGATTCACATGATTTCAGACTGAAGACAAAAGCAGGGGAAGTTCCCCAGAGCAGACTCATGAACCTGGCCAGATAGGTAAGGTTTTGTAAAGCACTGCTTGTTTGCACAGTGAACTGTTCCCTGTTCTCAGCACTAGCCAACCACATGCACACACAGACGTGACCTCAGTCATCATTGCTTTAGCTCAGACGTGTTTCTTTAAAAAGTTCACATGTATCCAACTGAATGTTGATTAAACCAGGGTCCTGTGTGAAGGGAAAGCAGGCTCAGATACAAAAGGAGGAAAGAACTAGAGGTCAAAACTAAAAACACTATATAAAAGGTCACAGAGACCCAGTGGACCATGACCAGAACCCAGTTCCAACACATGTTTAAAGGAAGCCATCACTGAAAACCACTATCAGCAACAGTTCCGTTCCTTAGACCCAGATACCCAGAGGTATTTAGGCATCTAAGTCCCTTCTTGAGAAGTCTCAATAGGAGTTGGGTGCCTAAATACCTTTGAGGCTCTTGGCCCTAGTGTAGACAAGGTAGCAATGACAGAATGTTCCCTGATTTTACCACCCACCAACTTGCTCTTCATGATAGAGTTTGATACTTTTATTAACAGGATATATGATGAGGTTTCCTGAGACAACAGATGACTGGACTCAGTTATGAACCAGTAGGCTTCTTCCTATGTCCAAACTTCCTGTGTTCTCCCACCAACCCTTTGTGCTTTCTCCTCTGCCTGTCGTATGAGTGGGGAGAACTTCCTGACAAACTCCATCTGATTACCACTTTTTCACTGCCAGAACTTCCTTAAAACTCCTTTGTTCCAGGATGCCTGCAAGACACAGCCAGCTATCCATGGTGAGACAGTGGTGGGACATGATCATTGCTCAATGTGCTGAGAAAGATTTCTTCTGCAATAGCCCTCCTCCTTCAGCTCTCCTGTGCCACGGACCTCTTTGTTTGAGCTGTCCACCTGTTGGGCAAGAACTGTTGTTTTACTGTTTGTACAGCACCTAACACCTAGGCCGCGATTGGAGCTCTTCGACAGTACAAATACTAATAGCGATGTGGAATGAATAAGCAAGGTCAGCCGAGCTTTTCTACTGTCACAAACAACCTGACTGGGGGACACAACAGAGTTCATTTGTCACCTTGTGCTGTAATATCTTTCATTTATCTTGCCACGCCTCCGCGAGGAAGTGACTCACTCCATTTCCTCTAACGGAGGCTGCTTTCTGACACAGGAGGATTTTTTTTTAAAAATTATTATTATTATTATTATTTATTTTAATATATCTGGCTGATTTAATTTTCCTCTTTGTTGGTACAATGGGATGAAACCTCCACAAATCACTGCTTGAATCTCCTTCCGTTCATGCAGCCTACACCAATCTTTCCCTGTGTGATGGGAAAAAGAAAACTCCCTTTGTCACACAGACATGACTTAAGCCCAGCAATAGACATTTAGTGGTGGAGGATCAGCCATAGGGACTCAGACACCTATTCAGAAAGGTATGTGCCTAATAGGCATAGGAATAAGCCCACTGCTTTTAAAATTAAGGCCATACTTAATGGTCTGGCTAAAACAGGACCCTAGGAGAACAATATGCAAAAGTGATAAGCACTCCCAATGGTGCCAGATTTTGAGACAAGTTTTGCATCCAGTCAAACCCATTGAGAACAAAAAAGTGAACACTTTTAAAAGTCAGATGAGCTAAAGAACCCAACCCCCACTTGTTAATAGACATGACTGCCCTTTCCAGCCAGCACTGATGAGATACAAGAGCGGGAAACACTGTGAAACTCAGGGGGTTGGTGAGGTAAAGAGAAGATGTTTCACTGGCATAGAAACCTACATGCCAACTGTTGCATGCTGAATTCTTTTGAAAAATGGGTCTGTAATAGATAAATATAAAAAAGGGAGTGGCCCTAGGTAAAGCGAAGTATGAACAATCTTATTCATCAAATTACACTTCTTTTTTCTGTTTGCCAGCGGCCTCCCACCACATCACATTTTCCTCCCTGTTCGGTGTAAAGGACTGACTCATTTCTGTGAATCATTCTTACTTTGTTCACAGGCACACTGTGAGTACTGGACATTCAAAACATGAGCTGTCTTGATTGAAGGTAGATAGCACAAGGTATGAAACAGCTCAAACTTAATAATCTGCCAGGACAACTGTTTGATAAGGTATCTGCAGAACAGGGAGGTTGAAGAGTTGTTTTTTTGCTTTGATGGGATAGCTGATTTTATTCATTTGTATGTGATTAGTTAGTGCTGCTGGCTGGGTTTTCGTTATGGGAACGAGAGCCTAATTAATCTTGATCACAGCACGGTTTCGATCCCATGATTCAATGAGTGCAATTGTTACTCCTCACTCACATTTCCAGTGTGCCTATTTGTGATTGCGAGTTTTAAATCTGCTTTCTTTGGGCATTGTTTTAACTGGCTAGTTCAGAAGATGGTCCTGACAGCAAACCCATTTGCTGCAATAAGGATGCAAAATGAACATAAAAGAATATAAATTGTGCATTCAATTAAAATTCCAGTGAATATCCATGTGATACATATTTTTATCATCACTGTGTTCTTATCTGCCTCATTCTTTAGAGTGTCTTCCATCTCGATATCTGAGCACTAAAGGTATCTGACGCTAGACTGGGAAGTCATTCCTTTCTGGTCCATGTCGGAAGTGGCAGGAAGCCATTACCGCCTGAGACTTGTTCACTGGCCTAAAAAAAATCCAAGTTGGCAATCTCAGTTGATCACCCAGTGGACAGACATCTGCACTACCAAAAATTCATGCCAATGATAAGCCTCCTTCTTATAATTCCCCTCAGAGAGGCCTAGGGCTGAACTGTCCTGGGGAACAATCTCTCCCTCACTACTAGGAGCACAGATCTTTCCAAGTTATGTTTTGAGCATGCAGGGGAAGTTGGAACAGCCACTGTCTCTCCTGGTCTTGTAGTGCGGCTACATATCACAGTATTCTTTACAGCACTATAGCACCTAGGAGCCACAGTCTTGGACCACGATCCTACTGTGCTAGACGCTGTACAAACAATGACCACAAAGATGGCCCCTGTCACTAAGAATTTACAATATAGGTATATGACAAAAGATAACAGGTGGATATAGATGGGAGCACAAGAGACAACAGGTGGATACAGATCAGAGTAACCAGGACTACTCCTTTATGATATACAGTCCAAAAAAAGACTGCAGCTGTTTGCAGCATGACCTGGAAATTTCTCAGCAAACTTGGCTTTTGGTGAACCAAAGAAAGAGGCAAATTCAGGGGCTCTTATTTCCATAAAGCCGGGAGTCCCTCTGGTGGTAAGCACTGTACATGCATATCACTAGAGGCAGTGCTCCACCGCAAAGATCTTACAAGTGAAATAGACCAAACAGACAAACGGTGGGCAACTGGAAGCAGTATGACCTCCACATTACAGATTGCAAACTAAGACATTAAGTTATTTCCACCAAGTGACACAGAAAACCTCCCGCAGAACCAGGAAATGGACCTACATCTTCTGAACCCTAATCCATGGCTTTTAATCACAAGACCATCCTTCTTCCAGGGGTCCGTCCCTTCAGCCCATTCTTAATTAAGCCAGGGATTATTAACTCACACATTTCAATTGACTGAAACTGTCTCGGATAAAGAAAGAAAGCATCCGTCTCTGAATTGTCAATACGGCATCTTCCAATAACACTGTCTTCACTCATTAAAATGGAACCACAAGAATAGTCCAACACACTGCGATAACACACTTGCCCCTGTGCTTGGAGTGGGTTTTTCAAGGCTGATTTGAAGGGCTCAAATCAAGTCAAAAATATCAGCTACCAAAACACATGATATCATTTAAAACCCTGTAGTCACCCAATGAAATATACAAAGCCGAAAGGGACTATTTCAGGTAAAACATTGTCTCAATTGGATAGCAACTGGAAGCTAAGTGGACTATATTCCCTTGTGTACTCTCTGTTTTTTGCCATTCTGGTTAACTTTTCAGTGTGAAGACCTCCCTTAGCTAGTCATCATGGATACATCGTGCTGTCCCTTTCTAGGACACAGTTGTTCTCTGGCTGAAAAAGTTTCTTGTGTTCTGGCGCCCTCTAGTGCCGCATGGATTTGAATACATGATGGTGGTAACCTGTGTGTTCCACAAATGAGGACCGGGCCCAAGATGTATGGCATTACCAAACAGCACAAAATCAGTTATGAATAGAAGGGGGCCATGATCAGAAAATTTCCTCCAAATCACCCCAAACCTGTGGCAGTTTGCAAAAGCTTTTGATAAGGTCTTTCATGAAAGGATACTAGGCAAATAAGTGGTCATTTGATAAGAGGAAAGGTTCTCTCTTGGATCAGTAACTGTTTAAAAAACAAACAAACAAGGAGTCCTGTGGCACTTTTAAAGACTAATACATTTACTTATCGTATGAGCTTTCGTGGGAGAAAATCCCAATTCAAAGCATCTGATGAAGGGGGATTTTCTCCCACGAAAGCTCATGTGATAAATAAATTTGTTAGTCTTTAAGGGTTTGTCTACACTTGCACCTTAAGTCGACTTAACGATGCTTAAGTCAATCTACAGAACACTGTGCCCACTCTGGGCACTTCCTTAAGTTGACTTAATATCTTCAACTCTGAAAGTTGATTTAGCGCCTAAGTCAACCTTATTAAGTCGACTTAAACCAGTGTGGTTTAAGGGAATGCCCTTAAGTCAACCTAATTGGCCTCCAGGCCCCAGTGCAATGTGGGACAGCAACCCACAATGCACCACTCCTCGGTCGACCTAGCAAGTGCCAGTATGGACATAGGCAGTCGATTTAAGTTTTTAGTGTGGACTTTCTAAGTCGACTTAACAGAGCCTCTAATGTAAATATAGCCAAAGGGTTCATCTACACTGGCGCCTTAGGTTGACCTAAGGATGCTTAAGTCGACCTACAGAACTCTGCGTCCACACTGGGCACTTTTTAAGTCAACTTAAGAGCTTCCTTAAGTTGACTTAATAACACCACCTCTGAAGGTTGACTTAAGGCTTAAGTTGACCTTCTTAAGTCGACTTAAAGCCAGTGTAGATGGGTATGTCTACACTACAGGCTCCGTTGAGTCGACTTAACAAGGTCGACTTTAAGTCATCTTAAAGTCAACCTTGTTAAGTGGACTTAACAGAGTCGATTTAACATAAGAAGTGTAGACATAGCCTAAGGGTACGTCCACACTGGAGCCTTAGGTCAACTTAAAGATGGTTAAATTGACCTACAGACCTCTGCGTCCACACTGGGCACTTTATTATGTCGACTTAAGTGCTTCCTTAAGTTGACTTAATAACACCACCTCCTAAGGTCGATCTAAGATTTAAGTTGACCTTATTAAGTCAACTTAAAGCCAGTGTGGATGCAGAATAGCCCTTAAATTGACCTAACTGGCCTCCAGGCTCCCTTGCAGAGTCCCTGGCCACTCCTCCGTCGACCTAGCACCTGCCAGTGTGGACGCAGGGCTGTTTAGTCTCTAAGTTGACTTAAGAAGATCGACTTTAAGTTGACTTAAAGTCGATCTTGGTTAAGTCAACTTAACAGAGCCTCCAGTGTAGACGTACCCTAAAACTGCCGCGGGGCTCCTTGTTTGTTTGGCTGACCCTAGACTAACACGGCTACCCTTTTGGAACCTATTTAAAAGAGAAGTTCCAAAGTTCCTCTTTACTACATAAAGGGGCTTGATTGCACCTGTCTGTTGAGCCTGAATGAGTTCCTAGTACACCCTTTGGCTGTAATGAGGGCTGAAATTGCCTTTCGCTTCAAGACTTTTCTGATGGCTGTCATTAGTACCTTTTAACATAACAATGTCTCAGCATCCTGTTCCTGGTCACTCTTTGGATTGCTAACTCCTCCTGACAGGGTCTTTATCTTTAGATATGTATCTGTAAAACAAACTTGGTGCATCTTGGCACTATACACAAGTGTGAAATAATAATAAGTTCCAGAGGGGTAGCCATGTTAGTCTGTGTACAGCAAAAACAATGAAAGTCCTGTGGCACCTTAAAGACTAACAAATTTCTTTGGGCATAAGCTTTCATGAGCTGCAACCCACTTTGTCAGACGCATCGTTCTGCAAAATGATTTTCTAGCAATAGAGGGGATTATAAAATCTTTTTAAAAAAAAAAAAATATATGGGTTGGAATCGTCCCTAGTTTGCAAGGAGTTTGATCTATGAAAGTTCTTGGGCTTATTACAGAGGTTACTGGGTGAAAATTAATGTCCTATGATATACAGGAGGTAAGTCTTGATGATCTATTAGACTCACCTGACCTGTGAAACTCTACATCAACAGTTGTCAACCTCTGTATCACAACACAACAGTGTGTTGAGGCACAGTGGCTGAGTGTGTCTCATGAAATCAGCCTGAGGAGAGCTGTGAGCAGGCTGATTTTAGGCTGCTGGCCCTTTAAGAGCTGAAGCCACAGTGGATCTCTGCAAGAGCCTCCATGGAATCAGCTGTTTTGTGGGTGGGTGGGGAGGGGGCTTCCAGTAACACCTCCTGCTGCAGAAAAATTCCTTCAGAGGGAGATTTCTTTGGTGGCAGGGGGAGCAGTGGCAGCAAAGTGTGTCACGCACACCTAGGAACCCCCCCAGCGGTGCTGTGATAGAGAAGGGTTGAGGACACCTGCTCTACATAGCTAAATTTTGAAGTTGGAAAAGCTCCTTGGGCCCATATTTTAAAAGGCCAGCCTGTTGACTTGTCAGAAATTGCTTCATTTGTGCAGCTTTTAGATAGGTTGATGACAAAAATGGAAGGATTTCAAGTGCTATGAGTAAAACGTATCAAGAGAGAATGTGACTGTGCAATTGAGAAGTATATGAGCTTGCTATGGAGATTGTGTGCAATAGGGGTATGTCTAAAACTATGTCTGCGTGTTGCTTGTCCATTATATTATTCTAATGCACGTGGGGGTGGGGGGGGAGCAGAAGCAGCAGCAGGGGATCACCATCATTTGAGAATCAATAGATATGAAAGCTCATACGTTCATTTAATAAGTTCCAGAGGTATAACCGTGTTGGTCTAATTCAGCAAAACAAACAAGGAGTCCTGTGTCATTTTTAAAAACTAACCAATTTATTTATTGCATGAGTTTTCGTAGGTATAATCCCACTTCATCAGATGTATAAAATGGAAACTGCAATATGTTACATGCAGAGAAGGCTGAATCCAGGGCCAGATTAATGTGGGAGCTATAGGGGCTGAAGCCCTGTGCCCCACCCTAAAGGGGTCCCTTCGCTCCAGCCCCTAAATCCCCTGCCTGATCTGGCCCCCCTCAGCCCCTCCTGCCCTTCTCAGCATCGGCAAAGCTTGGAGGGGGCCACTGGGAGAGCCCCTGCCCTGCCTGAGCTGTGAGGGGGTGGGGCCACCCTGGGCCAGAGGCTGGGCTTTGCGCCCCTGCCCAGCTCCTGAGCCGGCTGGTCCACCCCTAAGGGTGGGGTGGGGCAAGCCAGTGAGTGGTCGCTCCACTCTGGGGGCGGGGATGGCTGGCATGTGTTATGGCCGTGGGCTTCCAGGGCCTCTGGCCTGTAGGGCTCCACCAGAAGCCATACCACATGCCAACTGGCTCCACCACCCCTGGGGCCAGACCAGATGGACCGGTGCCGGGACCAATACAGAAAGTAACTTCTGGCCCCAGGTCTCCCACAACCTCACCCCAGAGCCAGCCTGCCCGCAGGCAGCTATGGTGTGGGGCCAGGGTCCCAGATGGGGAGGCATCAGTGGGGGACCAAGGCCACTGGTGGGGTTCCATGGCCCAAGGCTTGAGGAGCCCACCAGTGGGGGGCAGCCTGGGGCCCCGGGACCCCTTAATCCAGTCCTGGCTGAGTCACAAGTTTGTTTTTAAGTCTATTTTAGCAAAGCAAATAAGTTGTTTTGATTCAAATAGTGTCCATATGGCCTCTAAAGAACAATAATTGAGAAGGTGTTAATGTTAAAAGAGAGCAAATTACCTGATATTATAACTTAGTCCGTGAATGGCTAACTCATTACACCGAATAATTTGTCCTCTTTTAACATTAACACCTTCTCATTTATTGTTCTTTAAAGACCATGTGGACACAGTTTGCAGTAGTTAAAGTATAATTTGACGTGCCCCGGAACCCTCCTAATCTCTGGGCCCCCTTCCCATATTGTCTGGGCCCCCTTCATGCATGTGCGGGCCCCAGGCAGGTAGGAATTTGCAACCACGTCTCAGTACCACATGTATCGATTATCACTCCATAAAAATATTTATAATTTTATATGGCATTTATGTCTATAGCAATTATTGTCACAAACTAGCAAACACTGCATCACACAGTAAGTATTGTGATTAACAATGGTGGGGTGTAGGACGTGCCAGCAGCCAGGGCAGGGTGGAACATGTGTTCCGCTGGATTTTTCTGTTTTTGGGGCCCTGGAACTCTGGCCCCTCAAATTTGTGGGCCCCAGAACTGCGGTCCAGTGCGTTCCCCCTTACTTTAACCCCTGACTGTTTGAATCAAAACAACTTGTTCAGTTTGCTAAAACAGACTTAAAAAATGACCTTGTAACTCAGTCTTCTCTGCATGTAACATACTGCAGTTTCCATTTCATGCATTTGATGAAATGGGATTATGCCCATGAAAGCTCATGCATTAAAATTTACATTTGTTAGTCTTTAAGGCTATGTCTACACTTGCTAAAATTAGTTCGAATTAGTTAGTTCAAACTAACTAATTCGAACTAATTTTAGTTAGTTAGAGTTAGCTTAATTCGAAATAGAAAAAGTTAGTTCAAACTAAGCAAGTGCCATTCATGGCACATGCTTAGTTCGAATTATCGATCCCCATTGATTTCAATGGCTGGTTAGTTCGAACTAAGAAATTAGTTCAAATTAACATGAGCACATTGGCTAATTTGAACTAGTTAGTTTGAATTAAAGCCTTACTTCTGAAGCCCTATTCAAACTTATTAGTTCGAATTAAGGAAGCCCTTAATTCGAGCTAACTAAAGCCTAGTAGCCATGGCTTTAGTTAGTTCGAATTAAGCCTCCTTTATTCGAACTAACTTGCCAGTGTAGACATAGCCTAAAAGTGCCACCGGCCTTCTTGTTTCATTTAATAAGCTGTTTCAAAACATTGGCTCTAGATGGTGCTATACCAATATGTATTTGCATTGCATTGCTGGATAGTCAAAGAACCAGAGGGTTAGAAGGCAAGGGACGGCAGCGAACAGATAACCTAATCTCCTGCCAAGATGCAGGATTTGTTGGCTCTAAACAATCGAAGACAGATGGTTCTCTAGCCTCCTTCTGAAAACCTCTAGAAAAGAAGCTTCCACAGCCTCCCAGGCAGAAGCACATTCAACAACCATTCCATATCTACACCTGTTGAGAGTGTAATTAAACCTTCTTTTGCCAGGGCCTCTGAAACCAGGGTGTGGGTTCTTAAGTCAACGCAAAATGTGACGCATCAGTAGCCACACCAGCTCCATTTATGACCATGTTCTTTGGTGGGAAGCGCATCCCAACCTGTCTATGAATGTAGACCCCTGATCAGCAAAAAACTCAGAGGCTGCAACTTCTTATAGTTTTGCGCTTCCTAAATTCTAAACCAAAAACCATGCTGTGGGTGGCCATGGTAACAGGATGCCCAGGGGCAAGTGGGATGACAGCAGCCTGAGGTCCCAGTCAGGGCCCGATCTGGCTCCTGCTGCTGCGGGTGGTCATTCCTTCAATAAATTCCACCCTGATGGGAGTCTTTTATCAGGCCCTCTAGCTGGGCCTGGACAGAACACGGCAGCCGCTCCCCACTCCCGGCCCTCCCCTCCCACTGTACGGGTCCAGCGGTGACACTCTGGCTGAAGCATGATGGATGCTCCTCCCTCCCGACCCTGCCTCTTCCCTCAGCAGGTGGGCCCATTCCCTGGCAGGAATGCAGCAGCCACTCCCCACTCCTGGACCTGGCATTTCCCCCCACACCTCTCCCACTGTGTGTGGTGGCAGCCATTCCCCTTCCCTCTATAGCACTGTTCCATCCTCCATCCTTCTCCGGCCCACCTAGAGGCAGATGTGACCCTCAGGCCAAACAGTTTGCCCACCACATAGCTAATCAGTGATAAGGTGTGTTAGTGCTTGGATGGGAGATGTGAAGAAGAGTACAAGTTATTCTGGAAAGGAGTCAATGGTGCCATCTAAGGGGGGGTAGGGAAGTGAACAGCCAACTACCCAAGGCTTTAGCACTTGCTGGACATTCCCTGTCATCCAGCGTAGTTGTCATAGAAGTTCCCAGTCACCCAGAAACAGTGAGTGGATGACGGGATAGATCACTCAATAGTGGTCTGTTGCTCGGTCCCTCTGAAGCACCTGGCCTTGGCCCCTGTTGAGCTAAATGGGTTATTGGTCTCACTCAGTTTGGCCATTCTTATATTCCATAGGCCACGGGAGTTGTGCTGGCCATAGCCCAGCTCTTTTAAACAGCAATCCCACATGAAATCAGCAAGCCCACTGACACTGGACCTGGCCACCCCTCAATCTGGGATTTTTTCATCCAAAAGTGGGTATTTTGGGACTCCAAATGAACATTTTTGTGGGAAAGTTTAGTTTCAACTGAAATTTTCCATTTCTTTCATCTGAATGCACAGAAAATGAAAACCAGAGCCAATGTCAGTGAATTTTATCAGGTGTTCTTTCCAGTTTTCACTAAAAGATAAAGTATAGGAAATGTTGGGGGGAAGCTTTTGAAAAAAAAATGTCCTGCAAAATATTATTGGCTTTTTTTCAACTGGATCAGATTATTATGATTCATTATTTGTATTGTAGTAAGACCTACAGATACCAGCTGGGGTCCTATTGTGCTAGGCATTGTATGCACACTTAGCTAAATACAGTTCCTGGTCAGAAGAATTTATAAATCTAATATTATACTTAAAATGTTATTGAGAGATTGACAAGACCTAAGGAATTCAGACTCATGGGGATTCAGACTTCCCCCAAGTCAGGGCTAGTCATGTGATATTCTAGTACTGGTCCATCAGTAGATATTTAGGAGGCCATATTCTCTATGAAGTTACATCAATTAATAGCAGTAGAGGATCTGTGCCTACGTGCTAATTTGGTATCACTGCCACTCATTTGGGGAGATCTGCATAATTCAGAGTGACTGTGATACAGTCATCTGACCCTTTTACAACATTATACCACACCCTTTCATCTTCTTTATTTATAATGCAGACAATGGTTACAACATAAATATAGACTATGTAAGGGTGTGGTATACAATCTTCATTCCCATTTCCTTGGTCACACCCACATAGCTCACAATGATAAAAATATACATTAGATTTGGGGAAACTGGTTAAGCGGGTGATTGGGTTATGGGAGGGAGAAAATGGAATGGAAAATACTACTGCAATACATTTAGTTTAGTGTATTTGATCATGTCTCCCCCATTGGCTGAGCACAGCAAGGGATGGTGCCCAGTGGTTAAAGTATAATTTGACGGGCTCCGTAACCCGCCTAATCTCCGGGCCCACTTCCCATATTGTCTGGGCCCCCTTCATGCACGTGCAGGCCACTGCCCAGGTAGGCATTTGCAACCATTTCTCAGTACTACATGCATCAGTTATCGCTCCATAAAAATATTTATAATTTTATATGACATTTATGTCTATAGCAATTCTTGTCACAAACTAGCAAACACTGCATAACACAAGAAGTATTGTGATTAATAACGGTGGCGCATAAGACCTGCCAGCAGCCAGGGAAGGGCGGAACGCATGTCTCTTATCCAGTCCAAAGTAGAGGGGACAGACATGAGACGGGCTGCGATGCCTCCAGGATGAGCATAAATTAGGCTATTATCCATTCTGTGCCCGCCATTTTGCACCATGCCACGGTAACATTTCAGCAATCCCTCACTTTCTTTCTATGGAGTTAGTAGGCACATCTTACACATTGGTGTGTGGGTACCATTTAGAGCTGTCCATATGCACTGGGGGAAGGAGAAGCCTGGCACTTGCATAGTTGGATCACCAATTAGATTTTTATTTGGGATGTCAGCAGTCACCCAGACTGTAGACCATCTTCTGTGAATGTCCTTATCTTCCACAAGAAGGGCTGTGGCACGAAACCGAAAGGATTTAATTGATTTTAGTCAGTGGCGACAGGGTTGTTCCAGGTCATGGTGAAGCAGTAATGTGGTATTTGCTATGATCTTTACGCAAGTATCACAGCATCCTGTCAGATGTTTGCTCGCAGGATGTTAGCCAGTACCGCTAGCCGTGGAAGTGGCATTGATGTGAGGGTACTGCTAATTATGCAAAGAGCAGAGTTAAATTTGGTTTCCCCTAAAATAGTGTGTGGACTTCCACTCTAAACCGGGGCAGAGTATTCCACTGTGGTATGGACCAGGGCTTTTGTCAATACTCAGAGTGTGCAGGTGTCACTTCCCCAAGATGTTCCTGCAAGCTTCTGTAGTTTGTTGACATGGGTCTTGATGGTCCATTCCCTGAGTTCCTAAAGCACTGGAGTCCAGTAGCAAAAAAATAGCTAGCTGCTGTTTTTACCAACAGAGGTGGTTTTCGGGGTAGGCGAAGCAGGCGCACACCCAGGGCCCCATCGCCTGCTTCACCTACCCCAAAAGCCACATCTGCCTCGATCGGCACAAGGAGGAGGAGCTGGCTCAGGGGGCCAGGGCCATGAGGGTGGAGCTGGAGCCGGGAGGAGGGCAAGGAGTGCTGGGGGCAGGGGCTCCTGCAGTGGGCCTTTGCCTAGGGCCCCCAATAGCCAAAGGCCACCTCTGTTTATCAACATCCACTTCTTAGGGAGGATAGAGAAGGAATAGAAGGCAGCAGAAATTATAGCTAGTCTCAAACCAGGAAAAGAAGCAATTGATATGAAAAGTTATCAGTCTATAGCGCCTCTCAGGGGCTCCTATAAGCTATTGGAGCAGCTTCTACTTTGCAGAATGAAGCCTTTGAAAGGAGAGCTGCCCTGAAGAACTAGCTGGCTTCAGAATAGGCAGAAGTTGTTGAGATCAAGTCCTTAAATTGACCAGTTATACAGAAGATAGCTATCAATGTCAGCATAAGACAGCAACAGCGTTTTTCTATCTTAGTTCATCATATTATACCCTATGGCAGAAAGGACTTCTACTGAAACTTGCAATAGCCTCGCCCTGGCTCTCTACCATTAGGCTCATTGCAGAAATACTGAGCAACCACAGATTCACGGTGTCTCAGTGATGCAGAGATTGAATAAAAGACTGCCGCAAGGATCCGTTATTGCTCCAGGACTTTTCAACCTGTCCCTCAGTGATATTCCACCAACATCCTCCTGCAAGTCCATGTATGAGAATGACATCACACTAGCTACCTCAGAAAAGGTTCTAGAATGGGACCTAAAAACGGTGGAAACCTATTTCAAGGCATGGTGGTTGAAGTCAAATGCCTTGAAAACAGGGGGTCTCAGCTTTCCATTTGAATAGCCAGGCAAAAAGACATTTAACATCTATTCCTGTGGGTCGCCATTGATGCCTGATCACAATCCATGGTGCCTGTATATAACCCTGGACTGCATGCTCACCTTCCATTCCCACCTGGGAAAAAACAAAACAAAAGGAAAACCCTTAGTGCTGAAAATCAGTGGTTGTAATCATCCTTCACGTTTCAAGGCTTCAGTTGGCCAGATGTGTTCAGAAAGCTTGGCCAGTCTATGCTGATGGGGCTAGAATCTGGATGGCCATTAAAGCAGCACGTATTCAAGGAGCCCAGGCTCCAGCTAGCAAGTGCCTTCCCTATAGTTCTGATTTCAAAGTAATCTACTAGACAGATGATACTAGACAGGAAAAACACTTGGGCTTTTAGTTACCTGGGTTCTTACTAAAACAGCTCATGATGAACAACAGTGTAACCGGTTGGCTGCAAGGGATCTCTGAAACCCTCGCATGACTACATAGGGCTTATCTAATCACAAAGCACTAACATCCTTGTTCTCCTACTTACCTCTGCACAAATCACGAGGTTCCATATTACGCAAACTCTTCTACTCATAGAGGACACCCAAGCTGCAGGGCTTTAAGCAAGTCGGTGGCCATCGTGTCGGTATGCTGCTCATGTCAGCAAACCCCTTACAAAGCAGCAAGGTACATAAGTAGCCTGTGTTCATGGGGCATAATAGTGTCTCCACAAAATGGCCTCCTTTACAGCATGCATGTGAAGTGACACTGTATGGAGGACGCCATTTTCTCCTGTATCGGATAGGCCATAGGACTTCTCTGAATCAATTCCTGTTTGAACTAATGCATATCTTTTTTTCAAAAATCCAGTCCTTGCCCCAGTGGTTAACTACCCTCACAGTTAAAGATGTGTGCCTTATTTCCAATCTAAATTTGTTTAGCTTCAACTTCTCATCATTGGCTCTTGTTATACCTTTCATCTGCTAGACTGAAGAACCCATTCTCACATTTTTGTTGCCCAGGTAGATATATATAAACTGAAATTAAATCATCTCTTAACCTTCTCCTTGTTAAGGAGACTCAAGCTGGAGTACAATCTATTCGATCATTAGAAGGCAGGTTTTCCAATTCTTTAATCCTTTTCATGGCTCTTCTCTGAACCATCTCAAATGGATCAATATTCTTCATGAATCGTGGACACCAGAACTGGACACAGTATTCAAGCAGCAATTGCACCAGTGCCAAGTGCAGAGGAAATATAACCTTCCTACTCCACTTGAGATTTTCCTATTTAGATATCTAGGGAAACCACTAGCTGTTTTGGCCACAATGTCACCCTGGGAGATGAAGTGAGGCCAGCTGGTCGACAGTCACCCTAATCAAGGCCAGAGGTAAATAGGAGAAAAAGGACGTAGCTGTCGCAAAGCAGCCCCGTGCACAGAATGGAGCACCATTTTAGAACCTTGTGTTTGAGACCAATATATCCTCTGGGGCTGAGTTAATGGTGTCCGTGACCTGTCTACAATGTATCACTTTTGCAAGTTTGTTTAGCTTTCAAACATCTCACTCGTTGAACATTATGCAATGTCGGGGGTGGGGGGGGGGAGGTTGTTTGTTTGTTTATTTTAAACTAATCATTAAGTGCATTTTTAGTAACAAACTTAATAAACCCTGTCTAAATCCAGGCTAAACTTAAGCATAAGCTAGGAAGCTGGATAGTTAGGCTTAGGATGTGGAACAGGATTCCTTGCTGTGCCCCAAAGGTGCTGTTTAACCTTCCCAAAAGTACTTAACATACCTTCAAAAATATGGGAAGAGTCAACCATAAATGGGCTTGATTCTGTTCCCACACTGGTGTAAAGGAGGAATGACTCCACTGAAGTCAACAAAGTTACAATCATGTACAGAGGATCAGAATCTAGCCGGATACCTATAGCCAGTAATATATTATGAAGGAAAATATTTCAAACCTATAGTGTTAACCACTGGAGTGCAATCTTAGTTAATATACAACCTTCATACTGTACTGTGAAAGGAGACCCCACACCAATGATACTCAACAGACAGCCCGTAGGCCAACTGTGGTCAACCAAGGCCTTTTGAGTGGCCCACCAGCCAGTGCTTAATTTGTGCCAGGGTCTACCAGTGCTGAGCCCTGGCACATCTGGGCTTGCCGCATCTGTTACTGGCCTCAGCATGGGCAGCTGGAAGCTCACAGCAGAGCACTCTGTCTGCTCTGGGATGTAGCTGCTTTGCCCACATGCTCCATCACAACCGCTTGGCCCGTGCCCCCGCACAATGCCAGCAGTGCTCTGAGCCTGTCCAACACCAGCCGGTGCAATTGTGACTAAATCGGTGCCAGCTGAGTTCCTGCATCCTGGGCAACAAGTTCTTCGGGGCTAGGGGCTGCCACCCCACCGCAATGCTTTTGCCAGCATCTCTGTGGCTTCCTGGAGGTCCCATGAGGATGCCATTGCTCCCTAAGAGGTCCATGAGGGGCAGAGACACCACCATGCTGGCAGCAAGGAGAGAGGTGAGGCGTTGGGGACTGGGAAGGTGGATGAGGTGCTGTGAAGGCAGGAAGATGTGGACCCCAGGTCAGGAGGGTTGTTCTGGGAGGCAGCCCAAACACTGCTGGAAGAGGCCTGCTGGGAGAGATGGATCAAGCACATGGAGCAGTCAAAGTGGGGCACACAAGATACACCAGGTGGAGAGGCAGCTCTGTGCTCTGGCTGGGTGGCGTTGACCCTGCCTGGGGCCCGCAATCTCAGCTGCTACCACACACAGCCGAAGACATGCTCAGTGGGAGGGTGCTGCCCAGCCTGCTCTTCTGCAGGGGACCGACACAGGGAGGAGGTGAAAACTGGCCCTGATCCTGCCCCCCCCTGCAAAAGGGGTAGAGTACTGTTCTTTCCAGGGGAGTACAGCTGGGCCAAGAGCAGAACGATCTGAGTTCAGGCGGCAGGCATTTCAGACCCTTGATAGAGAAAAAAAAATATCATCCCTCATCCCTGGCATTGATATGGGGTGGTTGTGGGGCAGCACTGCTCTCCCAGATCCCTGCCCCATTTGGAAACCAAAACACAGCTAATAACACTGCTTTATAAACTTACTTAAAAAAAGAGAATCACTCATGCTAACATTGCAAGGTCTTTATTTACTGGCAACCGAAGCATTTTGTTTGTTTGTTTAATTTTGTCAACCTTCTGTGCAAATGGCCCGCCTCCTGTCATAAAATTCTCCAATCAGCTCGCAGGTAGAGTTAATTGTGCATCACGGTCCTACAGAGCAACACTCTTATTGTCATCCTGCAAGTTACAGTGAGCCAGGTCTGTTGAGCATTGTAAAGCTGGAGTTATCTGCGGGAACTAAAAGGGTTCCATATCTTGAAAAGATGGATCCTATCAAATCAGGCGCGCGCACCCTAGTTGTATGGTTTTGCTCAGAGTTGAGTTCAGCCATGGAGCTGGAAAAGGTTATGTGGTGCAAATAAGCATACCTCCAGAGATGAGGATCAGGCCCATTGTAAAACTCTACCGTTAGCTAGACTTGCTGCAGTGCAGTTTCTGATCAATTATCTGTTCCTAACAGCAGGGACCATTTAGCTCCATTGACATCAATGGAGCCAAGTTGATTTACACCACTGGAGAACTTGGCCCTAACAAACTTGACCTTGCCTGTCTCTTGTGTGATGTTTCTAGCTACTGTGTGAAAATAAACTGCACTGTTTTTGACTTCTCTGCAATAGCCAAAATATGTTGTTAAAAAACCAGGCTGTTTATTTGAAACAAAAGTCTAAATAGCTACTTCTGTAGTACTTGGTCGAGCAGGAGATGGTCAACACAAAGAGGATGAGCAAAGGGTAGCTGATGGCACCCCAAAGTCATTTATTTCACGTACTGATGAAGGGACCTGTGTGCAAATAGGAATATCTGTTGTTAAAGTGAGGAGAATCAACACCTGAGTTTTAGTCCCAGGTCTGCCATGGACTCAGGGGGTGTGTCTACACTGGCAACTTAGGTCGACTTAAGGATGCTTAAGTCAACCTACACAAAGCTGTGTCCACACTGGGCTTTTATTAAGTAGACTTAAGCGCTTCCTTAAGTCAACTTAATAACACCACCTCTGAAGGTCGACCTAAGCCTTAAGTCGACTTAAAGCCAGTGTGCACAAGGAATAGTGCTAAAATTACCTCATTAAGTCAACTTAAAGCCAGTGTGGACAGCTATGTCTACTGTTAAGTCGACTTAACAAGGTCAACTTTAAGTCGACTTAAAGTCGATCTTGTTAAGTTGACTTAACATAGTCGACTTAACTTTACAAGTGTGGACATAGCCAGGGTGACTCTGGGCAGGCCACTTTGGCCAACACTTTCACACTCAGGCTTCCAAGCATGAAAATCAGACCAACAAATCATTGTAGCCCCAATGAAGTCAATGGGGCTTTGCCAATATACACCAGCAGAGGATATGATCCTGAGTGCCTCGGCTTATCCACAGGACAGGCAGCATAAGCATCTTCATGCTGCCCTACCAATGGGACCCATACCTCCAGGACCACCTCTATAGGTGAGAGTACTAAGCCAGTCTCCCCGGTCCATTCGACACTTGGTATTTCCACAGAAATGGTGAAGAAAGGTCCAAATGAGTGACTATGTGACAATGTTTGCTATGATGAGAACGCTGTTCTGTGCAGAATGGAGCTTGAGGCCTACCAAATTTGTTTCTTATCTGCACCAGACAGTCATCAGGTAGTCATAGCTTTTGATCGCTACCAATTTGGGCAGAGCCTGGAGCAGTGATCCAGAAGGAAAAGCTTCTCTGTCCAATTATTATTAACTTCCTGGGTTATCCAGCCACTAAACCTTCTCTCTGTCTGCAACACAGGGTGAGTTGACATAGCCTCTTGCTAACTTAGCTTCTCAAGACATGGTACTATTTGCATTGTACCCCTATATGCTACACCTGTATCTCTGACTTGATCAGAAAGGTTGGATTATTCATTACCGGTCTTGTGAGCAAGATATGATATGATGTCACCATGACATAATGCATTATGATATGATATGATATGATATGATATGATATGATATGATGCCACCATTCCTCCTTGGGAACCCTTTTCATTCACTGAAGATCTGTTCCAATCTAAGAATCACCTAAATAGCAAAGTGAGAATTTTAGAAAATATTCCAATCTGCTGTTTCTAGCATTTTACAAAATGACTGATTAATTCTAATGAATTGTAGTCATTTAAGTTCTCTTTACATAAGAACATAAGACTGGCCAGACTGGGTCAGAACAATGGTCATCTAGCCCAGTATCCCGTCTTCCTACAATAGCCAGTGCCAAACGCTGCAGACGGGATGAATAGAACAGGGCAATTTATTCAGTGATCCATCCCCTGTTGTTCACTCCCAGCTTCTGGCAATTGGAGGTTAAGTCACAAGAGACCCAGAGCATGGAGTCTCATCCTTGACCATTCACTTCACTAATAGCTGTTGATGCTCCTATTCTCTATCAACTTATCGCTAATTGAACCCAGTTTTGGCCTTCACAACATCCCTGGTATCAACTTCCAAAAGTCAACTGTGTGTTGTGTGAAGAAATACTTCCTTGTGTTTATTTTAAAGCTGCTATCTATTAATTTCATTGGGTGGTCCCTGGTTCTTGTGTTACGTGAAGTGGTAAATAACAATTTCCTATTCACTTTCTCCACACCATTCATGATTTTATCAGTTTCTATCATAATCCCACTTAATTGTCTCTTTTCTAAACTGAACAGTCTCAATCTTTATAATCTCTCTTCATATGTAAGCTGTTCTATACCTCTAATAATTTTGGTGATGTTTTCTGTACTTTTCTCCAATTCTAACAGATCTTTTCTGAGATGGAACAACCAGAATTGCACACAGTACTCAAGGTGTGGGTGTACCATGGCTTAATATAAGTAGCATTATGATATTTCTGCCTTATTATATGTGCCTTTATTAATTGTTCCCTAAAATTCAATTAGCTTCTTTTACTGGCACAGCATATTGAGAGATGTTTTCCAGAGAACTAACTATGTTGACTCCAAGAAGTCTTTCTTAAGTAGTATCAGCTACTGTAGACTCCATCATTTTGTATGTATAATTGGGATTATTTTTTCCAACATACATTTCTTTGCACTTGTCAACACTGAATTTCATCTATCATTTGGTTGTCAAATCACCCACTTTTGTGACATTCCTTTGTAACATTTCATGGTAAGCTTTGGACTTAACTATACTGAGTAATTTAATATCATAAAGACACTTTGCCACTGCCCGTTCACCCCCTTTTCCAGATCATTTATGAATATGGTGAACAGCACTGTTCCAAATAAAGACTCTTAAAGGACCCTACTGTTTACCTCACTTCATTGTGAAAACTGACCATTTATTCCTATACTGGTTTTTTTTCTTTTAACCAGTTATTGATTGAGGAGTTGACCTTCCATTTTATCCCATGATAGCTTATGAATCTTGGTGATGGACCTTCTGAAAGACTTTCTGAAAGTCAAAGGATCACCCTTGTCCACATGCTTTCTGACCCCTCTCAAAGAATTCTAGTAGATTGATGAGGTATGATTTCCATTTACAAAAGCCATGTTGGTTCTTCCTCAGCATATTGTGTTCATCTGTGTGTCTGATAATTCTATTCTTTATCATTTTGACCAATTTGCCTGGTACTGAAGTTAGGTTTATTAGCCTGTAATTGCCCAGATCACCTCTGGAGCCTTTTTTTTTTTTAAAGTGCTATTATGTTAGGCATCCTCCAGTCATCTGGTACAGAGGTTGATTTAAGCAAGAGGTTTGTTACAAAACCTCCCCTATTGACATCTCAGCAGTTCCTCAAATTTCTCACCTGAAAAGAATGACTCAAATGTGGGAATTTCTCTCATACCTTCTGCATTGAAGACAGATGGAAAGAATTCATTTAACTTCTCTGCAATGCCCCTTGTCTTCTCTGAGTTTTCCATTAGCTCTTCATTTGTCCAATGACCCCACTGCTTCTGTTATATTTTTTTTCAATTGCTGTTAGTTTTTGTCTTTTGCTAGTTGCTCTTCAAATTCTTTTTTGGCCTGCCTTCTTAAACTTTTATACTTGACTTGCCAGAGTTTGTGCTCCATTCTATTTTCCTCAGTAGGATTTAACTTCCAATTTTTAAAGGATGCCTTTTCGCGTCTAGTTTCCTTCCTCTTTTTCTCTGTTGTTTAGCTATGTTGACTTTTTTTTTTAATCCTCTCACTATCTTTTCTATTTGAGGTGTATATCTAATTTGAGCCTCTATCCTAGTGATTTTTAAATAGTTTCTGTGCAATTTGCAGGCATTTCAACCTTTCACAAACTGCTTCCTTTTCACCCCTTATTCCAACTACAACAGGTGAACTTCAAACAGGCCATATTGTCTTCCATAAGTTGGTCAACTCACTCCCTTGGTTAGGGGTGCTCTGGGATTCCTCATTAACACTGTAAGCTCTCACCATGCTCTGTCTGTGACTAACACGTTCTACCATCTCGGGTTGGCTAGGAAATTCAAACCCACTCTTGTGGGTGATGGCTTGCCCTCAGTTATATACTTTATCACCTCCCATCTGGACTACAGCAATGCAATATTACTGGGTTTGAAGCCACTAGCCTTTAGAAAACTCCAGCTAATACAGAACGCTGCAACATGTCTCCTTAGCAACATGGGAGGTGTATCAGTCCTGTCCTCTACTCCCCATAGAATAGCAGTCAAGTTCAAGGTCTCAGTAGTTCAAAGGTTTAAGGGGCTTGATGACCTGGATCCAGGCTCTCTATGGCCTCAAGCCCCAGGATGAGGACTGTGGCTGACAGTTCTTCTCCTTAGGCACAAAGGAACTTTCTACAATAAGAATAAAGCTCATCTGGGCAGGAGACAGATTTCTAAGGGTCTGTCTGAGACTGAGGAATGAACACCTGCCATGTATAGACAGCTCCGGTTCTCTTGAATAGCTCTGGAACAGTCCCTGGGTGGACTTCTTCAGTGTGCCACATTCACTTTAAGGTCACACTTTCACTAGGGTAAACTCCTCCTTAGTCTTTTGTCCTTGTTCCTGGGCAAAACTTTGTCTCCTAGCCCTCCTCCTTAGCCCTTTATCCTCCAATGGATCACATCCACCTGGCTTCCTGAGGAGGCTGGGCCATCCATGGTCGTTAGTTGCTAGGTGCCAATTGCCCAGGCAACTGGAGTGGCCATTGTCTTCTGAGACTCTTCATTGGCATGGAGCCCCAGACCCTAGACAGTTAGGCATCAGTCACAACCAGATCTCTGGTTCTCTGCAAAGAGTAAACAATCCTTTCCCCCTAGTTAACCATGCATCACATAGTGGAAACTGAGATAAACACAATATTCATGTAAAATATTACAGAAAATTCTCATTCCATCACAGCTCCCCCAGAAGGTAAGAACCACTTCAAATCATCCCTTCCACTTCAACTTTAAGGCCTTGGACTTGCCTTCTCTGATGTAAACACACAAAGCAGTTTCTACATAAATACTTAAAAAAAAAAAACTGAAACCTTAAAAGAACAAAAAACAAAGAAAACCCTTCGAAAACAGGGCACTCTGCAGCACACAATTCTATCTCTGAAGGGAAGATAAGAGAGAGAACAAATCATACGTGACAGAAGTCACATCATTTAATATACAACTTGAAGGCACTCAGACAGTGGTGACGGATGGCATAACAAACAAGGAGTCCTGCGGCACTTTTAAAGACTAACAAATTTATTTATCACATAAGAATTTATAGAGAACAGAAAAGAATAGAATACACCTTTCGATTAAGAGAAAAGACAGGATCAAACATCCTTCAAAGTTTACCAAAGCTTCCTGAGTCTTAGGCCGATCTTTAGCTTGGAGGCTTTCTGAACTGTGCAAGTGTCTTATAGCTTGATCCTGCACCTAGTTACATCAGTAGAAAGACTACATTGACTTTAGTGGCAGGCACTAGATTAGGCCCTTGATTCTGCAGAATTAAACTTGGCTTCTGCTTTCACTGAAATCAGTGGAAGTTTTGCCATTGATTTCAAAAAGGAGAAAGTTAGGTCTCTTCGCCTGTCTTCATTAACAGCACGTTCCTGTTCCCATGGAAGTCAACAGTAAAACTTCCATAGATTTCAACAGTTGCCAGAAAAGGCCCTAGATTTCCATCTTTTCTTATGAATGTTATAGCCGTGCCCGCTTCCAACCAGGTCTGAAATATAGTGACATTTAGTCCCCTGCTCCCAGATAACCCTTGTTATCACTAAATATACTATAATCGTAGAATCTTAAGGTTGGAAGGGACCTCAGGAGGTCATCTAGTCCAACCCCCTGCTCAAAATAGGACCAATCCCAACTAAACTATCACTAAATTACCAGCACTGTGGTTTACATGGCATTTCAGAATAGATGAATTTGTTATGAGTGATTGCCAATGTACTGAGAAAACAGCCTTACGGAGTTTTGCCAACTTCACTTCCTTCCCAGAGTGAACTCAAAAGTGTGGAGAGATTCACAACAAATGGAAAATCATGGACCAGATCCTTCTTTGATTTACACCAGCTCTGGGTCGAGTCTGTCGTTTATAGAAAATGAATCAACCATTTTAGAACCTCAAGCGAGATTCAGTTTGAGTTTTGGCCTGGAATTTCTTTCCCCTCAGGCTTGTTTCAGCACTGAGATTTCCCAGGCATTCCATGTGCTCATGAATTCATATAAACATTGATTTATTGATTGACCAGAAGGGACCATTGTTATGATCCACTGAGTAACAGAGGCAAATTTTACCAAACAGTTCCTGCATCCAGCCTATAACTTCTGGGTGTCCTAGAGCATCTGTTCAGAAGGGTATGATGTCTTGATATAAAGACATTATGGCTATGTCTACACTGGCAAGTTAGGTCGACTTAAGGAGGCTTAAGTCAACCTAACTTAGTCCCTGTCCACACCAGGCTTCCATTAAGTCGACTTAAGAAATTCCTTAAGTCGACTTGATGAAAGGCTAGGGCAACTTAATAAGAACCGCCTGTTAGGTCGACTTAACCCTTAAGTCGACTCCTTAGGTCGACCTAAGCACAGGGCGGATGCTTAAGTCCACTTTGTTAGGTCGACCTAAGGGAAATTAGGTCGACTTACTAAGTCCCGGTTCAGGGAAACCACTTTGTTAAGTCAACCTAATAAGGTCGACTTTAGGTCGACCTAAAGTCAACCTTATTAGGTTGACTTAACAAAGTCAACCTAACTTTTGTAGTGTAGACATAGCCTATGTGATGGAGAATCCACTACTGGCCCTCCATAAGTTGTTCCAAAGTTCAATTAGCCTCACTGTAAAAAAAAGTGCTTTATTTCTAGTCAGAGTTGGTCTAGCTTCATCATGTGGCTGCTATATCTTATGTATTTGTCTGCTACATTAATGAACTCTCCACTCTCCAAAATCTTCTCCCCATGTAGATACACTCAGGCTATAGTCAAGTTATCACTTAATCTTCTCTTTAAGCCAAAGGAGATAATTTCCTTAGTCTCTCACTAAGGCTATGTCTACACTAGAAGGCTATGTCTAAACTAGAAAAAGTTAGGTCGACTTTGTTAAGTCAACCTAATAATGTCAATTTTAAGTCAACCTAAAGTCGACCTTATTAGGTCGACTTAACAAAGTGCTTTCCCTTAACCAGGATCTAGTAATTCTACCTAATTTCCCTTAGGTCGACCTAAGAAAGTGGACTTATGCATCCACACTGGGCTTATGTCGACCTAAGGAAGGGTTAGGTAGACATAAGAAGGCTTAGTTCGACCTAATGAGTGGTCCTTACTAAATCAACCTAAGTTTTCATTAGGTCCACTTAAGGATTTTCTTAAGTCGACCTAATGAAAGCCTAGTTTGGACAGGGCTTAAGTTAGGTCGACTTAAGGCTCCTTAAGTCGACCTAACTTGCCAGTGTAGACATAGCCTTTAACTTTTCTAGCGTAGACATGGCCCCTTGTCGACCTTATTAAGTCAACTTAATGCTTAAAGTCGACTTAATAAGGTCGATTTAGGCGCTAATCCCCATCCACGCTGGCTTTAAGTCAACCTAAGGAAATGCTTAAGTCGACTTAATAAAAGCCCAATGTGGACGTGGCTTTGTTTAGGTCGACTTAAGCCTCCTTAAGTCGACCTTAGTTGCCAGTGTAGACTCACCCCTAGGAGTCCTATGGCAATCTAAAAGACTAACAAATTTATTTATCGCATGAGCTTTCGTGGGAGAAAATCCCACTTCATCTGACGAAGGGGGATTTTCTCCCACAAAAGCACAAGCGATAAATAAACTTGTTAGTTTTTAAAAATGCCACAGGACTCCTTGTTTGTTAGACTATCATGGCCACCTCTTTGGAATTAGTGTCTCACTGTAAGGTGGCTTTTCAGACCTTGACTTGTTCTTGTAGCTCTTTCTGCACTCTTTCCAGTTTATCATCATCCTGTGTGGACACCAGAATGGGACACAGCATTCCAGACATGGTCTCACTACTGCCACGTACAGTGGTAAGACTTCCCTATTCCTACCTGATGTTCTCTGTATGCTTTGGTGAGATGAGATCCATAAGCAGATTTCACTCCTGAACGTTTGATGATATGCACTAGCGAGCCCTAAATTTTGTACTGGCAAACCCCTGTTGGTGCTGATTACAGCTTTTTGAATCTATGAAGGCTGAAAAGCAATAGAAGTCTCTTACGCAGAGCTGATATTCCAACCCACAGTGGACAAGCCAGCACAGTGTTCATCGCCTTCTAGCAATTCTCTATATGCAAAGCTGCATCTTGGACACCAGAGGGCGGGAGAGATTTGTTTATGTTTTTCCCACTTGCAGAACACACAGAAAGGTGCTCTGACTCATCCACCTCCTCCCTGCAGCTTTATATAAAATAAGAGGGGAAACGGGATGACTAGAAAGGAAAAGGAAACCGAAGCTGAGTTGAGGACAGGAGGTGAAGGATGAAACAGAGGAGAAGGGAAAGAAAGATAGAGCAAAAGAATGGAAGTCTCTTCTGTTGCTAAAGGATCACAACACTAATATAATAATCCCTGGCTGTTTTCTTCAGCAGCCCTCAAACAGCTTTGCAAAAGGTATAAGGCACTGTTGCCATTTTACAGATGGGGACAGTGAGGCACAGAGCAGGTAAGTGACTTGCCCAAAGCCTCCTAGCAAGCCAGTGTCAGAGCTAGGAATAGACTCCAAGTCTGCTGAGCCCCAGTCAAGTCGACTATTTAGTGGGCCACACCATCGGCCCTTCTTTAGGAATGACTGTTTTTTTCCAGAACATTTATACCCCATTCACTGGGAAAGAAGAGGATCTTCAGTAAATTTTTTGGGAGGAGCGAGGGGGTTGTTTGATTGTTTTTTAAAGGACACTGGTGGTGATATTCCAGATGTGGAGGAAGCAGGAGACATTAGGAATGCAGCTGGGTTGCCTTCAGCTTTCATGACCATTTGCAGCTGTCTGGCACCAGCTGAAGGAGTGGATCAAAGCAGTGCTCTTTATGACAGCATAATACTTACCTACTTCACAGATGCCTCTGTGATCCCCAGTAATATCACATTCAATTAAGTCGACTTTGGGGGGAACTTACAAAGTCGACCTAGAGCATCCACACTGGATGCCTAGGTCAACTTCTAGGGGCTAGGGGGACCTAGGGTAGGTCAACGGGGGCAGGAGGGGCACCCCTTGCCCAGTGCCAGGGGGCTCAGCCTTTGCCCCATTGTACATGGGTACAATGGGGCAAAGGGGGACAGGGACCCTGGCAGGGCATAGAGGCAGGGTGGGCAGGGATCTGCCTTGCCCTTTGTGGGGGCATGCCAGGCTCCCCCTGTGCCTCCCCCCCCCAGCAGGGAGGGTATTGGTGCAGTCCTGGGGTAGCCCTAAGTCGACTTAGGGCTACCCCAAGTCTACACTGGCTTAAGTCAAACTAAATCTAGGTTTAATAAAGTCGACTTAATTTTCATTGTCAACTTTATTTTCCTTAAGTCGACTTAAGCAACTTGCTTAAGTCGACTTAAGGAAACTGTAGTGTAGACGCAGGGTAAATTAATTCGACTTAAGCAAGCTTAAGTCGACTTAATTTACAAGTGTAGACGCAGCCTAAGTGACTTGCCCAAGGTCACGCAGGAAGTCTCTGGTACAGCTGGTCTCCCACCTAGACCTTCCTTCATCTCGGAAGGATTTGAAGGAAGCTATATGGGGTAGCTCACAGAGGATAGTCCAGTTGTAAAGAGTGCTACAGATGAAACCCTCAAAACCATTTGTGGGAGGAGCCACCAAACAGGCCTTTCAAGTTGGCATTACAGGCAGACAACAAGGGCCTGTGTATGGCCAGACACATGAGTCTGAAGAGGTCTCCATTGCATGTGGTCTCCATTGCATTGCACTTCTTGCCTGGAATGTTTGAAACACTATGCAGGTAGGACACCCCACTGAGGACGGAAAAGTTTGAGTCCGAAAGTCCAGCCATGTAAGTGGAAATCTCCCCTGGGCAGTGGAGTGGCCCTTTTCATGACAGCACAAGTTTTCTCAGCAAGAAAAATTTTCCGTTCCCTTTCTCCCACCGGATAACATCAAACACCGGAGGACACAACACAGGCTATTGACTAACCTCCCTGGAACTCTCTCTGATCCTCATTTGTCTCCGGTGTGCTCCACCTGACAATTCAATGCTTAGCCAGGAGAAGCTGCTTTGGCTTGTTTGTGCTCATTGTTGTTAGCAGCTGCGAATGATTTTGAAACAGCTGAGGTAACTATTTGGAGGCAGAACACAGTGTACCCGGCTCTTTTCTGTGTCTACCCAGGAGTGGCTTGTTGTTAAAGGGCTGGGAACTAAATACTGATCTCAACTCAGCCGCTGATGTGGTATATGACTTTGGTTGAGTCCTTTCACCTCTCTGTGTGTGCCTCAGTTTCCCTTCTTATTAAAACAGGGGCAGTGATGTTGAGGGGGGAAATGAATCACTGCAGACTGTGGGAAATGCTGCGAAGTGAGCAATTTCATACAGCGTGATGTGTATGAAAGGGGTCCAATGGAAAGGCTCTGGCCTCCAGAGGGAGGAAAAAATGGCTATGATGAATGGGAACATGTCTTTCGATAACTTTCAGCTCTTCCCCCATGCTGCTGGGCTTTTTTCTCTGTCCTTGGGGGCTTTACACAGGAAAGGTGACTGGGAGGAGGGCAATTGAGTGCCGAGTGTCTGCTCACGGATATGGCATCTTTTCCTGGATCTTACAGCGCTCATCCAGTGCTGTTTTAAGAGCGGCCTGCAAGCTAGCCTACTAGAAATCCAACCTCTCGGGAAGTACCCAGGGGTTACCCCAGAGAGAAAGGAAAGGGGGTGGGCAGGACATTCCCAAGGCAATTGTAGTTCAAAGAGCCTCTCTCTTCCATTTTCCAATTCTCTGCTCTGCAGATCACGGGCCTCTACCCTTTGTGAGGCCCTCGCTCTTCTCTTTGGTCAGAATCAAGGCCCAGCAGAACTAATGGAAAGACTCCCATGGGGAACAGCCTCCTCACGGCTGAACTCTGCTGGAAGTTGGCTGCTGCTGAGAGAGGCATGAGTTACTGGTCTGATCACAGGACAAGTCACCACCTGTGTCCTAATCCTGATTTATTACCTGGCCTTGGGAAAGTCAGGGAAAGTATCTGCCTCTGATGCTGCATCTGTAATATCTCGGAGCTAAAACACTGTGGCAACGAAAGCATTCACTGGCCAGTATTTGAAATATGCTATTATTGGGTGACACCGATTAGTAGATTGCACAGTTTTGCAAAACCATTATTTTCTTAGTACGTGTGGAGCCGGAGCTGCTCATGACTTTTTATGGGCAAATGAAACTCAAGTTCTCTGCTTTGAAGAGCCATCACAAGCTAATATTTCGAAGCCTTTCTCATAACAAAGGTATTAAAATGGACACTTAGCCAAACAGTTTGAAAGCAAAAGTACCCCTGGAGAAGGATCCTCAGCTTTCAACCTACCTTTCTCCTTTGGTCTGAACTAGCCCACATTCATAAATCCTCTGAGGCTGTTGCAAAATCCAGCTTATTCCCCAGGCTTTGAAGGAAAGTTTGCTTGAGAAGTTGGGGGATTTATTTATGAGCAATCATTTATATTATATTGTGTTTTTGTTTTAGGGGATAGATAGATAGATAGATAGATAGATAGATAGATAGATAGATAGATAGATAGATAGATAGATAGATAG
>ML685799.1:4445575-4457531 GCA_007922175.1 Pelusios castaneus | reverse complement strand
TAGATAGATAGATAGATAGATAGATAGATAGATAGATAGATAGATAGTGTTTTACAGTAATATCCTGTGGTCTGTTCCCTTCTGTTCAGGTTCTTATATAGCCCTCATTACCACAGCATCTATGGCCCAGATCCTCAAAATATTTAGCTATCCATTTCTCACTGAAATTAATGGAAGGCAGGCACTAAATACCTTTGAAGATCTGGACCCACACAGCTTTCAGAAGTTCATTAAATGATGTGACTGGCGTTAGTCATATGGAATTTGTTCGTTCTTTCCTCCCTAGAATTGTGTAGGAATGTAATGTTATATGTCCACCGTTCTCTGGGTTTATATCAACAATGGCAAGGCTGGTAAAAACGTACCTTGCCCTTGGAGCAGAACGAGCTCTTTGGCCCCATGGGAGTTCTTTTCACTGTCTTGAACTGGGCCCTGAAAAAACACAGCATAGTGCTGCAGACACTCCGCTGTGCCTGAGGGGTGGAGCTATAAATTATAGGCTTTGTCCTGAAGCTATAGAGATCTCTGAGATAGTCTCATTGGCCCCAGATCAATCAGTACCTTGAAATTAAGGACCAAAATCTTGAATCTGACCTGGAATTTTCTGAGAGGGCAGTGGAGAGAGTGGTGGAAGGTTTGATATGCTTGCAGTTACCTAAGTCTCTAAAGAGATGTACTGCAGGTTCCTACTTAGTTCTACTTTCCTGAGGGCTGACGGTTTCATGCCCAGGTAGATTGCATTTTTGGCTCCTGTGGGTAATATTACAGGACTGTTGTGCTTATTGCAGGGTATTGTGTTGAACCTCTACAGACTACTGTGGCATTTATAAGAGTTAGTTCTCCACTGGCTTCCTGGGATCTAGAGTCTAGAGTGGAATTGGCCCAGACTGTCCCTGAGGGGCACAGAAGGGAGGGGAAAAACATGCTAAGAGCTTTCCCCGTTCTTGCTCATTTAATGCAAGGGCTGGGGACAATCACATTTCTGGCACTAGAGGGGGTCCTGAGACTACTTGCTCTGTGCGCATCAGAGTGTTATCAGCACCACAAAGTAAAACTGTCCTTGAAACAGAGGGATCCTGAAGTTGTTGATTCTCAGGAGGTCACCATTTCAGGATTTTGACAATACAGGAACTCTGTCTTCCTTCTTGGCACTTCCCTATTCGGGTTCAGCAACTTTCGTAGCCTTCTTTCAAAACTTGTGATCGTATGAAAGGCTGTCTAGCAGATCAGTCGTCCTGAGATTCGCTGATATCCAGTCTCAACCACAACCATTGCAGAGCCATCCCACCGATTCCCCTTAGGCCCCTTAGAACTTTGTTTTGTTTTTTATCATGGGGTGTCCAAACAGTTGATCATCTCCTACAGCTTCAGTTCCATGGGGGGAAGCATATTGATTTCCTGTCTCGTGTATGGCCAACCCTCAATTCTGTATATTAGAATGGATCGATTTACATTTATTCATCTGCTTTTAATTCTGGTGGCATCTTTTTGACACAGAGCCTTAGCGTCAGCTCCCACCATTTAGCTTTAGTGCGAAGCCAGACAACTCTCAAAAGAGTACCACCAGCTGCAGCAGCCATTGTTCCTGATATTTAAGTTATTCACTACTCAGAGCTCTCTGCCCGTGGTATCCTTTATGTTGAGTCCTCGTCCTTCAGTTATCAGAGCTGGTCTCCACCAACGTTCACTAGCCGGTCTCCACCAACGTTCACAGTAAGCCAAGCTCACTCAAAGCTATGTTCAAAGTTGGTTGGCAGGGTCTCACAGTCTTTTGCACATCATCAGAAAACAGCAGGCCATCAGCAACAGTTATCAGCAAACTCTCACTTAGCACATCCATGACAACCACAAACAAAACTGAGCTCCATGCTGACCCCTAAGTCTTCATTTACTAGAAATTCTGACCCAGGGTCTGCAATCTGTGGCTCTGGAGCCACATTTGGCTCTTTGACTGCCTCCTTCGGTTCTGGCTCTGGGATTGTCACCACCAGGGGATCCTGCGGGAAGCCCGTGCCTGGCTCTGCCCCTGCCCCCCCCCCCCCCACTGCCATGAGGGGACTCTGAAGGTGGGGAGGCCATCCCTGGTTCCGGCTCCCCCCATGACAGGTACCCTGGCCCAGCTCCAAGCTTCCCTCACCCCCCCACCAGGAAGCTACTCCCATTGGGTGCATCTACACTTGTAAATTAAGTCAACTTAAGCTTGCTTAAGTCGACTTAATTTACTCTACATCTACACTACACTTTCCTTAAGTCGACTTAAGCAGCTTGCTTAAGTCAACTTAATGAAAATTAAGTCGACTTTATTAAACCTACTTTAAATTTGACTTTAGGCTTAAGTCTTAATTCGACTTCGGGCTCTCCAGGACTCCCCCACTGCCCTCCTGCTGGGGGGGAGGGGGCACAGGGAGAGCCTGGCATGCCCCCACAAAGGGCAGGGCAGAGCCCTGCCTACCCTGCCCCTATGCCCTGTCAGGGTCCCTGGCCCCCTTTGCCCCATTGTACAATGGGGCAAAGTCTGAGCCTTCTGGCACTGGGCAAGGGATGCCCCCCCCAGCACCATGGACCTGCCCAAGGTCTCCTAGCCCCTAGAAGTCAACCTAGGTGTCCAGTGTGGACGCTCTAGGTCAACTTTGTAAATTCCCCTCAAGTCGACTTTAAATTTAAGTGTGGACATGCTAAGTCGACTTAAATTAACAAGTGTAGACATAGCCATTGTGGCTCTCAAAACACTTGGGGTATATCTACACTAGCAATTTAGGTCGACTTAAGGACTCTTAATATATAGTAGATATATCTTTATAGTCCTGATTCCTCTCCAGAGCAGATCCATCCTGTGAACAGAATGAGGCATGGGTCCCCGTGCAAATAAAGAAAGCTTGACCCGTATGTCTTCATGGGAGTAGCTTTACATATAGCACACATGACCTTTAGATAATAAAGAATAATCATCTGCAATTAAAATTATGTACTTTAAAATCACTATGTACATGTCTTGATCAAAACACACGCACAGACACATGCTATAATTTTATGTCACATTAGGTCATCAGGTCATTTAAAATGAGACAATAATGATTACAAATGCAGCAGTGTCACACATCACACACAACTCTTGCTTTAATTTCGCAGTGTGTATGTGTATTTGTACAATTATCATAGAATCATAGAAGATTAGGGTTGGAAGGGACCTGAGGAGGTCATCTAGTCCTACCCCCTGCTCAAAGCAGGACCAACCCCAACTAAATCAACCCAGCCAGGGCTTTGCAAGCTGCACCTTAAAAACCTCTAAGTACGGAGATTTCACCATCTCCCTAGGTAACCTATTCCAGTGCTTCACCACCCTCCTAGGGAAGACGTTTTTTTAATATCCAACCTAGCCCTCCACAACTGCAAATTGAAACCATTGTTCCTTGTGCTGTCATCTGCCACCACTGAGAACAACCTAACTCCATCCTCCCTGAGACCATCCTCCAGGTAGCTGAAGGCCACTGTCAAATTCCCCTCTTCTCTTCTGCAGACTAAACAAGCCACGTTCCTTCAGCGTCTCCTCATGAGTCTTTGTGTTCCAACCCCCGAACATTTCATTGCTCTCCGCTGGAGTCTCTCTAATGTGTCCACATTCTTTCTGTAATAGGGGGACCAAAATGGACACAAGACTCCAAATGTGGCCTCCCCAGTACTGAACAGAGGTTAATAATGCCTTCCCTTGATCTGCTGATAATGCTTTTACTGATGCAACCCAATATACCATTAGCTATCTTGGCAACAAGGGCACACTGTTGATTTATATCCAGCTTCTGTATCCCCCAGCTCCTTTTGTGCAGAACTGCTGACTACTCATGTGGTCCCCAGTCTGTAGCAATGCATGGGATTCTTCCATCCTAAGTGCAGGACTCTGCACTTGTCCTTGTTTGACCAGGTCAGATTTCTTATGGCCCAAATTCAATTTGGCTATGCCCCTGCCCTCCAGCACATCTACCACTCCTCCACATCTTAGTGCCATCTGCAAACTTCCTGGGGGTGCTATCCACTTCTCCTCCAGATCATCAATGAATGTTGAACAAAATGTTGAACAAAACCAGCCTCAGGACTGACCCCATCACACTCTTATTATTGGCTGCCAAGTAGGCATCAATCCATTGTGCATATTCCTTTAATTAAGAGATGTGAACAATAATCAATGACAAAGGAGGATATGACAGCAGAGACAGATAGTGCCTCCATATACATGTGGGCCTTCATCGGTGATGAGTTATAACTGCATTAGCTGTTTCCTTTGGGTCTGGATTTTGTTCTATTATGTCCCATTTATTCATTAGAGAGAATTGCCTAGAGTAATGTAAATTTTCCCTGCAATTAGATGATTAAGAGGGAATCTAATGATGAATCCAATTATGACGAACATTTTGTTTCACTATCTCGTGGCAGGGGCATAGCCACAGGACGGCCCGGGTGGGCCTGGGCCCATCCACTTGGCCCTGAGGCCCACACACCTTAGCCCCCGGCAGCAGCACAAACTTCTCCACCGCGGTCATGGGGCCACCCAGAAGCTGGTGGCTGCGAGCGGGGCTGAGAGCAAAGCTGAAGCATTGGTGCCTCTATCCCACTCACAACTACGGCTGCTGGCCCCTTGGCTGCGACAGAAAAGTTCACACCACTGCCAGCCCAGACGCTGTGGCTCTCCCCCTTTCTCAGGGGTGGGGGCAGCTTCTGGTCACATGACTGGAAGCTGTCCTGGACTGGGCCCATCCCTCACTTGCAGGGGTCCAGCCAGAAAACAGGGGCAGGCTATGCCCCTGTCTTGTGGTGGGAGAAATACTACAGGTTTGGGTTTGGTTTACATGAATGACAAAGGGCTGACTTTTGCCTTGTTCATTGACTTCAATGGGGTTGCATGGGAAAATCTGGCCTCCAAAGTTTGGATATTTATCTGAAATTTATCTGAACTGCAGATGGGCCTGAACCACATCTCTGAATGTGAGCTCATAGTTTAGAGATGGAGCCAAACTTTGCTGTTGAGGGCACACCTCTTAGCCCAGTTCTTGGTGAGATTCTCCACTGTATGCCAGTGTGACTCTAATGAAGCTAATAGAGTTAGCATAACTTTAATGTAATGATGTGAAGAATCAGGCCCTATATCTGAGCTTCTTAAATTAGCAAAATTTGGCTGGAAATCTCTCCAAAGTTCAGGTAGTCTATGGCATGCTGTCAATCTGGAAGTAACAGAAGAGCATCTTTTCTGCTGTAGATCAGCTCTGCTACTGACATTTCCAGCCAGAATCTGGAAACCCAGAAGCAAAAGAAAAGGAAAAATAATGAAGATTGAAAAAAGAAACAAGATATGAAACTCATGCTGCTAAATCCAGATCGATTTTGATTCCAAAGTTTTCAAGCTGTTTATGTGATGAACACCATCTGGGTCAACAGCAGAGGTTGAATCAGGGACCCAGAGTTGAATATGTGAGTCTACAGTTTACCTTAAGAGCTAATTTCTAGAACTGAGAGAGGTTAAAGAGATACATCCTTTGTGGACTGGCATCGGGGGAGAGAGTGAGGGTGTGGGGGTGTGCGAAATTTCAGTAGGCTACTTCTGTACCTTTAGTTTCAGCCAAACCCATTTGTTTAAAAAATACATTAAACAAATATAACAAGTAGAATTCATTGGAAAGTTTTTGTCCTAGCAATTTCCCCTTGGGAAATGCAGTTTTGATGGAACCAAATTATTTTGCAAGATTGTATCAATTTTGACGGGATTTCATTTTGAGAAAAGTTGGAAAAGGAACATTTAAAACATGTTGCAATCTCCCATTTTGACATTTTCAGATCAAAATGTTCCAGCTTTTCATTTTAAAATTTACCTTATTTTATATTAAAAAATTGAAAATAAAATGGGTTGAAATTGAAATGAAATGTGTTAACTGACCCTAAATAATATATTTTCTCTAGAATTTGGCTTTTTGTCCTGATAAAAATTTTCACGGGACAGAAAATTCATTTGCCAGTCAGCTCTAATAACTGCACATTTGGCTCAATAGTGGGATTTAAATCTGGGACCTTCAGTACTAACTTAATTCTGTATCATGGTAGCTAAAGCCTAATTCCTCCAGCTGGTAGGTGCAGTTCACTCATATACTCTTATACAGACCGGCTAGTACAGGAAGCACTCAATGACCATGGAGATTGGAATATGCTTCTGACATTCTCCAGGGCTGTGTCTACACTGGCAAGTTAGTTCGAATTAAGGAGGCTTAATTCTAACTAACTAAAGCCATGGCTACACTAGGCTTTAGTTAGTTCAAATTAAGGGCTTCCTTAATTTGAACTAATAAGTTCGAATAGGGTATTCGAACTAAAGGGTTAATTCGAACTAACTAGTTCGAATTAGCCAATGTGGCCATGTTAATTCGAACTAATTTCTTAATTCGAACTAACCGGCCATTGAAATGAATGGGGATTGCTAATTTGAATGAAGCAAGTGCCATGAATGGCACTTGCTTAGTTCGAACTAACTTTTTCTAGTTCGAATTAAGCTAATTCGAACTAACTAAAATTAGTTCGAATTAGTTAGTTCGAACTAACTAATTCAAACTAATTTTAGCAAGTGTAGACATGGCCACAGTGGTTCCACCAAGTCAGTATTGAGTGCTTCAAAGATAATGAGTGACATTGACATGGTGGTGAAAGTGTTCATCATTGTCCACAGAAATGCTTCTGCTGTCATCACGGGAACTCAAACTACAGTACCAACAAAGCATAGTTTTACGAAATGAGTCAAGTGTGAACATGGTACCAGTGAAGAAGCTTAAATGGCCGCTGTGCATATTTTTCTATAATGGAACTGCTAACGTCTAATGTGAAAAAGAAAAGAAAGCATGTGCTCACTGTGGAAACTACACTGCAAGCCCTATGACTTGTTTAGCAATAAGTGCAATGATGGCCCTTGATTTCAAGGCAATCTATCATTTGATGAGGAAGTCAGGAGTTTTCTGTTTCAAAATGCGATGTGTTAGTACAAATGTTTATGCAATCTGGGAACGTCCATGCAAATAACCACACATCCAAGAGAGCTGTCTGACTGTCAAGACAGCTAGAAAGTTTCTATGTCTTTGCTTTCCTTGTCAAATATATGAGCCTAAAATTAATAATCCATGCTCAGATCTTTGAAAACCTTGAATTAGTCTGCTGAAATGAAGCAGAACAATTCTTGAAATTCTCCAAAATTACCAGTGAGTTCAGAGAAAGTTTAGCCTCAGTAAATAATACATGATCAGATTGAATAGGTAAAGACTGGGCGAGGAAAGCTTATTTTGCCATATTTAAACCCACTCAGAATCTGAGGCTCTAGATTTAGATTTGCAGTATTTAGATTAGATTTAGATTTGCAACAAGCTGTGTTGTTCTGAGCTGCCTCAGATTTCCATTAGAGTCTCCCAAGTAGGTTACAAAATTATTTCCAACAAAGAATCATTATGGTTTGCATAGCACAGCCCCACCTTTAGTTAAAGATATAAGTCAATCAATCAGTACGTGACACTGGAAAAGATCCCAATGTTTTAAATTACAGGAAGGAAGGTTTCAGGAAACTCTGATGGTCACACAATAGATAACTTAAAAAGTTCTAAAGGTCTAGAGAGTTCACAAAACCTAACCCACATCTATCTTCTCTCACTTTTGTAAAGAACTAAGGGTGCATCTGCACTTACAAATTAAGTCGACTTAAGGAGGCTTAAGGCGACTTAAACTACTCTACGTCCACCCTGGACCTTTATTAAGTCAACTTAAGCATTTCCTTAAGTCAACTTAAAGAAAGCTTAAGTTGACTTAATAACACATAGATTTAGGTCGACTTAGTGCTTAAGTCGACCTTGTTAAGTCGACTTAAGCCAGTGTAGCCCTAAGTCGACCTCCATGGCCTCCAGACCTCTCTCCCAGGGTTCCTGGCACAGGAAGAGCCTGCCCTGGCCAACCACAGGGCAGGACACAGCCCTGACCACCCTGCTCCTCAGAGCTGCCCAGGCCTACCATCTGGGAAGATGGCTGAACAGAGCAGCCAGCGCCGCAAGCGGGCCCCATCCTGGAGCCGTCAGGAAATCCTGGACTTGCTGGCCATTTGGGGGGACAAGGCAGTCACCTCTCATTTGTGGGGCAGCCACCACAACCAGGAGGTGTATGCCTTCATCTCCGGTGCCCTGGCTGCCAAGGGCCACACTTGGGACACCCAGCAGGTCTGGGTGAAAATAATAGACCTCTGCCAGGGCTAATAAAAGGCCCGGGAGGAAACGCTCCGGACAGGGGCAGTCCCCTCCAGCTACCAGTATTACCAGCAGCTGGATGCCTTACTGGGGCAGGAGAGGGTAGTTTCTCAGCCCACACCATTGACTCCACTGAGCCACCCTTCCTCAGCGACGACCAGGAGGAGGGCTTGGTGGACGAGACTGTGGTGCTGGAGGAAGGGGAGACCAGCCAGCAGCAGGGCACCCCACCAGCATTGGAGCCTGCCACCAGCTCGGGGCTCATCCCTGCCCCGATGGCAGACACCACCATCAAGAAGGAAGAGCAGGTTCCCCCCACTGAAGAAGACCCAGGTGAGGGGACATCAAGCCAGACACCTGCTATACCTGCCGGTGAGTGCACCCTCCCTCCCTATGGGCAGGGCTGGGCATGCCTGTGGCACAGGGACTGCAGGGGGACATGGCCCAGGGACATGCAAAGGAATCAGGCTTGTGCAGTGAAGGACGCTTGCTCTCTAGGACTCTGCCTTATCTGTTGCAGAAGTTGGACTAATGATTAAGTAAGCTGAAGGCTCCACTGAGAGTTCTGCCTACAATATAGTTAATGTCAGGGAGTTTTACATCGTTGCCAGTGTTCTTCTGACCTTAGAGTCTATGGCTGTGTCTACACTGGCAAGTTAGTTCGAATTACGGAGGCTTAATTCAAACTAACTAAAGCCATGGCTACACTAGGCTTTAGTTAGTTCAAATTAAGGGCTTCCTTAATTCTAACTAATAAGTTTGAATAGGGTATTCGAACTAAAGGGTTAATTCGAACTCACTAGTTCGAATTAGCCAATGTGGCCATGTTAATTCGAACTAATTTCTTAGTTCAAACTAACTGGCCCTTGAAATGAATGGGGATCGCTAATTCGAACTAACTAAAATTAGTTCGAATTAGTTAGTTCAAACTGATTAATTCCAACTCATTTTAGCAAGTGTAGACATAGCCTATGAGTCTAACGCAGCTGTGAGAGAAGGGCAACTACAAATGCAGTCTTTGCTCTAGGCGTGTGGACATACGGCTGGGTAGTTGCACCCTTCTGAGTCTAATAAGCAAGTAACAAAGCGAGACAATAGCGCAGGGCCTCAATTTTCTATCGCTGTCACCTCCTTAACAAAACAACCTGTACATAAAGACGACCAGCACTCAGTTAAAGGCTGTCACTAGGGACAAGCTGGCAGCTGGGCAGCAGGCAAAACAGCACAGGACTGAAAAAAACAACTTCTGAATGATAAATGTTCCCGTAGGTAAGACCAGTTATAGTTAATCTGGTGTATTTATGCAGATTCTCAGCCAGGAATGATGACTTGAGCATGGGCCTGAAAACTAGACATTTCTAACTGACCTGCTGTCTCAGGTTAGAAAGTCACATGATCATGAGTAAACTGCTGCTCCGACTTACCCTCGTGTAAATCCAGGGTCACTCCACTTATAGCGAAGGGTGGCAGTGTGCCCCTGTGGACGGGAATTGGGAGATGTGGTGTCTAGTTCTGTCTCTGCCTTTGACTCACTGTGCAATGATGGGCAAGTCATAGACTTTAAGGTCAAAAGAAACCATCATGATCATCTAGTCTGATGTCCTGCACAATGCAGGCCACAGAACCTCACCCACCCGCTCCTGGAAGAGCCCCCTTGCCTCTGGCTGAGTTACTGACGTTCTCAAATCATGGTTTAAAGCAGCGGTTCTCAACCACTGTGTCGGGACCCATTAATGTGTTGCTGCACAGCAGTGAGTGTGTTGCAGAGAGCTGGGGGAGGGGCTGGTGTCTCCTGTAGGGTCACACACACCACCAAGCAGGTCACAACCCACAAAAGGTTGAGAATCATGTGCCTTGTCCTAGAGGATTTTTTGGCTCTGTCCTGCCCTTGGGCCCCTTGTTGTGATGCTTGGCTCAGCTGGAATGTGGCGGCTTTGCCTGCCAGTGATTTTAGGGAGGTGCTTACTCTGTACATTTGTGTGCATGTGTGTCAGCACAACACCCAGCGTACTTTGCAGCCACCCCCCGCAACATAGTTCACTTGAGGGTTTGGGGGAGGAGGGGCTGGTGTGTGCTGTAGGGTTGCGCACCCCACCAAGTGTGTCACAACCCACAAAAGGCTCAGAACCACTCATTTAAATAATTCAATTAACAGAGGATTCACCTACTTTAAAGTGACTCATGCTGCAGAGGAAAGCAAATAAAACCCCAGGGTCTCTGCCAATCTGACTGCGGGGAAAATTCCTTTTGGTCACCAAATATGAAAATCAGTTAAACCCTAAGAATGTGGGCAAGTCCCGTTAGCTGGACACCTGGGAAAGCATTCTCTGTAGTAACTCAGAGCCACCGCCCATCTAATGTCCCGTCATCAGCCATTGGAGATATTTCCTGGGAACAGTCACAAATCAGCTACATTTCATTGCAGGTGGTCTTATCCTACCATCCCCACCATAAATTTATAAAGGCTCAGTTAGGTTTTTTGCCCCAACTGCTCGCCTTGAAAGGCTATTCCAGAATGTCACTTCTCTGTTGGTTAGAAATCTTCGTCTGATTTCACGCCTTAACTTGTTGATGGCCAGTTGATAGCCATTTGATCTTGTGTCTGCATTGGCACCCAACGTAAATAACTCCTCTCCCTCCCTGGTATTTATCTGTCCGATGTATCATGTATCTAAAGAGAGAGCAATCATATCTCCCCTCAGCCTTCTTTTGATTATGCTAAACAAACCAAGCTCATTGAGTCTCCTCTCATAAGGCAGGTTTTCCATTCTTCAGATCATCCTAGCAGCCCTTCTCTGCACCTGTTCTGGTCTGAATTCATCTTTCTTAAAGATGGGAGGCCCGAACTGCACATCATATTCTAGACGAGGTCTCATCAAGTGCCTTGGGTAAAAGTACTAAACACTTCCCTCTCTCTACTGGAAATATCTCACATGAAGCATCCTAGGACAGCTTGGCTCTCAATTTCCCTTTGTATAAAATGGCACTAATAATAATTATACACAAAATGGGACTGACTTGAGGCAGGGGCATAGCCACGGGTAGACCCAGGTGGGCCGGGGCCCACCCGTTTGGAGATGTTATCTAGCAAGTGGAGTGTCTTGGGCAGCTTCCGGCCACATGACTGGAAGCAGCCCTTGGCCGGGACCACCTTGCAGATTCAGGGGCCTGGCCAGAAAGCGGGGGCTGGCTACACAGCTGCTGTGAGGGTTAATTAGTTAATAAACTCAAAATTGTCCTTGGCATATCTCAGGTCAATGGAGTTATACTAAGGATGCATTTGGGCCAGATTCTGATGGCAGTTACAGCAGCATAAATCGGGACGTATTACTCTCCTTTCACATCTCATTCGGCAAGCAACTGTGCTGATATACACCTTCTAGGGTCCCACTGACTCCAGTGGAACTTTCCATGAGGCATCGGCTTGCAAGATTGGAGGCAAAGTACAGACAGAGTCTGACTCATCATTTGTAAAGTGTTCTGAAAATGGAAAGTGCTATGTAACACTCTCCTGGGATGAAACAGGCAGGAATTCAATGAAGAAAGGATGAGAAGCCAGGCTTCCAAAGAATTGTATGTTCAGTCCACTTGTTCTGGGATTCCGTTTATGCTTTCCTGAGAAATAGCTTTCCATCAAATATCACTCTCTTCTGAATAAGTCACAGTCTGGAGAAAGTCACAGCAGGGCAGTTCTCTGCTTTCCA
>ML685799.1:4321816-4445565 GCA_007922175.1 Pelusios castaneus | reverse complement strand
TGAAAGTTTAGTTAGGGTCAGTCCTGCTTTCAGCAGGAGGTTGGACTAGACGACCTCCTAAGGCTCCTTCCAACCCTATTCTTCTATGATTCCATGATTCCCCACCAAACACAGAGGGTGGAAAAAGTGGGCCAGGCTGGTGCCATCGGGGCCAGTGTAGAGTTCAACCCATCCAACAGATTTCTTTACAGTATCTCTATTCAGCCACTGGGAGGTGTGAGTCCCAGCTCAGCTAGACATTTACACACTAGTTCTGCTTGAATTAGTGCCTAACAACAGCGTGGCCATGGTGGTGTAACCTTCGGGTGGGCTAAAATTAATTCAATTGCCCTTCTCCAGTGCCTTGCAGAAATAAACCCCAATCCCTATGAAGAAAGCAGCTGGAGATCCAGGATCCAGTCTGTATAGGACACTCAGCAAAGATTGCTCAAAGTTACCCTCTCACATTAAAATACTACTAAAACCAAACATAACAATGAACTTTATTAACTACTAACTAAACCTTATCCTAAGAAAACAAAATACAATTAACCAAGAACCATCCTTACAGAAATCCCCACATGAAAGATCCTCAAGAGTCCCAAAGTCCAGGTGGAGTTCACCCAACTCTCAGCTACAGTCTTTGTTCAAGTCTAGAGGCTTGAGTGGCAAGAAATAGCTGTCCTCTTCTTCTTTCTTTGCAGGAATCTTCTGCAGAATTCCATGCAGGCTTTTCCTTCTCCTTTGCAACCAGCCCTCAGTCCCATATGCATGTCTGCAAAATCTGTTGCAGATGACTCCATTAGAGGGGGAAAACATCTTGTTCACTCCTGGCTCAGCTTCTCTCCTGAAAACTGAGCACATGGGCTCTTCTCAAAGCAGCTCTAGCCTGCTGTCTGCACAGACTGCTACTCACATATGATCTGACTGACCACACCACATCACACCAGCAGGGCATCCTGTGGAGCATGCTCAAAAATGCTACCACTCCCTGCTTCTAGAAGTTTCTAGTTGTGGGTAGCTAATCTGCCCAGCAACAGTAACCCACCCTCAGCAGGTCTCTTAAAGAGATAGCCCTTTTTAGGCATATGGGTTACAGTGGCACCTAGCACAGGGCTGTACTCAGTCAGCTCGTCCCAGCTGCTGGCCGTGTTGACACAGTCACGCTGCTATTTTGCTATTTTGCTAACCTGAGTCGCGCTTGCAGGTCACGATCCTGGCAGTGGTTCCTGGGAGGCCTGTAAGAATTGCAGTTGTCATGTCGGGTAGTTTCAGCTGGAACAGGGAGTCATCCTTCTGCAGGGTCGGCCTCTTTCCACCACAGAGGGTCCCAGGTCAGAAATAAAGAGAGAGGATGTACCTCTAAAACAAATGTGTCCAGAGTAACTTAATCAAAAGCACCAGCAACCAACCTTCTCTTTGGCCTCCTTATACCAAGTTTCTCCATCTAGCAACCTTCACACAGAGGGTACAGCAGCGCTGCAATCAAACACCCACAGCAGTAAGTCTCAGAGAGCCCAGGTTAGTTCACTCAGGGTTGTGCGACTCAGCTGGTGGGGCTAAAAATAGCAATGTAGACATTTGGGCTCAGGCTGGAGCCCGGGCTCTGAGATCTACTCTCCTTGTCGGATTTCAGACCCAGCTTCCAGCTGCTGTTTTTAGACCTACAGCCCAAGCTGCACGAACCGGAGCCAGCTGACTGCGGACATGCGGCAGGTCTTTCACTGCAGTGGCTCATGGGAGCTGGTTGATGAGAGCAGCCAGCTCTCACACAGGGATAAGCGAATTTCCTAGGAACAATCCCCTAGAGATCCTAAAAGGAATTTCAAACCATCCACTTGCTTGGAAAAGGCAAATTATAGCAGTTTGTAACAAAACACTCGTCAGTGGGGAGATGGATGGGAATTTTAGGGGTGCAATTAATATAAGCAGCTTGCTTAAGTCAACTTAAGGAAAATAAAGTTGACTTAATTAAAATTAAGTCAACTTTATAACACCTCCTTTGAATTCGACCCAAGGCTTAAGTCGACTCCCTAGAGTTGACTTAAGCCAGTGTAGATGTGGGGTAGCCCTAAGTCGACTTAGGGCTACCCCAGGACTACATCAATGCCCTCCCTGCCGGGGGGGCACAGGGAGAACCTGGCATGCCCCCCACCCTGCCCCTATGCCCTGCCAGGGTCCCTGTCCCCCTTTGTACCTATGTACAATGGGGCAAAGGCTGAGCCCCCTGACATTGGGCAAGGAGTGCCCCACTACCCCCGTGGACCTCCCCTAGGTCCCCCTAAGCCCCTAGAAGTCAACCTAGGTGTCCAGTGTGGATGCTCTAGGTCGACTTTCTAAGTTCCCCTTTAAGTCGACTTTAATTTTAAATGTAGACGCACTAAGTTGACTTAACTAAGTCGACTTTAAGTCAACTTAGTTGAGTCGACTTAATTAAAGTTGACTTAAATTAACAAGTGTAGACATAGCCTCAGAACCCACCCCATCTAACATCCCATCATAGGCCATTGGGCTAGTAGTCAAAGATCAGCAGAAATACTGCTCCTTACCCACATTGTTTGTTTAAAATGTTTAGAGACTGACCCCGTGAAAAGTGCCATAGAAACACCACATAGCATTTGCCTCAAGCTAATCTGTGAACATTTTGGGAATAGGTATATAAATGAAACTCCTAATGGTTTTGCTAGAACCCCTTCGCCGCACCAAAGAAACTTCAAGCTGTATTTGACATAAAACAGCATGGAGAGGTCTAACCTTAGCTGCCTTCATTGACCTAGGGCCAGAATAGCTGTGGGAACCAACCAGCACATTACACAGCCATCAATGAGCCTGGGCTATCTTATCAATTCCTGATTTCCCACCACCTTTTGTACAAGTACCAGCTTATCTATTCAAGCTAAAAATAAGGTGCATGTTTTTAACAGGAAGGGCTATTAGCCATTGGAACCACTTACCAACAGTTGAGGTGTCTCCTTCACCGGCTGTTTTTAAATGAGGACTAGGTGTTTTTTCTAATCACTCAGACAGAAATCCATTCAGGGAAGTCGGGTAGCCTGTGTAATGCAGTGGGTCACAGTAGCTGATCACATAGTCCCTTCTGGACCTCTCTATGAATCCTTCTCTCTCTTAGGGTGCGTCTACACTTACAAATTAAGTCGACTTAAGGAAGCTTAAGTCGACTTAAAATACTCGACATCTACACTGGGCTTTCCTTAAGTCGACTTAAGATGCTCCTTAAGTCGAATTAAAAAAAAGTTAGTTCGAATTAATAACACCTGGTTTTAATTCGAACTAGCGCTTAAATCGACTTTATTAAGTCGACTTAAGCCAGTGGAGATGGGGAATAGCACCTTGGTGGAGCTTATTAAGTCAACTTAAAACGTTAAGTTGACTTAATAAGGTTGAAAAGGGGGCCACATCTGCACTTGAAAAGTCAAGTCGACTTTTGTTAAGTCGACTTAATAAGGTCCACTTTAAGTCGACTTAAAGTCAACCTTATTAAGTCGACTTCTTAAAGTCGACCTAACTTTTCAAGTGTAGACATAGCCTTAGAGTGTTCTATGTTCACCCATCATGCTAGTATCTGAACATCTTACATGTAAAAGCAATAGCAAGGTCCCAGGTGGGCATCATGGAGTATCTTGCACTGAGGGTTTTTTGGAATCAAGCCACTGCTTGACATAGGCATGATGGGTTCCCCTGGGTGCATCCTGTGACTATGGATCCCCTACTGACATTCTGTACCCCATATAACGCCCTTATAGTATGATTTGTGTATCATTCATGTTCACCGGTCTAATGTAACCGTGTATTGTCTAATGCCAGGTAGGACAAGTACGGTGTTTTTGGAATGCTCGTGACATGCTGAACATTGTTGTTATGGTAACATGTTTCCTGCAATACCATGCATATGTACAGGTACGAAATTCCACTATGTCATGACCCCAAATGTGTGTCTCATGTGGCTTGAATAGATGTAGACAAACAAAAGCTGTGGTTCCACCCCACGGCCTGCAGAGGAATAATGGACTGGCCTAAGCACCTGAGAGCATTTTGGCTGTAGTGGAAGAAATCATGCCCATTGCCGGACATGGGGGGTGTTGAGGAAACTTGTTAAAAGCTGAGGTTTCTTTGGCTCCTAACTCTCCTTTGGAATCCATTCCCTAAGCAACACCAAAGACTGAGAATCTGCCCACAGGGGTGTGCCGGGGGGGGAGGGGGGAGCCCTGGTTGCTAGGGGCATCACAGCCAGCTATGGATAAGATAACATTAAAGCTACTGAAATGTTAATCTTAGTTTAGGATGCATGTTACTTTTTGTGACCAACTTCTTGACACAAATCTCTTGATTTATATTCATATGATCTGTATTCACTTAAAATCTTGCTGTGGTCAATATACCTGCTTGTTTTGTCTAAAACAACTCATGGGATTGAGTGTGTGCAGAGTGACAGAGCTCGTGCATAGCAATTTCTTTGATATACTGACAGACAAGTGTAACTGAGCTTGCATATTGCAGTGTACAGCACTGAACCCTGCAAGAAGGCAGTTCTCGGGGTTGAATCTGGTACTGGGGCATTTGCTGAGAGTCTATCCCATGAGTGACTGGTTGGAGTTCTTCACCGTGTCAGGGACCGATTACTCGCAGGAGTAAAATATATTAATAGGTGAGTCTAACTTTGTAAATACAAAATGCTGAGATATAGTAATCTGCTAGTTTTCCATAAGTCTCTTGGGGTTACTCCTGAAGTTTTCAAGAGGTTTACACACAATACATTCTCCTTAATACTAACACACACTTTTGATCTAGAGATATTTAAGTACAGGGATATACATGATGCCTAGCAATCAACAGGTTATAGATAAGTGAAGACAATAGCATTCATATTTCCATTCAACTAAATTAACATTTGAATGAATTAGTACACTTCACATTTCTTTAAATTGGACACTTTATAGCGGTAGGTTGGTATTTTTGTTGGTATGAGCAGTTCTTTATAAACTCTGAAACATGATTTTCATCTGAGCATGAGCATTACATGCAGAAGGACTAAGCTGGCCATTACAAAGCGCCTTTTGTGCTCCAGCTATGGCATAGTTCAATGATTCTCTAGAGTCGCTTTTAAATTGGCTAGTTCATTGCACACAGCCTGACACATTACCATCTAAAAGAATTTCAGAAGGGCCCTCCATTGTAATCCCTCTGCAATTCACCAGCAAAGGCCCTCCTCCATCATGGTGAAATTTCAACAATTCTGAAACCATTCATTTTGTTTCCAACCATTTTTTTTTTAAATATTTTTTTGTTATACTTAGTTCAGGATTTGAAACAAAGAAGACGTTTCCAACAGAGAAACCAGAATTCTTCGCTTTGAAATTGTGGTAATGGGATATTTCAAGTATTTTAAAACATTTTAAACATGTTTTTGAGGTGATAAATTAGTTCTAACTAACAGTTCCTGGCAACAGTTTGCAATTAGACTAATCATCAGAAGACTGCTTGGTCCTGCCATAAGAGCAGGGGACTGTTCTAGTTAACCTCTTGAGGCCCCTTCCAGTCCTACCATTCTATGTTTCTGTGATTTTTTTCAGCAGATGTGCTGTACAATTCTCAACCAGCTCTGTTCATAAGAAAGTTCAATGGGCACCTGTACACGTAAAAAGGCCCTCTGTACTCTGGTCCAGCTCCTTTCCGGAGCTTCCTTGTTTCCACTTTGTTTTTTATTTCCTTGGAAAAATTACTAGCCAAGTAGCAGCACAAAACACATCTGATAGCTGGGCTAAGGGATCTGGGGAAGCTAAATCTGTTAATAAAACTGGCATCAATCAGGAAAGGATGGGATGGATTAGGAGCTTTGCATTGTGGTATTTATTTTATTCAAAGTTAACCCAGGTGGATAGTTATTATGTGATGGCAAGCTCGCGTATAATGCTGTGCTGGCCTTAGCCTGGCTTCAAAGAAGAGCAGAGTCCCAATCACAAAACTGCCTTTACAATTCGCATGTTTGCTCAAGAGACTCGGGACTGAACAGGCATAGAGCATGCTATCCCCTATCAGTGGCAATGTGCCTTAAGCTGGTTTGAAGAACATTGGTGCCTCGGTCACCCCAACAGCTTTCGAGCGCTGTAAATTCAGCCCTGCGCCAAGTCCATGCACCACTTAAGTCTCCCTCAATCAGGATTTAAGAGAAAGTGGTGCTTCATCTAAGGTTGAATTTCAGCACATGAGAAAAAAGTGCAAAACGAATTCAATCTGTTCTGGCTGGTGCTAGGCAAACAATTCCAGGTATAAAATATAGTAGGCAAGTGTATCCTTTTTTCCTCTCCGGAACTTGTCCACTGACAGAAAGTGTTCAGACAAAGGAGGTAGTGTGACCCTAGTATATAGCACACTGAGCTAAGACATGGTGAGAAAAAAAATGAAAAAAGTTCAGTTTCAATTTGAAACTGTTTTTTAAAATGTTCTCAGTGGCCACTAAGCTGAAAAATTAAGTGTTTGCTCAGCTCTCACTATAAAGGTATACTTTTGGACAGTATTTTTGGACAGTTTGCTTTAATTTGGTTTGTTCTGTTATACCACTGCTTAAGTCAGTCCAATGAGAGTATAGCATGTACAGAAGTCTCTCCATGCAATGCACTGGAACTTCATTCTGACTGAATGTAACATTATTTACCATAGGCTGCAAACACGCAGAATGTGAGAGAACTCACATATACTTAACATTTCTTTAACATAGGAGGAGCAAATTAAAGGGGTTGCCACGTGCATTAAAAGTGAAGCATTCTGGACCTTAACAAATGCCTTAAGTACAAGTGATTGAGACTTTGATTACATGTATAATGTGCAAACAGCATAAAGTCCAGGCTAGTGATATGTATACTTGGTGCTTTAAAAGGTGCTTTCACAAAGTTGGAAACAATTACAAGCCAGAGCACGTGATTAGCCTTCCTCTGCAGCAGGGAGCACAGGTCACATCCAGGTTTAAACTAATGTAAATGGTGGATTCTCTGTAACTTGAAGTCTTTAAGCCATGATATGAGGACATCTAGTAACTCAGTGGGGATAATTACTGGAGTGGGTGAGTGAGGTTCTATGGCATGTAGAGTGCAGAAGGTTAGATCAGATGCTAAAGTCTATGAGTCCATAGAGACATCAATTCTCTGAGTCCATGAGCTAGGAGGAAGCATTTAATCAGAAAAATGTGAATGATAATTGGAAATTGGTTACAGACAGTTTACTGGGTGCCCGAACAGCTACAATTCCATAAGTGAGGAAGATCTAGTTTCTAATACCCACCTCTGTCACTAACCTGCGGAGTGACCAGAGGCAAATCATATCACCTTTCTGTGCCTCAGTTTCTCCATATATATAAATGAAGATAATACTTCCATCCTTTGTAAAGTACTTTGAGATCTCCATGTGAAAAGTGGTAGAAAAGAACCAGGAGTTACTAACCATAGAGTTGCAAAAAGCCTACACAAATAATGGAAACTGGCTAAGGCGAAGATTATATATATGTTTAATTACCTGGCTATTCAAGGAAATGGACTTTATACAAAAGTGAAGCCAAATCCACCCCCAAAAAATTGCAAAATGAGATAGTTTATCCTCTAATCACTCACAATTAAAATAATTGTGAGCATTGCTTGCAATATAAATGAGCCAAAACTAAAGAATTCAGACAAGGTTCACTTTTAAAAATTGACGGTCTCTTTAATTATTTTTCAGATTTAGTGACATAGATCAGGAATTACACTGCCTTATTCATATTACTACATGGGGCAATTGTAAATGCTTAATTTTACATATACTTTAAAAGCTGCTCAAACGTCCAGTGGGAAAAGCCTAAGTAAATTAAATGATCCAATCCAAAAAAGCCTTCACATGCTGGATAGTGAAATGTCATCTATGTTTTTATCAGCTGTATTGCCAGCAGTTGTTAAATATGCCTTATATGTGCATGACATTTCTCCCCTCTCCCCTCGTTTGTCCTTTCTGTTATGTAATACATTACAAGCTTGTTGTGCAACCACAAACTCATTCTGCCTCCAGTTCTTCCCTTGTCCTCAGATGACTGAGCTCAGAGTCCAGATTTCTGCATGCAAATTAAATGATAAAAACTAACAGTGGATCTGTCTTCTCTTATTTATAGTATTTAGTAGCATGGGGAATGAACTTCAAATTATAATGTAGGCAGAGGTAAATTTAGCACTTTATGGTGTACATAGACAGAGTCCCTGGTACCCATTGAAAACTGTAGGGTTGATCATTCCCTGATTAATAAAACTGGGCTAGATTTCCAGATGCATATAAATCAGAACAGCTCCAGGGGTTTACCAGCTGTGGATACATCCCAAACTCCTTTAAAGTCAACAGAGCTGTGCCAAGTTATATCTGGCAAATTTCTGGTCCTTTATGTTTTATATTGCAATGTTGATTCATCCACAGGGTAGTTTAGCAGAATATGCTGCTGTTTTTTTCCCCAGTTTTATAATTAACAGGACCAGGTCAGTGAGTTTCAATGCTAAGATTTAATCAGAGCAAGAAATTCATCTCAGAAGTGAAACAAAATTTAATATTAAACCATAGTCAAACACAGAGTATGAAATGGGGAAGAAAGAAGGAAGTGCAACACCCTGTCTGTGGTGTGCATGTCAGCTTCTGAGAAGCAGTGTGAAGTCTTGCCAACTCAATTCGTAAGGCAGACACTGTTAACTATTTAGAGTTATCACTATCATCCACCTGTTAGAAGGTGGAGGGGAAGAGTAGATTTTTAAGGCCTAGCTTGATAAAGCCCTGACTGGGATGACTTAGTTGGGGTTGGTCCTGCTTTGGATAACAAGTTGGACTAGATGACCTCCTGAAGTTCCTTCCAACCCTAATCTTCTATGGGTGTTGCCTTTCCCACAGTCATGTAATATTATTTCTGGCTGTCATTTCTAGCCCTTTTATTACAGATCATATAGAGATGGAGAAGTGAATTCACATTTTAAAAGTACATAAAATCATGACTTTTTATTACAGTCTTGTTCATTAATAAATCAACATCTGGATTCTCTTTTACAATTAAGCCCTTTTTGCGCCCTCCCCCCTTTGACAGTGAGCAGGCATACATCCACTTAAAGCCCTGTTTACACTGCCAGAGAGGTATAAAGAGGTCTTAGTGTAAATAAGAAGCCAAACATTCCCAGGACAGGGGCTGAAAAGTCAACTCTCTTTTACCAGCTAAACACAGAGGCTCAGATCAAAGAAGCTGGGAATGTTGACTGGGAATGCATCCAGAGCAGACTGGATACAGCAATGTAATGCATATGAAAGTGGCTGATGAAAGGAGACAAGGGACTCAGCAATTCCCAACTTCCATGGGGTGTATTTAAGTGCTTCCCTCAGAACGATCCAGGCCCAGGACTGTGGTGGTGACTAGCTGGGTAAATTGTGCCTGATGCTTTCTCATTAAGGACCAAAGTAAGGATTTCCTTGCAAAAGCTATCAGCCACATTTAAAATCCACCAGCATTAATTTCACTGATTGTTGGTATCAAGGCTACTGGTCAGCGCCTGAAACAGTCATCTATTTGCATATTATTTGGCTCTGGTAAAGGTTAAATGAGGACGTTGCAGAAAGATGCATTAGGATTTGGAAGCCCTAGATGGGAAGTCTGTCTCAAGAGGCATTTGCTGGGGGAGAGGGGGTTAGCTCTGACTGATTTTCCTCAACCCCTCAGAAAATCAAAGGTGTGAATTAATTACAAAACAGCCCTGTGGAAACCTGGAAAATAAAAACCGACTTCTTTCTTTTAATTAGGAAAGATTTTTAGTAACGCCCCTCCCCCATCTGTCAGTCTTCCACCAACATTTTGTCTGAGAGGAGGCTGGTCTGTGGAGAAAGGTGCTTGGCAGGGACCTGGGAAAGCTTGGTTCAATCTCCTGCTCTACAATAGACTTCCCAGGTGAGTTCTGGAATCTCTCGCTGTGCCTCAGTCCCTACCCCACAGGGATATTGTAAGGACAACTGCAGCAAAGAGTATGATGTGCACAGATACTGTGGTACTGGGGCCCAGATCTGTATCTAAGATAGGTACTGCATAGATTGGTACACTTACCCTCACACCTGGGAGGTCGGATAGTCTGACTTGCCCCATTTTTATAGATGGGTTATAGAGAGATTGTGACTTTCCCAAGATCACACAGACAGTCTGTGGCAGACCGATGAATTGACCCTGCATCTCTTGAGCCCCAATCCACTGCATTAATCAAGACTGTCCTTCAGTCATACCAGAAAAGCATGTGTCCAATCTAAAAATAAGAATGAACAGCCAAATTGGTTGAAAGTATTGCTGACCGCTATGAACAGGGCCAGCCCAACCATATATTGAATTAGGCGGTCGCCTATGGCACCAGATTTTAAGAGGTGCCAAATAAGATTGAAGGAAACTTTTTCTCTATTAATATGATTTCTTACAATATATGGGGTCAGGAGAGAGCACCAAAAACATAATTTGCCTAGGGGACCAGAAACCCTTGAGCCGAGCCTGACTATGGCTATGTCTATACTGGCAGTTTAAGTCGACTTAAAGAGGGTTAAGTCGATTTAATCAAAGCCGCGTCCACACCAGAGTTTCATTAAGTCGACTTAAGAAATTCCTTAAGTCGACTTAATGAAAGCTTAAGTTGACTTACTAAGAACTGCCCATTAGGTTGACTTAAGCCTCCTTAGGTCGACCTAACCCTTCCTTAGGTCGACCTAAGCCCAGTGTAGACGTGTAAGTCCACTTTGTTAAGTCAACCTAAAGGCAGTTAGTCCATGTCCATGTCCATGTTAAGTCGACTTAATAAGGTCGATTTTAAGTTGACTTAAAGTTGACCTTATTAAGTCATCTTAATAAAGTTGACCTAACTTTTTGTAGTGTAAACATAGCCTATGAGTCCAAAATAACGGACAGGGAGGTGATTCACTCATGTGACAACTAGTGCATCTGTTTTAGCAGAGTAATTTTTTCTAGTTCGAAGTAAGCTAATTCGAACTAACTAAACTTTCCCATCTTCAAAGCATTTGATGAAGTGGGATTTTCTCCCACGAAAGCTCATGCGATAAATAAATCTGTTAGTCTTTAAAAGTGCCACTGGACTCTGTTGTCTTTCTACAATAGACTAACACGGCTACCCCTTTGGAATTTAATTTTAGTAAGTGTAGACATAGCCATAGTTACTTGCTTAGCGGTCACACAGAACGTCAGTAGCACAGTCAAGATTCGAATCCAGGAGCCTGTCTCTCCACAAGGCAATATCAGTAGCACCTCTCAGAGATTGTTTGCTTGAGTAAGGTGAGCTGCCCTTTACTAGAGAGCAGAGCACAAGCCGACTTTATTGTGTACCTGAAAAACTGTGGGATCCACCCACAGCTTTCCCCCAACTCAGAAGAACATTGACAAATACAGTGATGACATTTTTCAAAAGGGTCGGATATAATTTGTTGCCATTAATAATATTTATAAGTAGGGAAAATAAGGTGATAAGAGAACTCCTTTGGCAGGCTTGAGGGCACAAACTGACCACTGACAGGGCTCAAGAAGGAATTTTCGTATGTCCCCCACATTCTCCAGAACTGTACAACTCGCCTGGTATATATAAATGGGATTGTTTGTTTGTTTGTTTGTTTCATCCTCAGATGAAGCCTCCAGCATTGGGCACTGTCAGAAATAGGAAAGTGGCCTAGACAGACAAGGTCAGCTCCAGTGAGACAAATCTGACCTTCTTAGCTTCAAAAAACACATCATAGCGTGGACACTAACAGAGAGTGTCAGGAAGCTTTTTATCATCCTGGATTACTACTACAGTGATCATGGGCCCCAACAGTGCACGAGCTTTGAAGAAAAGCCCCATGGCAGAGAATCTGATGGTGGGAGTAAAATTTTTGTTTGAAAGAAGGAAGAATGAAGTGCAAAATATTAGTCTGGGCTTTTGTCCCCATCTAAAAATGGCCAATTATTCATTGACAGACCCTGACTTTTGTGAACATTGCACATATAGGGGGCTTAGAATAGGTTGCTGCTAATGTTACATACATTGCCCTTGGTTGTAGCCAATTTCAAGGTATTTGCAAAGCAGTGAGACAAGTACCTTTTGAGATAACCAAGATTTATGAAAGACAAGCTTTGAGGTAGCCAAATCCTTCCAAGTTTGAGGCCAAATGTAGTCATATTCTGTCTACCCCTGGAAACACACCCACCAATATATCATATAGGCTTAGCGTTGCGGGCATCAATTCATTTTTTCTCTTAATTTTAATAGAAAACCTCCGAGGGTCAGATTTTCTTTTTTTTTTTTTTTTCACCAAATAAAGGGTTGCCAGCCTGAAAAGGTTGAAAAACCCTGAACTCAGCCAGACTTCTTCTTGTGCCAGCTCAGATCTTGTTCAGTGTTCCAGGGCCTTTTCATCGTTTATATTATTCTTCTGTTAATAGTCTGCCAGTTTGTCTACAGAATTACTATATGTAATCCCCACACTGTTACATCTGGGAATCCAGATTCTGCACTCTCTCCTCCGTCTGCCCCACTTTCCTGCAATAGCTTGGCCTCCTCCGACGATTCAGAGTCTAAGAAAACATTATTAACAAACCAAGTGTAACAAATGCCTAGTCAATGCTGCTGCCCAGTCGGCTTTTGGCGCCTGTCCTGTCCCACCTCTTGCATAATGACACAACTTTCAGCTGCTTGGATTCCATCATGTCACTAGGGAAGGAAAGGTTCCATCATTCCATTTTCTTATCGAAGTAATTTCTATATTCTTTGTAGCCTTGGAAGTATGCCGGGCTAGGAGCCTGGAAATCATAAATTCAAGCCTCTTTTTTGATCTCTTGATGCTTAAGAGGGACTGTAAAGGAAAAGAAAGGAATATCCTTTCACTTCAAGAGGCAGATCTCCCCTATTGCTTGAGGCGATCGAATTTACATCAGTCAGGGGTGTGAAAAACACAACCCCTGAGTGGTGCAAGCATCCACACCACACCACATCACATTCCTGCCGACCTAGCTTCTGCCTCTTGTGGAGGTGGAGTAATTACGCTGATTGGAGAGTGCTCTCTTGTCGGCAGACAGCATCGTCACCAGACATGCTACAGCGGCACAGCTGAATTGCTTTTAGCGCAGAACTGCCCTAGGGCTCCAATAAAATCCAGCCCGAGTCAATAATGACCCAAAAGCTTTCTAACATTATTGAGTTAAATGCAGGAATCATGTGATGGACTTTTCTGGCCTGTAATACGCAAGAGACCAGATTAGATTTTCACAATGCCCCTTTCTGGTCTTAACAGTTACAAATCATTGAACGAGAATAGCACATAAGGAAGGAACAATGGAACTGCAGATTGCACAATTAGATTGTTTGACTTTCCTATCTTTGGATGCCGGAAATAATGTTGCAGAGTTCCAGCTCCAAGTGCTAGTGGCATTAACTGTCAACTAGTGAATTATCAAAAAGATTCTCGCATTTCCTTATTGTAAGCCGTAAGGAAGGTCAATCTCATGATAACACTAAAACTCATGACCTGCTCCCACCTACTGGTATTACCCGTTGGGAAGCACCCAGTCTGATCATGTGGAACGACGGAAAAGAAACAGCAATAAATCCTGCCAGTCACAAAAGTATAAAGTATAACAGAGGCGGCTGATAAGACATTGCCTCACCACAGTTATCCTAGTGAAGTTCAAGGTGCTATTTCATATTAAGGTCAATACCGACGTCAAAAATCAGGAGTAAAAGTGAGGGATCTAAGGAAGGGAAGTGTATGAGCCATCGAATTAGGCTGTAATTTAAAAAAAAAAACAAAAACATTCAGGGCCAGATCCCCAGCTGATGTAAACCAACCTACCTCCATTGAAGAGCTTGATTCTCATTTATACTAATTTTAATCATGCCCCTTAATATTGTCAGAGTGGTATAAATAAAGTACCCGAAGGTCAGCTTTGTCGTACTGCTGTAACTTCTCTAGTGTGGACATGGTGATAGTGGTTTAAAGTTGCGTATGGTGGTATCGCTTGTTATTCCCCTATAGGAAGGGGGCGTTAATTATATCCATATGATGCCAGCTCTACCTGTAAGAGACTCTGCCAATATAGTTCTAGCAACCACTCCTAGTGGGGACACAGTTTATATGAGCAAATCTGTGCTTTTGATGGTCTGACTTTCCAATCCTTCCCCTCCAAGAACAGCAGCAAGGAAATAAACGATACCCGCAAAACTAAGCTGTGTCCACATGAGCAGCTTTTGCCAGCCCACTCCGTCAGACTCACGACCGACCTCGCTATGCCAGCAAAAGTTAGTAGTGGAGACCTGATCTAAGGCAAAGTTATGATGATACGATTGCACTCCAGTTTCAGTAAAACTAGTCACCCCCCGTAAACAATGTAGTTACACCGGTACAAAACTCGATAGGGGGCAGGCCTCAATGAGAATCAGGCCTCATGTGTGGACTTAGATGCATTTTTAGGCACAACGTTTTGAAAATCTTGGCTATTGTGCACAAATGGATCATGTAAGAGATTTTTAAAGTCCCAGCCGACTTTATTAAAGCCCTTAGCAGTGATTGTCTAGCAAAGCTGGCTAAGGTAAGAACAGCGTTGTCACTTTTACGTTATCACCTTCCCACCTCCTTCCGCTCCTCTGTGACCTTGATTCTCTACCTCTGTCTCCTCCCTCCCAATGCCACATCCACATCCTGGATTTCTTCAGTCTCTTTGGTGACTGATTCTGCTGACATTTGTGTCTTCTCAATGACTTCCTTATTCACCTTACTGCACTAGGCCAACTCTCCCTGCTCAATACAAGGGTTATTATTCCTTTGAACTCGTCTTTGCCAAAAAGATGTGAACACACGTGAGCAAGCGATCCCATGATCTTGACTGTAACATGAGCTGGTTGGGAGCTTTTGATCACAATGTTTTGTGCCAGAATATGTAGCTTCCATATAATTGAAATTTCCCATGGGAAAATTTTGATTTGCTAACATTTTCCAACTTTCCAGCAGGAAAAACAGAAACTACATACTTAGTTTGAAGTGGGTCAAAACATTTCATTTTGCTGAACAGAACTGAAATATTTTGTGTTATGTCAATTGCCTAGTTTTACAACAGGCTACATAAAAAGCTCTAGAGGAGTCAGTACCAACTAAAAGTTCTTGCAGAAATATGGTTTTTACTGCTCTACATCAGCAGTATCATTACACCCATTTTACAGATTGGAAAACAGGCACAGAAAGAGGAAGTGATTTTCCCAAGCTTCCCCAGCAGGCCAAGCCAGAAACAAAATCCAGATCTCCTGAGGTCCACTCTGTTGAAGCCTGTAGGCCCAACCTATTAATAAAGTTCTACTACATTACTCTCATTTTATTCCAGCATGGCCTCACTGATTTTATTTATTTTTAAAGAGAAATGTATTTGTTTTTAAACACCACTTTAATGGCATTCTGCAGTTGAATGTTTAAGGCTCTGATCTAAAATGCATTGAAGTCAATGGCAGTTTTTCCCCTTGACTTCAATGGGCTTCAGATCAGTTCCTGTTGCTGCAAAATATATTGACTGTTAGCTGTCCTCATTTAACACAGCCAATAAAGCATCACCACTGTTAATCTGATGCCATGAACTTTTGCCTTAGGTAAACTCACCCCTATGTTTGCAGTATTCACTAGGCACTTGCCATTCTTTGTAGTGGAGGTAGGCAAATATCGAGTTAATATTATTTGGGTATCTCAAGCAACAGACAAGTGTTTCTGTATGGCCACTGGGTGTACATGTGTGCATGAAAGCCTGAGTCATGGTTGCTGTGGGAACCAAATCTTTCAACCTCCTGAGTCCTGTGCATTTTTATTCTTAACCATAATGTTGCACTGATGTGACTTTGTGCATCGAATTTAAATTAGCACACCCAAGGACTCACACAGCAATCTATTAGAAGCCATGCGCCATTGAAGGGCAGTGAGCATATAAATGAGGTTTATCGATTTGATCGTCTGTTAAGTGTGCACAGAGACGAAGGGAATGTACTGTCCTTTTGTTAGACTCAAGGTACTGTTGACAGAAACAGGATTATAAGTAAATGACTCCCCACTTTTACCTTGAACTATCTAGACATGCTGAGATGACTCAGGAAAGCAATAGAGTTGGGAGTGAAATGAAGTTGGTTGGTTTGTTTTACTTGTTATTGATTGTTTTTGTTCTTAATTATAAAATAATGCTTGTGAAAGGTCCCGGATCAACAGCATTCAGAACTGGAGTCCTCTAGCCATAGAATAGATGTAATATGGGAGGAGTAGTGCAAACCTGCCTACGCTACCAGACACCCGAAACCTTAACTTGGAGAATTACTTCCTCCATGGGTGAAGAGACTCATTTATCACAGAGTGAAGACATTTAGGCCCAGATGCTTGAACGCATGAAGCGCCTAACTACCATTGAAAGTCTGAGTCTTGCACCAGATTCCATAACCCATACCTACATTGGTGGTGTCAGTAAGGAGCTACATATTGTGATTCTGAGGTCTTCAGTGACCTGGGAAATTTGAACCTCTGACTTAGACGTTAAGGCTGTCTAGGCTTTGAGCCAACCAATGCTCCATAATGTCTTTAGACTTCCTGCTCTTCTTGTTAGAAGAGAAAAAGTTATGGGGACAGGTGACAGATTTTTCCTTCTTTTTTGCTCCTACACTGTATGTTGTGTCCAGATGCTTAGACCCAGCTAATTCTCCCCTCAAAATCTAAAGGTATTGAAGGGTCAGGTCAGTCTCTGAATTTTACATTCGTGTTTTCAGATTCAGTGATCATTCACTGCTGATTTTCCTGTCCAAAGGTCACTATTTGGATATTAAAAAAAGAGTGAAAGTCTCTATAAAAGATACTGTGATGATGTTAGAGCAGGTGCCTATTCGTGCCAAGGCCCCAGACCTCAATACAAATCCATGGCTGGAAACCATGTGTGTTAGCATGATCCAAATAGGCATTAGGTGTTACAGTGATAAGAATGTGGGTGGTGTTTTATAAAATGCTCTGTACGGTGCTGCTTTTACTCAGTTGTGCCCCATGTTACAAAGTGACCTTTGTGACTATATAACTCACCGACTGGGGAAAAAACCTTGCTAAATACAACTGTTGGTCTCTAACAAAAAGATACTAAAACTGTTCATTAAATGCAAATGAGCTATTCTGCAAGATCAAGGATCAAAGACTTTGATAAGTGTATTGCTCCACTCCTTCTCCCTCCATGAAGAAGGGACTCAGGTGGGAACTGTTGCTATCAATCAGTTTGATTTCTGATGGAAGGCAATATAAAAATGTTCCATAAAGAAAAATAATCATCTCTTTGCTGTTTGAACGCCAACAGAGCTAGACATTCTACATTAAAGCAGCAGATCCCTCAGGTCCCAGAAAGGTAGCCATGTTAGTCTATTCCTACAAAACAAAAAGGGAGTCCAGTGGCACTTTTAAAGATGAACAAATTATCTGTATGTATATATACAGCTAATATGCCATATTTTCCATGTCATGCATCTGATGAAGAGATATTGTGCCCACCAAAGCTTATGTAATAAATAAATGCGTTTGTCTTTAAAGGGGTCACAGGATCCCTCAGGGTTATCCTTGGGTTTGCCCTGAAATACATTTTCAATTGTCACATCTGTGACAATTCTGTCACTCTTAGGTTTTGAGTGCTACTCATTTGTGTTATGTTTGTTTGCTTGAACCTGTAAATAACTCATTTCTTATATATCAAGGGGCATTAAAAACACAGCTATTTCTAATAATTTACTGTGCTAACTCACAGACATATTGTACTCATCACAGTACATTTACCTGCAGTAATTACCTCCCCAACCTCCCTCCACCCAAGGATCACCTGCAGTATCCTCACGGACCACCAGTGGTCCACGGACCACAAGCAGGGAATCACTGAAATAGATTAAACATATTTCTAGAGCAGCAGTCTCTATAGTTTTTATGGACTAGCCAAAAAGGGAGCCACTCTCCTGACTATGGTGGGACACTCAAGGAGGATTTTGATATTTCAAAATTTGATTTCCCGTCAATTCAGAACATATTTCTCAAATCTCCATGGCTATGTCTACATTTGCACTTTTAAATCGACTTTAACTAAGTCGACTTAGTGTGTCTACACTTAAAATTAAAGTCGACTTAAAGGGGAACTTACAAAGTCGACCTAGAGCGTCCACACTGGATGCTCTAGGTCAGGGGTCGGGAACCTATTGCTTGTGAGCCAGATGTGGCTCTTTTGATGGCTGCATCTGGCTCGCTGCCAAATCTTTAATAAAAAAAATAACAGGGTAAGGCTTAGAACACGTCTTCTATCCGCCGAGCGCAGGCCACGCCCTCCTCCGCATCGCATCCGGCATCCTTGGGACTCACTCTACCTTGCCCCGCAGCATCCGCGGCTGAACGGGCCTGGAGCCGCATCGTCCTCCACAGGCAGCCGCAAATCGAGGCCCCGGCTTCGGCCTAGCTCCCGGCGGCGGCCCACGCGAATGCGATCCGGGTGCACCGCTTTGCATCCTGCTTCCGCTGCCCCTGCTCTGCTGGGTGAGTCCTCATCTTGGGCTGGCGCCCTGTTTGTGGTCCCAACGAGGTACGAGGCATATTTCAGGCACGGTGCCACTTTCCACCAGTGGCCGAAAATCGAGCCCCCGGCTCGGGTCTAACCTGCCTTGACGGCCTGTAAGGGTCCATCCCACCAGCTACACCCGCAATTGGCTACCCTGCCTTCATTACCTCTGCCCTGCCCCACGGACCACTACTTGGGGTGGTATCCTCCTCACCTCAGTCAGCTAGCTAATTGCAGAAACCCTTTTATTGAAGAAGATGGCTAAAAGAAAAAAAGATGAGGAGTATCGTACTTTTCAGCAGGAATGGACAGAGGAATTCGCCTTTATGGAGAGAGCAGGTTCTGCAGTGTGTCTAATATGCAATGATAAAATTGCATCGATGAAACGGTCAAATATAAAGCGGCACTTCGACACACGCCATACTACATTTGCATCGAAATATCCTGCGGGGGACAGCAGGAAGAAAGAATGTCAAGAGCTACTGTGCAGAGTGCAAGCTAGTCAGCAGCAACTCCGTGTTTGGCCCCAACAAGGTGACTGGAATTCGGCTAGCTTTGCTGGTGCTTTAGCAATTGTGAGAAACGGAAAGCCATTCACAGATGGGGAGTATGCCAAAACATTCATGCTTGATGTTGCCAATGAACTTTTTGACGACTTTTCGGATAAAGACAAGATAATCAAACGAATAAAAGACATGCCTCTGTCGGCAAGAACTGTTCACGATCGTACCATCATGATGGCAAATCAAATTGAGGCAACACAAGTGAAGGACATAAATGCAGCACCATTCTTTTCTCTCGCTTTGGATGAGTCAACAGACGTAAGCCATTTATCCCAGTTCAGCGTGATTGCAAGGTATGCTGTCGGTGACACACTACGTGAGGAAAGTCTTGCTGTTTTCCCTATGAAAGGGACAACAAGAGGGGAGGATTTATTCAAGTCTTTCACTGAGTTCACTAAAGAACAAAATCTACCGATGGATAAACTTATTTCGGTGTGTACTGATGGTGCTCCGTGCATGGTGGGGAAAAACAGAGGATTCATAGCGCTTCTTCGTGAACATGAAAAGAGACCCATCCTAAGTTTTCACTGCATCCTACATCAGGAGGCGCTTTGTGCTCAGATCTGTGGCGAGCAGCTTGGTGAGGTGATGTCGCTGGTCATTCAGGAGGTCAACTTTATTGTTGCCTGAGCTTTAAATGATCGCCAGTTTAAAACACTGCTGGATGAAGTTGGGAATAATTATCCTGGTCTGCTTCTGCACAGCAATGTGCGTTGGTTGTCAAGAGGGAAGGTGCTCAGCCGTTTCGCGGCTTGTCTGAACGAAATCCGGACTTTTCTTGAAATGAAAAGCGTCGAGCATCCTGAGTTAGCTAACACTGAGTGGCTCCTGAAGTTCTACTATCTTGTGGACATGACTGAACATCTGAACCAGCTCAATGTGAAAATGCAAGGCGTTGGAAATACAGTCTTATCCCTTCAACAAGCAGTGTTTGCATTTGAAAACAAGCTAGAACTCTTCATCCCCGACATTGAAACAGGTCATTTACTACACTTTGAAAAACTGGGAGAGTTTAAAGATGCATGCACAGCAAGTGACCCTGCTCAACATCTTGATCTTCAGCAACTAGCGGGCTTCACATCTAATCTCCTGCAGTCATTCAAAGCGCACTTTGGAGAATTTCGTGAGCGCACTCGTCTTTTTAAGTTCATCACCCATCCACACAAGTGTGCAGTGGACAGTGCCGACCTGAGTTACATCCCCGGTGTCTCCGTCAGAGATTTTGAGCTACAAGCTGCTGACCTGAAGGCCTCAGACATGTGGGTGAATAAGTTCAAGTCACTGAATGAAGATTTGGAAAGACTTGCACGACAGCAAGCAGAGTTGGCGAGCAAACACAAGTGGGGAGAAATGAAAAAACTTCAACCCGCGGACCAGCTGATTGTCAAAACTTGGAACGCGCTTCCCGTCACATACCACACACTGCAGCGTGTGAGTATTGCTGTACTGACAATGTTTGGCTCTACGTATGCATGTGAGCAGTCTTTGTCACATCTAAAGAACATTAAGACCAACCTACGATCACGTTTAACGGATGGAAGTCTCAACGCCTGCATGAAGCTTAACCTCACCACGTATCAATCAGACGACAAAGCCATCAGCAAAACCATGCAGCACCAGAAGTCGTATTAATGGTAAGAAGTACTTTATTCATCATTGGCTAGCAACAGCATAACAACGTTATTAAAAAGAATTCAGAGACTTATTGTACTTTAAAAGTGTTGGTCTTACATAAAATGCACACATTTACTTGTATTTAGTTTTTAAAATATTGTATGGCTCTCACGGAATTACATTTTAAAATATGTGGCGTTCATGGCTCTCTCAGACAAAAAGGTTCCCTACCCCCGCTCTAGGTCGACTTTGTGGGGATAGGAGGACCTTGGGCAGGTCCACGGTGGCAGGGGGGAGCACCTCCTGTGTACAATGGGAGAAAGGGGGACAGGGACCCTGGCAGGGTAGAGCCCTGTGTGTGATCCTGTCTGAATTTAGGGAAGCATTTATGATATTATTTTCTATGGATATCTCATAAATGCTATAATCCATAGGAACTATGTCATGTTTGGTATCAATAGAAAGGTAGTAATTTGCTGCGAATGATTATATAGTTTATGGCTAGGAATTCTATTTTGATTAGAAGTTAAAAATTTGATGTTATATCCATACTTTAACTTGTGTCAATCTGGAGAAATGTCTTAGACGGGAGGGTGTGAACAACCATTGTCTCCTTAATGTTTAGGAATTTTCCAGGTAGAATGGTCCCAGGGAGTATCCTGATGAACCATTGAGGACATAAAGAATACAACCATTGTATCCTTAATGGCTCATCAGTTTACTCCCTGGGATCATATCACCTGGCAAATTCCTAAACATTAAGGAGACAATGGTTGTTCACACCCTCCCCTCTAAGACATTTGTCCAGAATGACACAAGTTAAAGTATGGATATAACATCAAATTCTTAACTTCTAATCGAAATACAATTCCTAGACATAAACTATATAATCATTCCCAGCAAATTATTACCTTTCTATTGATACCAAACATGACAAAGTTCCTATGGATTATAGCATTTATGAGATATCCATAGAAAATAATATCATAAATGCTTCCCTAAATCTAGACAGTGTCACACTGTGCCCACATGCCCTGCCCTTTGGGGGGCATGCCAGGCTTCCCCTGTGCCCCCCCCCCAGCAGGGAGGGCATTGGTGTAGTCCTGTGGTAGCCCTAAGTCGACTTAGGGCTAACCCAGGGCTACACTGGTTTAATTCGACTTTAAAAAGTCGAATTAAGCCTTAGGTTGAGTAGAAAGGTGGTTTAATAAAGTCAACTTAATTTTCATTAAGTCGACTTTATTTTCCTTAGGTCGACTTAAGCAAGCTGCTTAAGTCGACTTAAGCAAAGTGAAGTGTAGGCGCAGGGCACATTAAGTCGACTTAAGCCAAGCTTAAGTCGACTTAATTTACCAGTGTAGATGCAGCCCATGAAAGGGAAGACCTCTGCAATGCTGGGGCAGTCCCCATGGAAGCTCTGGGGTCTCTGACTCCAAGGCAGTCCATTTGGCAGGTTGCTTTGGACTCATAAACTGTGGAAGCCCTGCAGGCCAGAGCCGGAAGTCTGGGATATGGGGCTTAGTGAACTTAACAAAGTGGACTAAGTTGACTTAAAGCTAAGTCAACTTTGTCCACTTTGTTAAGTCGACTTTAATAAGGTCGACTTTAAGTCCACCTTATTAAAGTCGACTTAACAAAGTGGACTAAGTTGACTTAGCTTTAAGTTGACTTAGTCCACTTTGTTAAGTCGACCTAACCACCCTTAAGTCAACTTAATAAAGTCGACTTAAGGGTTACTCCATGTCCACACTGTCCTTAAGTCGACTTAAGGAGTCAACTTAAGGGTTAAGTCAACTTAATGAGTGGTAGTAACAAAGTTGACCTAAGTCATTAAATGTCATGGAATTTCTTAAGTCGACTTAATGAAAGCCTAGTGTGGATGTGGCTTAATTTAAGTCGACTTAAGCCTCCTTAAGTCGACTTAAATTGCAAGTGTAGACGTAGCCAGTCTGCTTAGCAGGTTGTTGAGGAGCTTGGCAGGTGAACTACCACCGGACAAGTTGTGAAAACTTCATTGAAATTGAATCGAGGCTTCACTGAAATTGAATGCCTTCCATGGCACCGTTTCAATTTAGATGCATCGGCAAAGTTCAACAAACTCCACAAAGAACAGCCTCAGGAACTGGGATTCTCCCATATTTTCAGGAGTGCAATGAATTTATCAGATTGTGGCTCTGCGGGTAGCTAAATGAACAGCACCATGGAAATCAAAGAAAGAAAAGAATTATTAGATCAAGATCGGACCCATTTCCCAGCTACTGTAGGATTGTCCTGAATAGTATGTTTGTGAATGTCTTCCAGACTGGTTTTACAATAGTTAGGGAGCCCCACATGCTTCTTCTATACATATCTGCTTCCCAGTAGATGAGAGCAGGTGGCCAACCTGGGCTTTGGAATCTTCTCCAGAGATGGGAGGGATGGCAGACGGCCAGGAGAGGCACGGAAAGAACTGGTGTGGTATGAGCTCCTGTGGTGAGGCTGGATAAGAGGGCAGAGATCAGAGAGGCAGGTCTGGATTTCAGGAGGAATGAGACAGACATACGGAGAGCCTGAGGAGAGACAGAGAAGGAGTCGGGCCTCTGGAGAGAAACATTTGGGAGGCATGACTCAATACAAGAGCCAGAAAGCACTCTGCAGAGCATGGGAAGGGGCAAAGAGTCTGCGGAGGAAAAGGTTCTGGGAGAAGGGTCCAGATGCCGGCCGGAGTAAGAAGTGGTCCATGAGGCAGCAAAGAGTCTGAGGAAATCTGGATCCTGGATTTGAGCTCCCCCACTGGCTACTCAGGAAGGTGGTGTGGAAGCAGGGATGACCGTAGGAATTTTGCCAGCTAGACCAGAAAACATTCCCACTGCTTCTCCCTGAGCAAAATACGAAAGGCTGAGCAGCACAGTGGTATGGCACCCCTGGAAATTGGTGCCCAGGGCAAATACCCTGATCAGCCACTCTTAGAACTGGCCATGCATGAAAGCCCCCTGTTATAAGGCGTGCAAGGACAATTAAGCCCAGAATTCAGCTGAAGACCTGGCATAAGGTCACTGGACTATTGTTTGGTGAGACCCCCTGTCGCCCCAGAAGGGGTGGGATTGAATGGGAACTGGCTGAAGGACTGCGTCATAGCAAGCTGGCAGCCAGACTGAGTGTGGGCAGGGTGCTGCAAGGCTGAGATCCTGCCATGCCCCAGCCAGCCAGGAGGAGACACAACAGCGCTGAGTCGCTCTTCTGCTCAGTGAAGAGTCAAAATTTTCCAAACGTAAAAATAAAACCATTTCCCAAGCAGCTCTTCTTTCCATCTATTCATTCATCCCAAGCTTATCCCCACAGCGTCTGAGGAGCCAGAGGCTGGGGGTGGAGGAACCAGGGAAGGTGCTGGGGAGCAACAGGTGTAGAAAAAGTATTAGGTGGTGATGTAAATAAAGGCTGTATCATAATGCATGTGCACACAGGGGTGTACGCATGACTAACCTTAATTCTGGCACCTCTGGGAGAGCTTGATTTTGTAGATTCAATTTTCTTTCAGCGTGGGTGGGGGAGGGGCTGGAAGGGCAGCATCTCGTATGACTTGGACTTGAGTGGCCAGGTCTAGTGGTCAGAGTAGGAGTCGGTACTCAAGAATCAGAGCCCAGGGTCAGAGCGACGGTCAGAGGCCAAGTGCCAGAACCAAGGGCCACGGCCAGAGTCAGGAATCAGAACTGACAGAGCTAGGTTACCTCGAGTGAGGCAAGGTAGGGGCAGGGCGCAGGAAATAAGCAGGTGTAGCAGCTACCACCACCATAGGGAAATGCTTTGTGCTGCTAGGTTTAAAAGCCAGTCTGCTGACCCTTCCTGCCAATCAGGCAACCTATTACAAGAGAGCTGTGCTCCTTAGGAAGCCCAGAAACCAGCTCTACTACAGGTCCTGATTCTTGACAGGTGGGGGTGGAATAATGCAGATAGTGCAATAGGTAAAGGAGATCACAAGAAGAGTTTTGCTATCTCTGCAGATTTTGGAATAAGTCTGAACCTCAATCAGGGAGAGAGTCGCCACCCTGGGTGATCCAGGCTGTCCTCCAACCCATGCCTGTCCTTCCATATGTTACGTTTTTGTAAAATCACCTGCCACCCCAACCTAAATCTGATCTAATTTCTATAGGCAACACCTGGATCAAAACCAAGCCAATACCACCACTTCCATGGGAACAGTGCCCCAGTGGGATGTTACAAAAGCATCCCAGATTCATAGGCTATGTCTACACTAGAAAAAGTTAGGTCAACTTTGTTAAGTCGACTTAATAAGGTCGACTTTAAGTCGATTTAAAATTGACCTTGTTAAGTCGACTTAACAAAGTGGTGTCCATGGACGTGGACTTAGTCCACTTTGTTAAGTCGACCTAACTGTCCTTAGGTCAACTTAACAAAGTAGACTTAAAAATCCACACTGGGCTTAGGTCGACCTAAAGAAGGGTTAGGTTGACCTAAGGAGGCTTAAGGAGGTCGACCTAATGGGTGGTTCTTATTAAGTCGATTTAAGCTTTCATTAAGTCCACTTAAGGATTTTCTTAAGTGGACTTAATGAAAGCCTAGTGTGGACGTGAATTAAGTTAGGTCGACTTAAGCCTCCTTAGATTTCTGCATGAGGGAGACACGTTCACCAACTTTCTGTTACAAAGCCATCCGTTATTCCTTGTTTTACTGGAATTATAAAAATAAAAAGAACAGTTTATTCTGGCACTCACACAGAGCAGAGCTGTCTGTGCAGATGAAGCCAATTTGCCTATTAATCATTAACCATTTCATTAGCAGGATTAATCTGAGCTACACAGGAATCGCTCTAGAAAGAGCTTTAACAACTTTGGGGTATTATTATTTTTTTAAATGTTAATATCAAGAGGAACCCAATGAATTGGAATCTTTCCAATTATTCCAATGGGCTTTGGAACAGGCCAGATGTTGGGTAGAAAACTGTCTTGCAAAAAGTACATTTTGAAAATTGCAAATTGTTAAAAACTAAGAGATCGACATCAACTCTTTTATCAAAGATCAGACTTTTACAGAGGTGCAGATTTGCCAGCATATTCTCAGTGTTGAAGCAAGACAGCCTATTTGAGCAAATGCAGATCACAGAAAGTGAAACAGCCAAAAAGTGTAAGAGAATGATCTAAAAGGGAGACAAACCACAGAACAGTGTAAAAAACCATGACAATAAAATGCCAAATGTGAAATGCATTTGTGTTCATTCACCCCAAAGCTTGCATGAGAATGTCTTTTATGGAAGGCAAGTTTTACAAAGAAAATGTATCACCATAATACAAGGGAATGCTAAGAAATAAATGAGGAGCCAGTGTGGCCTGGGTATTGGGGATGGGGTTGACATCAGGAAACCTGAGGTTTTGTTCTGGTTCTGTCACTTACCTGCCAAGGGACTTAGAATAAGTCACATCCTCTCTCTCTTACTCTTTTTCCATTTGTGTATCTTGTTTTTTTGGATGGTAATCTCTTTGGGACAGAGATTGTCTCTCACTCTGTTTGCAGGGTACCTAGCACAGTGGAGCCTAGACAACACCATTATGCAAACAATTAATAATAATAATAATAATAATAATGGACATAAAGAGATATCCAATGCCCCCAGTGATGTATAGAGTATTATGTTGAATACATGCACTGCTGTGACCCCCAGACTGTTACCCTTCCTTGTATTATGTCTAACAGTTAAGGCAATGGTGTAATCCTAAACTGCACCCCACACTGCTTTCCTACCCTGCCCCCAACCTGCTTTAATCCCATCCCCACACTGCAAGGGACGGAGCTGAGTGGTGTAGGGTGGATGGTCGTGGTGTCTCTGGGCAGGGCATTGGACACCTTCTCTCTCTCTAAAATAACCAAACATCAAGCATCCTCACACGTGCTTACCTTTAAATCACCACCCAGAAAGTTGAGTCAAGATGAAATGAATCAGAAGTGACAGATGAGGTGGGAAAAGAAAGATCAAGCTGAAATATCAACCAGTTCTCTTGCAGTATTGACCAAGCTAGTTACATGGTTACTGGCATTTGGTTCAGGATTTACGAGAAGTCTCACAGGAGCATTACAAGAAATATCCCCACTGAAGCACTTAGCAGAGAGTAGCAGAAAAGGAAGGAGTTTCTCAGAGAAGCAATCAGACTGTTTCACTTGAGCATGCTTCTCTTCTGTTTACCGGCCTCCCCCAGCATCCCTTTATAAGTCATGGGCTATGTTATTTTTATCACATCGGAGGTGGGCAAACCAGGTGTTTCCCAACGCAGATAGCTTTTGCTTCAGATCAAGTAAATGAGAAGTATAAAATCTCCGTGCAATTGAGAGCATACAGAGAGTTGCTCCATAACATTCCGCATCTGAAGAGAAACACAAAATGGCAACAGCTTTGCAGCTCTCTCTGCAACAGGAGGAGAGATGCCTCTATATTTAAAGGTGTAGTACAGGGGAAATGAGATGTGAATGAGAACACTGTCTTTCAGTTAAGCATTGTGGGGTATTTTATCGCTGCATCAAAATAAGGGCTGTGCAAACGGTTCACAATGAAACCAGACACCATATGATTTTCACTTCCCCATAACATGGGTCATAATTATGCAATGGAGATTAAGGCTCACTGGCTATGTCTACACTAGCAATTTAGGTCGACTTAAGGACCCTTCAGTCAACCTAAATTACTCCATGTCCACACTGGGCTTTCATTAAGTCAACTTAAGAAATTCCTTTAGCTGACTTAATGAACACTTAAGTCAACTTAATAACTACCGCTTCTTAGGTCAACTTAAGCCTTAAGTCGACTTAAGGACGGTGTGGACGGGGAGTAGCCCTTAAGTTGACTTTATTAAGTCAACTTAATGCCAGCGTGGACACCTGTGTCCAATGTTAAGTTGACTTAATAAAGTCGACTTAAAAGGAGCCACTTTGTTAAGTCAACTTAATAAGGTTGACTTTAAGTTGACTTAAAGTCGACCTTATTAAGTCCACTTAACAAAGTCGACTTAACTTCTAGTGTAGACATAGTCACTGATGTTCATGCAACTTCTAAGAAAACCGAAGGCTCAGTTAAGACTTTGCATCAATGGTCTTAAGTTGCAGTGGGAGTGGCCTAATTGGATATTAGGAAAAACTTTTTCACTAGGAGAGTGGCGAAGCATTGGAATGGGTTACATAGGGAGGTGGTGGAATCTCCATCCTTTGAGATTTTTAAGGGGCAGCTTGACAAAGCCCTGTCTGGGGTGACTTAATTGGGGTTGGTCCTGCTTTGAGCAGGGGGTTGGATAAGATGACCTTCTGAGGTCCTTTCCAACCCTCATCTTCTATGATTCTATAAAGTTAATGGAGTTATGTTATTTGAGACAAGCTGTGGATCTGGCATTTTATAACCAAGTGGCTCAGTTCAGGAAGTTACTCTCAGTTTCCAAAGAAGTTCTGTATTTTTGGTTACACTTCTTGGCACTCTGTGTGATTCAATGGATTTCCCGGATCCTGGCTCTCCAGTGAGGTCAGACATTCTGAACGTGTCTTCAGTCACACAGGCACTAAGCAATTCAATTAATAAATAATATCCACCCACTCTGTCACTATCGTTAAAATGGTTAAAAAAAATAATTATAGCTGGTCCATTTAGCCTCAAGTCAATGGAAGGATTTACAGAATTAATTTCTGAAATAGGATCTAATTGATTCTAATGATGACAAAATAGAAGAAGGTTAAGTTGGTCAAATTGCTACAGATGAATATAAAGTAATAGTGCTAAGCCATGAAATGAGTTACGCCTCGCAAAGGACATAAAAGGCAGCAGGAAGAGGTTCTGTAAATACATTAGAGCAAGAGAAAGACAAAGGAAAGTGTAAGTCAACAACTTATCAGGGAAGAGAGCTAATAACAGATGACAACAAGAAGGCTGGGTTATCTAATGCTTCTTTTGCTTCAACCTTCATAAAAAGGTCAACTGAGACCAGACACTTAACACCATTAGTATTATAAACAAGGCTGGGAGTAACACACACCAGAACAGGGAAAACAGGTTGCAGAACATTTAGATAGTTCAGATAGTTCACATGAATTCAAGTCGGCAAGGCCCAGTGAAATTCATCCTAGGATATTTAAAGATTTAATTGAAGCAATCTTGGAACGATTAGTTATTATCATTAATAACTCATGGAGGACAGGTGAGCTCGCAGAGAACTGGAAAAGGGTAAACATAGTACCTGCTTTTAAAAAGGGGAACAAAGAGGGGCCAGGGAATTATAGACCAGTCAGTCTAACTGGAAAGATCCTGGAACAAATTATTAAATACTCATTTTGTAAGCTAGGGCTGCAGATTTGTCACATCACTATTTATCGGTGATTATGGAGTACTCACATTAAATTTGGTAAAGTCATGACTTACTAAATGTACCAAGACTGCTCCCTGATCTTTGATAAGACATGGCCTTCTCCTCTCTCTGCCAAGGGGACACTGACCACCTGCAGGGACACCCTACCCCCCAATTCCACAACGCTCATCCCAGCCTGGTACAGAGAGGTAGCACAGAGGAGGACTGGGGAGCCCACCTCCCCTGCACCCTTTAGCCCCTACTGCTATAGTTCCTGTGTCCTTCGGGTCTGGACCCAACATCTCGTTCCAGACATTGCAACCTGGCACATGGGGTGCTACACCACTCAGCTTTCCCCCCACGCCCAGGGTTGGAGGATTGGGCAGGTCAAACCTTAATGTCCAAAGCAGGGAGTCAGGACCAACCATGAGGGCCAGGAGATGCAGGAGTGAGTAACAGACACAGAAAAGTGTCATGGACAAACAGAAAAATCACGCTATCTGTGACTGTTTTCCCATCATGACAAGCCTGCAGCCCTAAAAATAGGATAATAATAAGTGATACCCAGCCTGGGTTTATTTTGTCTGGAATAAGTCATGCCACACCAACCTAACTTCCTTCTTTGGCAGGGCTCCGAGCATCATGCTGGCCTACTGGATAGTGGGGAAGCAGTGGCTGAGGCATACAGTATTCCTGTTTATCCAAAGCCCTATGATCCGAACCACCACATTAGTCTTTAAAAGTGCCACAAGATTCCTTGTTTGTTTTGCTGAACTAGACTAACACGGCTCCCCTTCTGGAACTAGTCACCATGTTATCAGAATCCCTTCCTTGCCACCTATGTAGCTCATGCTATGCAACCAGGAGGGAATTCAGATAAAGCAGCAATTCAGATTATGGAATAGAGGCCCCTGGCCAAGACGGCAAAGAAGAGGAAGGGGATGAGTCCCCAGCCATCGGAAATGCTGCCATGCTGCTGAATGGCTTCTGCAGAACCTCAGGAAGCTCTCTGCCACCCTGATGTCATGAGAGGTGATACCCAATCCCTCCAGGGAAAGCTGGTGTTCTGATGGGGAACAGCAGGGTCCTGGCCGGGAGTCTCTGCTTGGCCCCTGCCAGACTGCAGCCTCCCATTTTGGATCTTTTTGGGATCTTTTGCCTGCCTGGATCAAATGTTATTGACCTGCCCAGAGTCCTCTGCAATCTTGCTGCCATGGGACTGAGTGAACGGAGCAGAGACCCACCCCCCTCATCCAAAACTTCAAGAAGAAGGAAGAGAATAAGCCACCCAACATGGAGGAGGACACTCCACTGCTCAATTGCTCCTGCCCTTTCAATTATTCAAACTCCTGATTACCCAAAAAATCCATGTCCTGAGCTAATGGGAAGTGTACTGTATCTTAGTTTTAGTAAGGTTAAAATTACCACATTACCTTCTCATAAGCAAACCAGGGAAATGTGGTCTAGACTAAATTACTATAAGGTGGGGGCACAAAAGGTTGAAAAGCAGTACTCAGATGGTAATTATCAATGGTTTGCTGTCACATCAGGAGGAGGCAAAGCATTGGAATGGGAGGTGGTGGAATCTCCATCTTTGGAAACTTTTAAGGCCTGATTAGACAAAACCCTGGCTGGGGTGATTTAGTGGGAGTGGTCCTGCTTTTAGCAGAGGGTTGGACTAGATGACCTCATGAGGTCCCTTCCAGCCCTAATGTTCTGTGATTCTATGATGATGTATCAAGTGGGGTCCCATAAGGGTCAGTTCTGGGTCTGGTGCTCTTCAACATTTCTATTAACAACTTGGCTAATGGAGCAGAGAGTCCACTTATAAAATATTTGGATGACTCCAAGTCAGGGACATCTCTGGGGCTGGGCACAGGGGGCACAGTCCCCAAGAGCGAGTGCCCTGAGTCCCTAGCTCTGGCATGCACTGGCACAGAGAGCTTATGCCTGTCCTGAGCTCCCCCACACCTGCCTTGCAGTTGCTGAGGCATGTAGTGCAGAGCAGGAGAAGAGGAGAGAAATTTAAATTCCCCTCCTCTCAAGTAGGCAATGTTGGTGGCGGGGGGGTAGGAGCTGGCCCCAGACCCAGGTAGAGGGTGGCGGTGACTGGCCCTGGCCTGAGTCTGGATTGGGGTTGGTGGTGGCGAGCTGGCTTGGGTCTGGATCCAGGGCCTAGCAGCGGCAGCCACAGGAGAGGCCAGCTTGAGCCTAGGACCCAGGGTCCGGTGGCGACAGCAGAGGCCAGCTCGGGGCTGGGAACCAGTGGTGGAAGGGGGGCAGACCATAGAGGGGGGAGGTCAGTGCGTCTGGGGGGGAGGGGCTGTGCCCCAAATGTTTTTTGGGGGAAGCAACACAGCTGCACCGAGCGGGGAGGGCTGGCCAGCAGCGGACAGGATTAGAATTCAAACTGGAGAACTGGTCCAAGATCAGCAAGATGAAATGCAATAAGGACAGGTGTGAATTACTTCACTGAAGGAAAAATGAGATGCACAGATATAAAATGGGGAATAATGAGGCATGCGGTGATCATGCTAAAAAGGATCTGGGGGTAATAGTGGGTCACAAATTGAACACGAGCCAACGATGTTGCAGATGCAAAAAAGTCTATTGCCATTCGGAGATCTATTAATATAGAACATGGGAGGTAATTGTTCTGGTAGACTCAGTAGTAGGGAGGCTTTCGGACACCATCTTTAAAAAGATGTGAACAAATTGAAGGGAGTCAAGAAGAAAGCAACAATTATGGAAGATTTATAAAAACTGAGCAATGAGGGGGGAAAAGTGCACATGTTTAGTTTGGAGAAAAGAAGATCAAAGGGGGACCTGATAACAGTCTTCAGTATGATAAAAGCTATTCTATAGAGAATGGTGATCAAATGTTCTCCCAGGTCCACTGAAGGTAAGGCAAGAAGTAAGAGGCTTAATCTGCAACAAGGGAGATTTAGGTTAGATAAAGTTCAGAATGTTTTCCAAATAAGATAGTAAGACTCTGGAATAGAGCTCCAAAGGAGATTGTGGAATCCCCATCATTGGAAGTTTTTAAGAACAGGCTTAGATACACTTGTCAGAGAGGGTCTAGGACTCTAGGTATACATGGTCTTGTAGTGGAAGATGATGAGATGACCTCTCCAGTTCTGTTCCAGCCTTACATTGCCATGATTCCATGAAAGAGTGCAAGTGTTTCATTGCAACAGTTTCTAAATACAAGTTTTCATTCTTTATTTGAAAAGATCTTTTGTTTTGAATTTTACTTTCATTTTTCTATTTTTTCTTAAGATAAAAAGCCTTAAATGAAACAAAACAGTTTATTTCAACTCAAATGGAATGTCTTGTTCAACCTAAAATGAAATGATTTGGGGTTTGTTTGTTTTTTTACTTAGTTTTGCCAAAAAAAAAAAATCAAATACTTTTCATTTCAGGTCAATTTACATTTTATTTTCAACTGTTGGTGCAGCTGCTGTACTAAAAGTTGGCTAGTCACACAGCTCTGCCCAGAAACGTGTAATAAAAATTAGTTTACAGGCACCTTCCACTGATTTCTCTGACAATATTTGTGGTTTTACAGCACTTTTTCCTTTTTTAAAAAATCTGTTTCTCTCAGCCTGGACAACGGACAATCAGTGAGGTCACTTTGGCTATTGTTGATAGTCAATTTCACTTTCAGCTTCCCAGCACTGTAATGTTTGTGTTGCCAACACCCCATGGTGATAATTACATGTTTAAATAAAACTACTTCCATTGGAATTTACTTTTAAAAATACATACTATTTCTGTTGTTCTCACATGTTGCAGGAGTATGGCTACAATTGCTCAATCTAAATATTGGATCCAATTCAAACAGAGTTCTCTTAACCAGTCAATACTTGCTCCTCCTGTGTTTGCTTGCTCATTGCCAGGTTAGGAGCACATGAGATGGTGACTCATCAGTTTCTAGGAGTCACAAAATGAGCAGATTTTCCTCTGTGAGTCACTGAATAAAGGTCCCTGTACTAGCTGCCTTTCTGGCATACCACTGAGTTCCAGTGAGCTGACTCACACAGGTAAAGTACGCAGGGTGCAATCAGCAACCTGCAGTCGTCATGAAAATAACGCAGGAGCCCACCTACAAAGCAAGCAAGAAATGCCAAGACATCTCCTGTTGGTAGAGGAACCAATGTAATTATAGACCCAAAGAGCCTCTTCCTGTAATGGGTTTATGTAGGACTGCCAGCAAGAGATTTATTATCTGTATTATCAACAGGTCACACATCTATGGGCAAAATCATTGAGACTTTTTGCCTGTATATTAAAAAGCGGTGCCTTAGCAAAATAAATAAGACACTATCAGAAAAGACCCCTGGGATTAGTCAGGATATTTATTTTCTCGGCTGGTTTCATGGGTTATCTAAATCCCAGAGCGATTGAATTATGGGACACTCCATCCAACTCACAAAAGCTAGACTTAAACAGCCTGAATGCAAAGCAATGTATTATATACATGCAGTATGTTTAGGCTTGACGGGCAGAAGGGAGAACTGAGGCAGGCTGGGAAGAAGCGGGGATTAGAGCTGAGCAGGAAATATTTTCAAGGGTTCCAAAATGTTTTCCCATCTGAAATCCGACGAAAAAGTCATAATCTTGAAAATATTCACAAACCAAATGATTTTTCATTTCAGAAATGAAACGTTCCGTTCTGGTAGTCTGGAAACATTTCATTTCAGTTTTGAATTTTTGTATGCTTTTTCAGTCTAATTAGCTAAATTTCAAAATGAAAAGTCATTTCAAACCATTTCAACCCTTTCAAAATTTTGTTCTTTTTTGAGTTGAAGAATTCACCAAACTCATGCTTTTGTTTGGTTAGGAAATCTGTTCACTGACTTCAATAGGTTTGAAGCCAGCATTTGGTCTGTGGGAGCCTGCTATGCATATTCCTATCACTCTGTTAAGTAATTGCTGTCTATATTTTTAGCACTAAGTAAGTAGTAATGGTATTTACTAGAGGATAAATGATTCACCTTATTTTTAAAAAATTCTCTGAAAGATGCCCAGCCAACTCCCTTGAAAATGAAGTCCTCTGATAGAGCCGCATTATGGTTTGCTCATTTCACAACAGAGCAAGGACAGAAGAAACCCCTACGGCACAATCCTACAGCAACAGTACCAGCTTCCCCATACAGAATCTGCCAGTGTGTTTCAGTCCAGGTAAGCTGAAAGGACAGTCTGCACGGCTGCAAGTTCTTGCTTTCTCTGCTCAGGCAGCCAAGATGGCTCCCAACTGGTGCCATTTGCGGTGATAGATTTTTGGGATACAGATACTTGACTGCCGGGAAGTGAATTGATATCAGCAACTCAGTTCATGTAAGTCACTGAATAATTGCTGGATTTCAAAAGCTTTGTTTCACAGTCACGACTGATCTGAGCTGGGCGTGAATGAACAGAGGTGAGAGGAAGAATGGCCCACTGGTTAGGGGGCTAGTCTAGGGTTTAAGAGACTTGCCTTCAGTCCCTTGATTTGCCACAGATTTCCTGTGTATCTTTGCGTAAATCACATAGCCTCTCTCTGCCTCAGTTCCCCATCTATAAAAGAGGGATAACTCACACAGATGTTATGAGGATAAATACAGCCCTTATTGGCCTTGATGTGGAATCTCTTGCACTCTTAGTCCAGGGCCTGAGGTCTCTGTCATATCTGTGCCAACAGCTTATCCCCTTGCAGGCCCAAGTGGGTTTCAGACACTTTCATTTCTTCCCTGTCCATCAATATTGACCGACAGCCTTCTTAAAACAAGGTGTTATCAAATTTGCCAGATAGAATTACAACTTCCCTCCTTCCCCTGCCAGGAAAGTAACATTAAATAAATAAGCATACTCCAAGGGGACGGGCAAATCTGGTAACAAAGGTATGTTTATTTAGTAGTTGGAAGAAAGCATTGGAGAAAAAGATTTTGAAACCACAAACAGCTGCACACATATTAAGTCTCATCTAATCTAATGCTTCACTACAAGATACTGAAGATCCGTTTTCCTCTCAGTCTACAGGAATAGAGAACCTCCATTCTCCGAGCTGAGCCCAGATCCTGCTGTGTGTCTTTGGATCTCTTAAGTCATGTCCACATTACAGGCTTCAGCCGCAAGAGCTATGGCAGTCAGGGGGTTGATGGGGCCTGATCTCTGTCCAAAAGTCCCCAACAAAGCCATGTTTTTACTGCTGTAGCTTGCTCTTCTCCTAGGTGGGGTGGAGCTGAAATAAACTATACTGATTACGAGCACTTTGCTAGCATAATATACTGGTATACTTATACCAGTAAAGTGCAGCTAGTGTAGACATGGCCTCCATCAGGTTCCCTCACATTGGCTATGTCTACACTTGCTAAAATTAGTTTGAATTAGTTAGTTCGAACTAACTAATTTGAACTAATTTTAGTTAGTTTGAATTAGCTTAATTTCAACTAGCATGGCCCCACTGGAATGTTAGTTCGAACTAAGCAAGCATTTGCTTAGTTCAAATTAGCGATCCCCATTCATTTTGATGGCCGGTTAATTCAAACTAAGAAATTAGTTCGAATTAAAATGGCCACATTGGTTAATTCGAAGTAGTTAGTTTGAATTAACCCCTTAGTTCGAATACCCTATTCAAACTTATTAGTTTGAATTAAGGAAGCCCTTAACTCAAACTAACTAAAGCCTAGTGTAGCCATGGCTTTAGTTAGTTCGAATTAAGCCTCCTTAATTTCAACTAACTTGCCAGTGTAGACATAGCCATTCAAACTGGTTTCAGTGCTCCCCAAGGACAGCAGGAGAGAGCCATTCAGGCAGAGGTTCCCAAATTGTAGGATTTGGGGTCGCAGCATCAGCAGATGAAGTCGTAGCGATCCCTAGTGTATTGAGGATGCCATTTTACTTTTCACAGCATGACCTCACATGGATGGCCCAGGCAAGGTCATGCTGTGTGGAGGACAAAATAGTATCCTCCATGCTGTCTGGGGTCCCGGAAGGAAATAGTTCATTAAAATGGAGTCATGTCAGCAAGTATGGGAACCCTAGAATTAAGGCTATAGTCTGGCGTCATTTCTTAACAACCCTTAAGGGTAAACATAAAGGGGACTCCTAGAAAAGACTTCCTTCCTTTTTCCCATTCAGCCTCCTTGTGTGAAATACCCTTTCCATTATATAGTACAGAGACTGTATGCTAATGACCATTCCAGAAATGAAGTTACTATTAAAGAGTTCATTGTACAAAACAAAAAAGACAGATTTCCTTGCCCATGGATTTAATCATTCAAATAGAGAACACAATGATGCACTGAGAGACCCAAGAGAACTGTATTATTTAATTCAGTACTGATACATGATACACACCCACTACAGGAAAGTTGGTCTTGCCTTCTAATAAACATGTACTGAAGATACCCGGTAACCTTCCTTTCCATGCCATGAATCAATGTATGCACAAGAGCTTGTTATCTAAAGCCATGCATAATAATCTGTCTGTAACTTCCTACTCGTCACACCTAAGGTACAACCCTACCACCTCACTCTGCAAGCTCAGGAGTCTTCATGCTACACTCTGGCTCAACCAGAAATTATGGACATCACATAAGAATGATTCGAGGAAAATCTAAGGCAGCGGTTCCCACCGTGTCGGTTGCAACCCCAATAGGGGTCACCCAATCATCAGATGGGGTCGTCTTAATCTCTTCTTTGCGGAGGACACCATTTTCCTTGCAGAGCATGACCTTGAATGTGCAATGCATGCAAGATCACTCACCAGGGGCGTAGCTACGGGTGAGCCCAGGTGGGCACGTGCCCACCCACTTGGCCAGCAGGCCTATCCACCACAGCACCCAGCAGTGGCATGAACTTCGCTGCTACAGCCAGGACCACGGACTGGCCAGCAGAAGGTGGCCATGGCCACGAGCAGTGGCGCTGCAGGCAGATGGGCAGAGATGGACTGCTCTCTGCTCACCCAGATCCAGCCCCAGCCAGCTGCTGCGGCCTTTACAAAACAGGGGCCAGGTGCTTCCCCCAACCCTCCTCCTCCCGATGCTCTAGTTGCTAGGCAACTGGAGCATCGTCAGGAAGTTTTCAGTCATGTAATCAGAAGCAGGACAGGACAGGCCCACCTTAGAGAGTCAGGGGCCCAGCCAGAAAATGGGGGCTGGCTACGCCTGTCACAACAATGCATAGAGGACTCCATTTTGCCCTATTAACTGGCATTCTCTTTACAGCATGAACTCACACACACCATACGTATGAGGTCACACTGTGCAGAGGACATGATTTCATAGAGCAAAATGACACCCTCCATGTGCTGTGACATCATATGTATGGACTGTGTGAAGTCATAGTGTGTGGAGGATGACATACTGCTCTTCAAAATGGCATTCTCCATGGCTATGTCTACATTGGCAAAGTTAAGTCGACTTTGGTAAGTTGACTTAACAAGGTCGACTTTAAGTCGACTTAAAGTGGACCTAAAGTCAACCTTGTTAAGTCGACTTAACAGAGTGGCAATACTTTAAGTCGACTTAAATCGACCTTGTTAAGTCGACTTAATAAGGTCAATTTAGTGCTAATCCCCATCCACACTGGCTTTAAGTCGACTTAAGAAGTTGATTTAAGGCTTAAGTCGACCTCAGAGGATGTGTTATTAAGTCGACTTAAGGAAGGGCTTAAGTCAACTTAATAAAAGCCCAGCGTGGACTTGGCTTTGTTTAGGTCAACTTAAGCCTCCTTAAGTCAACCTAACTTGCCAGTGTAGACGTACCCCATGTGTCAGGGTTCCTGGTAGGAAAGACTTCATTAAAATAGGGCCATGCCAGCAGAAAGTTTGGGAACCACTGGCCTGTTATGTAGTAGTTATTTTGATGATTTATTTGTTTGTTTTACCAAAGTGCCTAGGATCCCTTAAGCATGTGACTAAACCTAGTCAGATGTAAGCACGTTCATAAAATTAGACATGTGCTTAAGTGTTATTCTAAACAGGGATGGGTTTAAGCTTTGTTGAATCAGGGTTGGCTGGGCCTGGCCAGAACTAGGATGGGAGACTTCCAAGGAAAAAAAGGGGACAATTCAGGAATCAAGGGGCTGAGCCCATTTTGAGTTAATACCCTCAGTTCCTACTAGTGAGTTTCTTGCAGGATCAGACATTCAGCGCATAGGGCTCGTCCCTTGGTGTCAGTGCTCAGCCAGTGCCTGAAGACAGGAGTGGAAACTGTGCACCGCTGGCTATGCTGACTCACAGGGAGACGCTGATACCTTGTCTCTGACAACGTGTCATCACTAAAAATTCGAGAGTGATTTTGGAGAAGTTGGTGGAGTTGCAAAGGGGTGTGTAGGAAAGAAGATATGAGACAAGCACAGCAAAGGCAGCCATAAGTAGTCTGTGAAGTACAGTGTATGCAATAAAGATAACGTTGTCGATGAATTCCAAAGGGGTAGCCGTGTTAGTCTATTGTAGAAAGACAACAGAGTCCTGTGGCACTTTTAAAGACTAACCGATTTATTTATCGCATGAGCTTTCGTGGGAGAGAATCCATGCGATAAATAAATCGGTTAGTCTTTAAAAGTGCCACAGGACTCTGTTGTTGTTGTCGATGAAGAGAGTCATGTGTGGCTGGGTGGCTTAACTTTTCATTTGAATGTTTTGTGGGTCTAAGGGATGCCCTGTTTGGCAGCAGTCAAACTGAGATATGCAAGATACTTAAAATAACTTGCACACTTCAGTTTGAATGCCTAACTCCCGGCTTGTCCACTGTGCTGAGCTGAAGGTAGGGGGCCTTCATATGACTCGCACTTCCCCTGTTACCAGGGTCATGTTCCGGGATCAAACTTCCTGATCGGCTGAGTGGGTCTTCACAGATCCGAGCAGCTGATCAGGAAGTTCGAACTGATGGCGGCAATGAAGACCTGCCCTGAGTCAGTCAAGAGGGTTGCAGCCCTCACTCATCACAACAGTGGGTCTGGATTTGGGGTTTATTTTTTGTACAATGCTAATAAGGGTTTGAGATAAACAGAGAAAAGGTGGAAAACTTAAAGACTAAAAATACTCCACTCCTATGGGCAAATCCTGTTTGCCGTATTCACATGGACAATAAATGAGACTCCTAGTGTGAGTCAGATAAACTGGATTTCGCCTGTACCCCGTTCTAATGCATTTAGGGGTTTCATGGCTCTAGCAAACCATCATAGGCTATGTCTACACTTACTAAAATTAGTTCGAATTAGTTAGCTTAATTCGAACTAGAAAAAATTAGTTCGAACTAAGCAAGTGCCATTCATGGCACTTGCTTAGTTCGAATTAGCGATCTCCATTGATTTCAATGGGCCGGTTAGTTCAAACTAAGAAATTAGTTCGAATTAACATGGCCACATTGGTTAATTCAAACTAGTTAGTTCGAATTAACCCTTACTTCTAATGCCCTATTCAAAGTTATTAGTTTGAATTAAGGAAGCCCTTAATTCGAACTAATTAAAACCTAGTGTAGCCATGGCTTTAGTTAGTTCGAATTAAGCCTCCTTAATTCGAACTAACTTGCCAGTGTGGACATAGCCATAGTGTCACTTATGGAACTGCTTAGACTCACTGGGCCTGAGCCCAATCTCACTTACACCTCTGTAAATCTGGAGTAACTGCATTAAAGCTCACAGAGTCACACTAACGCAAAACCAGCATAAGATCAGAAGCAAGCCTGCTGATATCTTGTGTAAACAACTGTTTGCATCCCTGGAGCAAAATCTCCTAGGAACAGTAATTACTCCTGAGCAGCAGCCAGTTTTCCCTGTGAAATATGCTAGTTATTTTTGGTTTTGTTTGCAAACATGCCGGCAGTTAGGCAATACTGAGCATTCATCACTTGTGAAATTCCAGTTTTTAAAGAAAATCAGATCTTTTTTTGGAGTTTATATGAGCAAGCAAAACATTCATCCAGATATGGGGAGAAGAGACATAAATGTGTGACTAACACAGCCATATCATTCTCCTGCAAATATTAGTGTCTGTCTGACTATCTATTTAGGGTTCTTATATTGGTGGCTGGGATGGAGCTTGGCTTAACTGCGATCATCTGTAAGGCCAGGGAAAGAACAACAATTAATTATGCTCTGTGCTTGTGGACGTGATTAACTAATTGCCTCCTGACCAGAGGAGGCAGTGGTAGGCCTTATAAAGAGCTAAAGGAGCTCAGTTTAGGGAACAGACCCAGGAAAGAGGAGATAGGGAGTTCCCATCCTCTCTCTCTCTCTCTGGGAATGGCCTGATATAGGCACTCTAAAGAAGGATGTAAAGACAGTTCTGATGGATGGAGGGACAGGATCCAAGGAGAAAGTGCAGAAAAGACAGGACTGCCCTACAGAGAAAGACCCATGGGGAGTACAGTGGGATCTTGTGGAGGGAGCCCTGAGAGAAGCAGAAACTGAATTCTTCAGTAGCCCAAGGGGGACATAAGAATTATCCAGTTTTGTATGGACTTTTTCTTGGTACCCTGGAAGGTGGATGAACTTTGTGACTTGACCAGAGAGCTGAGTCACCGAAGACCCAGCAAGAGGCAAACAGGCATCAGGACATGCTGGAGATGCAGTCCCTTGGTGCAAGGTCACTTCTGGGTACGCAGGGCACTCTATGTGCAGGGCCAGATAAATGCAGGGGCTATAGGGACTGAAGCCCTGGACCCTGACCTAAAGGGGGGTCCCAGGCTCCAGCCCCAAAGGCCTCTGCCTGATCCACCACTATCCCCCGCCACCCTGCTCAGCACCCCCAGGATCTGGGGGAGTGTTGGGAGAGCCCCTACCCTGCTGGTGTTAGGGAGGGTGGAGGCCCTAGTCTGCCCCTGGGAGCAGGGCTAGCTGCGTACAGTGCAGCCTTATAGGGCCTGTGGCCCTAGGGGGCTGCTTGGGAGGCCGTGCTGTGTGCCAGCCGGCTCACTGACTAACCAGAACAGAGCAGGGGCATGAGCACCCTCCGTCCCCAGGGTCCCCCTGTGATGGCCTGCTGCAGGCTGCCATGGTGGGGGCCAGGGCCCCAGGTGGGGGCCCCGTGATGGGGGTGGGGCCCTAGGCCAGGGGGCCCCGTGGTGGTAACTCAAGGCCCGTTAATCCAGCCCTGTCTATATGGTCACACTTACAATGATTATTGACCTAGAATCTGAGTTCCAATGTTCAGATTTTGTTCAAGAACAAATTCTCCGGTGATGGGCACTAAACAATGGTCAGTCTAGAATTACTGGCACCCATGTATGACTGGCGCATCCTCTGTCCCGTTTCCAGCTGAACAAGTGTTATCATAACAAACGGCACCCCTGCCATAACTGCCGTCTTTGTGGTTGGGAGAAGCGGATATGTAAACTGATGTCTTTATTACATGAACCTTCCACTGCAGTAGAGAAGCCAAGGAGTGAATGGATCCTGGAGACTGAAGTCCCCTTTCAGCCCTAGATAGGTCTCTCCTGGCCAAGGCTAAGGTCCCCCATCAAGGCAAAACAATTGGAGCATCCACTTCCTCGCCATGCTGTCTCTTTTCCGTGGCTACTGTTTCCAGAGCCACCAGCCTGGCGTCTCTCACAGACGCTAAAGACATATGCAAACCATAATCATTTTTGTTCCTCCTTCGTTAGAGTATTAAAAATCACTGCTTCTGCTAAGCGATTGCAACAGCTGGCTAAGCAGGAAAAGGTAATTTGTCAGTTTTCCTTTTCCGGGGATGAGAAACTGTGGGCCCCACCTTCTTCCGTTAGAGTTCCTGTTGGTCTTCCAGAGGCAGCTATAAATCAGCCCATAATTTTTTTAAAAAAGGTCTCTTTTTCTCCAGCTAAATTCTCATGTTTGTCTGGTATTGCTGCCTCGTGTAATGGTAATATTTCAGTCAATAGGATCGCATTTCCAGTTGGTATTTACTCTCCAGTCTAGGACCAGTTGGGAGATTGGTGCTGAATAGTAATGATACCCTCCCAATGATGCTGATGATGATCTTCCATTTTAATCACTATTAAATTCAGCAAAGTGCTGTCTTTCTCCTGTGCCTCCTGTGCATGTTTCTTTACAACATATGTGATTATTTCGGCTGTATTTCACAAAGACCGGTTTGGTCTTCGATTCCTTGTGGATGAGGATCTCAGGCATTTATAAATGTTCTCAGAGTATCATGCCCCAAATTCATGGTAACTGGTCATGAATGGGTTCACTGTTCCCACAAGACATGCCTACAGACCATCATCATGGAGAAAAACCCTTAGATGGCTTTGTTGTTTCCAGACCTGGGAGCATAAAGTTAGGCAATGTTCGGCCACAGAAAGAAACCTGCAGTGTTGGGCAGAAGCATAGCTATAGGATGTGAGTGGCACACATACATAAACAGAAGCTAGAGATACATTTTGGGACATCCATTCTCCACTTATGTCCAAGCTCTATCCCAACAAAGTGGAAAGGGAAGCAACGGTATCGCCCTGATCCTACACCACCCAGCCCATGCATTAACTGGAGCTGATGAGAAGTTCCAACTTACCCCACTGAAAAAAGGTCCTTCAGGGTGCCTCTACACACCAGCTGGGAGTGTGCTTCCACGCTCATGTAGACAGACACATGCTAACTCTGCTTTTGCTAGGAGCCTTCTGAGTAGCAGGTTGGGCTAGCTGTCCGAGTACGTGTCCAGGGGATGCAGGTGGGTTTCTACTCGGGTTTGTACCATGGCGACAGCAGTGCTCTCTACTCACGCAAAGAAGCACGCTCTGAGTTGTAGTGTAAACATACCATTAGTGACTTTACACCAGTACACAATCAGTGCAATGGAACGGTGGAACGGTGGTCTGCCACACACCCTCCAGCTCCAAGGCATCATGATATGTCCTACGCCACAGGTCAATGGATGGCTGGTGCAGGATGTATATACACCTACTCTACCAGCTTTATGCTAGTAAAGAGTTGCAATGCGTAAGGGGAATTCTCTGATGACCATTTCTGGACAGTTTCCATCTGCTTTGTGCTGCTCACATATTACAAAATGGACATAGCAGTCCAAAACTCCAATCTTTTGAATTGAACCTTTTATTCATTTTACAAGGTTCACCACAGCAATTCATTTAAAAGGCAATGCAAACAATAGAAAGCTTTGAGAACCATACAAGGAATTTCCAGAGTCTCCTATGACTCAGTGATTACAAGATCCACACCAAATTTTTTACATTTTGAAACAATAAAACTTCACAACCAGGAGGGGAAACACTGATACAAAAGTATGACAAAGCCATGATTGTCTCTCTCCTTAAGCGATGAAAAAGAACGGAGTTAAAAATAAACAAATCCCACTGAGATTCAAACCTGACCGAAAACCTGGAAAGGTAAACAAAGAGGCAACAGGAGTCAGCCAAGTGTGATGTTACCACAGAATAAGAAAAATTCAGTTAGGTGAACCCACTTAGCCCTCATCTCCTAATAACACAGCTATTGATTAAGAAGTACATATTAACTAACACAGCCCTCAAGGAACTGAAATACACACCAAACATAGGCATCATGGATTGTAATTCTTCACACTTCCTTCCAGCTTTAATTAAGGCTGAAACTGAAGGTTTTGATTGTCCTCCAGTTTGTTCTGAAGCCATTTGGGTGTAAGTTGCATACAATTACTAGAAAAAAATAAGCATCGCTTTCCTTCGAATTAAGCTAATTCGAACTAACTAATTTGAACTAATTGTAGTAAGTGTAGACATAGCCTTTGGGTATAAGCTTTTGTGGGGTGCAACCCACTTCATCAGATGCATGAAATGGAAACTACAGTTAGGAGATACAGATATACAGACTTGCAAGAGTGAGAAACATTACAATGGGAAAGTCAATTCAGTTAGGGTAGATGAAGCCCATTCACAACACAAAAGAATAAATGGATACAAATTGGACATTAAAAGAGGTAACATCCATAAACCAGTAGGAGAACACTTTAATCTTCCTGGATACTCTGTAGCAGACTTGAAAGTTGCCCTACTTAAACAAAAGAACTTCATAAACAGACTTCAGTGTGAAACTGCAGAGCTGAAACTCATTTGCAAACTTGACACAATCACACTGGGTCTGAATAGGGACCTGGAATGGTTATCCCATTACAAAAAGTAATTGCCCCTGTTCACACATTCTCACTTTCTAATCAGCTGATGTGAATGGGCCTCATCTACCCTAACTGAATTGACTTTGTTAGTACTTGCCCTCCCCATTGTAATGTTTCTCACCCTTGCAAATGTATAGATACCTCCTAACTGTAGTTTCCACTTCATGCATCTGACAAAATGGGTTGGAGCCCACAAAAGCTTATGCCTGAAGAAATTTGTTAGTCTTTAAAGTGTCCCAGAACTTCCATTGTTTTTGCTGTATACAGACTAACACGACTGCCCCTCTGGAATTTATACAATCAGTGAATTCTGTGTGAGATCATGAATTCGCTGTATGTGACTGAACCCAATCTGCAAACTCCATTTTGAAGGTACAGCCTTTGTCTTCTCTGTTGTCCGTTTACCTCCTTGATAGATTAAATTCCAAGGAGTAGTGATACATGGTTCACAGGAGAGAGTAATTAAATGAGGATGATCTTCTATTCAAATACCTACATCCTGGATCACAGGCTGGCTTTTGCTTTATCAAGGGACATTGCCAGGCAACAAAGCCAGTTGGAGTCCATGATCACTTGAGAAGGATGACCTGGGAGTCAGCTGACAGAGGGCCTGGAAGGTTATTTGGGTCTTTCTCCAGAGAAAAGTCGCTGCAGGAGCTTGATGAAGCTGGGGGTGGGAGAGGTGTTCTGCTTCAGACAGTCCCTCCAAGGACTCCCAAGAGAAGGATGAGTTAAAATGTGGGACATCAGGTTCAGAATGTTTGCTATTTTTTTAAAGGAGCTGGGCTCTCTGTGTATTTCTTGTGCTTAACTAAAGACCGATGATGTTTTAAAATCCGGTGCAAAATGAACATCATCTGCTACATCTACCCTGTGCCCCTTGACCGGGTAAACGGTGGGCCCAGGGTAGGAAATTTTAAGTCGACTTAGTAAGACTTAGTTTTTCTTCGACTTACTGGTTAAGTCGACTTAAGCCAGTGTAGACATGGATTAGCCCTAAGGCGACTTCAAGGGTCCCCAGGGCTCCCACACTGTCCTCCTTCCTAAGGTGTCTGGCACAGCCAGAGCCTGGCGTACCTGACACAGGGCAGGACACAGCCCTGCCCACCCTGTTCCTGTACCCTGCCCCTGTCCCTGTCCTGCTCAGCCCCCATGTACCCTGGTACAATGGAGAAGCTGCTGAGCTCCCTGGCACTTTTGGAGGGGTGCCTGGGGAAGTGGGGGGCACCTCTTGGGTGTCACTGTTCCCATCATGCACCACTCCCAGGTCCACCTAGCCCCATGCAAGTCGACTTAGGCGTCCAGTGTGGATGCTCTAAGTTGATTTGGCAAGGTCGACTTTAAGTCGACCTAAATTTACAGGGTAGACATGCTAAGTCGACTTATATGAACAAGTGTAGACATAGCCCAAGAGTGCACTTAGGGATCCTACGAGATGGGCAATGTCTGAGCTCTGTTCATACCCGAGAAACTTAAAACATCAGAGGCTGGCTTCCCTCACAGCAGTTTGGTGAGTGGGTGCTCAACAAGATCTAGGACAATAATAAATTAGGCACAAAGAATTTGGCATAAGACATTTCTGCAGAGGAGAATCTAGCCTGCCTCTTTGGACAACAGTGAGGTGAGCAGAAAAGACTTAAGGCCTGATTCTCATCTGCACTACCCTTTACACTTCTCTGGCAATAAATGGCACTTGCATCCATTTTTAAGGCCTCAAAACGGTGTAAAAAGGCCTTAGCATGACTGAGAATTCAGGCCATTATTGTGTGTAAATCCAGACTAGTTCTATTGCCTTCAGGGTTACCCCAGCTTCTCGGTACATGAAAAAGGTGACTGGTTTTTCTTGTCAGAGTGTAAGACCACTCGAGTGAATGATTCTTGGCAGATTTGGTGTCCAGGGGGTATTATGTAGGAATTATGACCAAGTGCACTGAGACAGATTTATGGAGCCTTCTGCCTCTGTCAGTAGAAGGCGAGCACTTGAGTCGCATGCTATGTCTTGTTCACAAAACGTGTTGCCCTTTGTTTTTCAGGTCCAGAATCTCACACTAGATCTATTCTATGTATATACAGGTCTGAAAAGGGGACTCACATAAAACTCAGTTCTTCTGTGTTGTTTTTGAAGGTTACCTATTAAAATAAGCTTTGATCGATGGCCAACATTTTATCCATTGTTTTGTATGACTGTAGCAATCTGGACTAAAGAGGAAGGCTAGTATTAAGGTATCACTGAACCAATGCTGCATGCTTGCTAGAATCGCAAAAATAAGACTAACAACATTTTTTCAGAGGGGTAGCTGTGTTAGTCTGTGTACAGCAAAAACAGCAAGAGTCCTGTGGCACCTTATAGACTAACAGATTTTCTTCGGCATAAGCTTTTGTGGGCATCTGATGAAGTGGGTTATAGCCCATGAAAGCTTATGCTGGAAAAAAAACATTTTTTTCATTTATTTATTTCAATTACAGTAGCCCCAGGAGGCACCAATCAAGGATCAGAGCCTCATTTTTCTAGGCAGTGAATAGTTGCAGAAAAAAAGACGGTCACTGTCCCAAAGAACTCACACTCTAGGTTACGAGAAAACACAATAGTTGGAAAAGAAAAACAAATACACAACAGGTGAGCACAATGAAGGACATTATAACAATAAAGTTATCAGACATTTAAATGGAGAGCTGAGCTCATAAGTGAACACCTTCCCTATTATTGTCTTGCCTAGGTGCATGATAGAGTGCTTTCAGTGGAAGAATTTGAAGACTTCAGGTGATTTTAAAATTACTTTGGTCCTTTACGGAAAACGGTGCCTGTTTCAAGCTCCCAGCTGATCTATTTTAAATGATGAGTAAACCAATAAGTGACTGCAAAGGTGAAGAAAAACTTGACATTGTGTTTTAAAGATATGGTCTGATGTTTGTTGTCTTGAGAGTAATGGACACATTAACGTAAGCCATGGGGCTGAGCGTAACTGAAACTACATGAGCAAGAAAGTGAATAGTCCACCGGGGCTTGGTCCATAGAAATGCTGCACCCCCAGCTGGATAGCAAGTTACAAATTCTCATCTCATTAATGGCGGATCATGCCCTGAGGTCAGACACTATCCCTTTGGAACCTCTGAAAGCTTTTAGAAAGTCTCCTCTCTTTGTGAGGGTTCGCATACAGTGCAAAGTTCAGGTAAACGTAGCATCCTTTCATGTTTTATTTATCCTAACGCTCAGATAATCTTTATCTCTTTGCCTGGCGCCATGCCATCTTGAACAGTCAGCTGTCACTAACAAAGCAGAGTTGGGCCTGTTCAGAAGTTGAATGGGGAGACCGCTCAGAACTGTAAAAGAGTAAATACTCGGCACTTTTTGTAAGTGTCCTGGCTAAATTCCACTTTGGTCATTAGAATTTCCCAGCAGTTTAGGGCAGTCGTTTTCAAACCACAGGTCGGGACCCAACCACCGCAAGACTGGAATGCACTGCTCAAAGATGTAATTGTTGGGTAGTGGGTATAAATGATTTTTTTTTTCTTTTTTTTCTGGGTCCGAGAAAAAAGTTTGAAAACCACTGGTTTAGAGGGTTTACTATATTTTACTATCCTCCCTGTCATACAATCTTGTGCAGCATTGCTGGGTTCTGTTCAGCAGCTGTTACATTCCACCCTAGAGGTGGCTGCATTTCAGTGGAGTGAAGGGAGTCGTGAAGGACTTCCCACAGGCACAGCCTACAGAACACTTTAGATGAAAGGCACTCTACAAATGTCAATCATTTAAAATCTTCCGTTCCAGAGAGGACTGAACATTTCCACTCAAAGGAATGTGGTGATTTAAAAAGTGAGCTAACCAGTCAGTCTCGTGGTGTAGGACTCAGATAGGACCTATTTTAAAAGGAAACTCTCTTTCCTCTCTATTTATCTTCTCCCCATGTGTTATGGCAATTATTTTAATAGGAGAACCTGCAGTCCTCAGCCACCCATTCCCAGCTTTCACCGCTGAGAAGAGTTTTGGTCCTGATCCCAAAACCCCATGAGCACACACAGCTCCCATTAGCCCATGGTACAACTTTTACAGAGTTAGTTTGCCGCAGAGAGATACACCTTAATGCGACGTGGAGGTTGTGTATTGTTCTGGGACTTAACTAAACCCTTTAAAATGTACTCAGTGTTTATAGCCTCCAGGCCTTACGAACAATGTCTGTAGAAATGACTCACTGGTAAGGTTAGTGATTACGCTGTGCATGGCTGGAGAAGGAATCCTGGTTGATATTAACAACAGCGGGGCACATTCTGCCCTGTTACACCTGTGCCTTGGACTGTCAGTGGACAGCATCCCCAATTTAATATCCCATTTCAGCAAATGACTTAAGCATGTGCTTAAGTTTCATTGTTTCTGAGTAAGGCCTTGTCTACACTCCTAATTTCACCAGCAAAACTTCTGTCGCTCAGGGGTATGAAGAAAAACCCTTGAATGACATAAGTTTTGCCTGCATAAGCTTGCGTGGACAGCACTTTGTTCATGTAGGTAGTTTTATTATAGCAGTGGGAGATCCACTGTAAGATTTAAGCGTAGACTAGCATTTAATGAGGTCCTTATGTGTGTGCTTTTAATTTTATTCACCTGCTTAATGTCAGGCATTTGCATAAGGCTCTCATTGAATCCAGGTCCTGAATGGGAGTTTAGCATGCACTGAAGTGCTTTGCTGTGAAGAGATGGACTTAAACCCCTGCACCCAAATTCTGTAGAACTGGGGTCTCCAGGTAGGGTATGTTTATCCGGGTCGCCGGGTGTGGTGTCTGTTATTATCGTAATATTAATTTGTTTTCATTTGCAGCTGAGACCAAAGAGACAGCAATATGTTCTGTAAACAAAAATAAGAGAGAAACAAATATATGAGGCTATGTCTACACTTGTTAATTTAAGTCGACTTAGCTAAGTCGACTTAACAAAGTCAACTTTAAGTTTTAAGTCAACTTAAAGGGGACCTTGCCAAATCGACCTAGAGCATCCACACTGGACACCTAGGTCGACTTCTAGGGGCTAGGTGGACCTGGGAGAGGTCCACGGTGGCAGGGGGGGCACCCCTTGCCAAGTGCCAGGGGGCTAAGCCTTTGCCCCATTGTACCTTGGTACAATGGGGCAAAGGGGGACAGGGATCCTGGCAGGGCATAGGGGCAGGGTGGGCAGGGCTCTACCCTGCCCTTTGGGGGGCATGCCAGGCTGTGGCTGTGTCAGCCACCCTGGCAGGGAGGGCAGTGGAGAAGCCCTGGAGCCCCCTAAGTTGACTTAAAGTTGACTTAGGGCTAGTCCACATCTACAATGGCTTAAGTCGACTTTAGAAAGTCGACTTAGCCAGCAAAGTCGACTTAAAATGAGGTTTAAGAAAGTCGATTTAATTTTTCCTTAAGTCGACTTAAGCAGCTGCTTAAGTCAATTTAAGGAAAGTGTAGTATAGACGCAGAGTAAATTAAATCGACTGAAGCAAGCTTAAGTTGACTTAATTCACAAGTGTAGACGCACCCAGAATGCCTCAGAGATGAGAATAAAAGGATCCATCATTCCAACACAACCCAAAGTGTCCATGTTTCCCAGACCAGCTCATAGACTGAGAGGTGTTTTTGCCAAGGAGCAGGTGTTGCCTTGACTTGCCTCTATTTTAACTAGCTCTAGTTAAAACTCTTGATTTCAACTCTTAGACTGAAAAGTTAACAGCCTTCTTTACAGCTATAGTATGTTTTAAACCCTTTAGTATGAACCCCTCATAATGGAAATGCTGACGGAGACCGTACAAAGGTGATACTGTAATTAACAGCTCACCTTTATTCGGATTAAATTCCATTATTGCGTGTGGCATGTACCTTTCTTATGGCCAGGTGGATGGAATTTTTTCTACTTCATGTGAGTGGAAAGCAGTTTAAAAATAATTACAATTGTTTTTTGCATTTATATTCTGCTTTTCTTCCAAGGATCTCAAAGTGCTTTACAAATACTAAAGGTATATGGCCCAATTAACCCTCATACTTCTGTTTTTATCTATCTCCGTTACAAATGACACATAAAATTATTCTAAAAAGAAACTAGGGGAGAGAAAAGTTCTCTTTTATCAGTGTGTTTACTTTGTGGTGCATTTGACCGCACACCAAATTAAATCCACTCCCCCGTTACTTCACTGGCTGTAAAATTAAGCAGGTGCTTAAATCTTTCAAGATTAAGATCTCAGAGTATACAGGACATACATAGCATATATGCCTTTAGTTGGCCCCCTGCTCAGAGGTGAATTTCCCTCAAGGGCATAGTCAATAATCTTTAAAAGTGCCACATGACTCCCTGTTTGTTTTAATTTCACTATAATCACTAGTTCCTGTTATCTATGTGGATCTCCCAAACAGGAATGGAGCACAGAAAAACAGTAAATAGAGCTGTGAAACCCTTACTATGGTCAGAAAGACTCAGGGATGGGTGTAGGACCTGAAACTGCCTTGAACTACAACAGGTAGAAAAAAATATCTGATTTCAGTGAAAAAATTTGTTTCCCCTGCCACCCAGCCAACTCTACTTTTAACTTGCCTTTTAAAAACTAATTAAATCTCAATTCAGCAGTGTCCCTAAAAGGCCAGTGCAAATACTCGAGCTGAATATTTGCACCCTGAAGTTTAACAAAACTCAGGGCTATGTCTACACTAGAAAAGTTAAGTTGACTTAACAAAGTGGACTAAGTTGACTTCGCTCTAAGTCGACTTATTCCACTTTGTTAAATCGACCTAACCACCCCTAAGTCGACTTAATAAAGTCGATTTAAGGATTACTCCACGTCCATACTGTCCTTAAGTAGACTTAATGAGTGGTAGTAACAAAGTCGACTTAAACTTTCATTAAGTCAACTTAAGGAATTTCTTAAGTCGACTTAATGAAAGCCTAGTGTGGACGTGGCTTAATTTAAGTTGACTTAAGCCACCTTAAGTCGACTTAAATAGCCAGTGTAGACGTAGCCCAGGCTTGGTTGGACTGACTGGGGAAGCAGTGTTAATGTTGAGAACTCCGTTGGAAAGAACCCACGAGCAACGCCCATACGTTCCAGGCTAGGAGTCTAGGGAGAGTGCATCGTCTGACCCCAGTTACTATGCAGGACCTGGAGGAGGAGACTGTTTCTCAGGAAACTAGGACCACATATCACTTAGCCCCTAGCAACAAATAGAAAGTGATGCTTTTTCTAATTCTGTAGCCTCTATGGATCTCACAGCATTTTACAGATATTAAATCCCAGCTCCACCTAGTGAGGTCAGCGGTGTTATCCCCATTTTACAGATGAGCAGACTGAACCAAAGAGGGTTACGGTCCAGATTCTACAAAGGGACAACGGCCACTGTAAGTACAGAAGTCCCACATTTAGATGCCATTGGCATTCAGCCTCCACCTTGCCTGGTAGGCAGCTAAACTTACTTAACACCATTCTGACAGTAAAAAGTCGCTCGACACCTAACTTTCTGCCTGTAGGCACACTCGCTGCTACCTCCCGTTAGGCCAACAGCTCTCAAATACTGTGTTGTGTCCCAGCACACAGCTGAGTATGTCACCAGGAGCTGGCCTGCCACCGAAACAAACCCCCTGAACCCAGACTCCGTCATGGGGGGGGGTTCTTTCAGCGGCAGGGGCTCTGAGTTGCGTACAGCTGGGCACACCGCCAACCATGTCACGACAGAAAAAAGATTGAGAACCGCTACCCTCGGCATCCAGACTGCTAAAACCCAGCTGGCTCCACTAAGCAAAGACAATTAAACATTCCCCCAATTATCTTCCCTATGGGGCCCAATCTGGTAGGTGATCTCTGAGCTTGCATATCTACTCAGGTCCCATTTAAAATCTATTCAGAGGAGGTGTCAGCCCAGTGATTAATATATTTAACTTTCAGCCTAGTGGTTAGCACATTCACCTGTGATGTAGAGGCCTCAGATTCAACTCCCCCCCGCCCCCCCACTTGATGGAGAGAAAGCATATGATCAGGAATCTGCTACTTCTCAGGCGAGTGCCTTAATCACTGGGCTGTGTGATATTAGGATGTGGGATTCCCTCCGTTTCTCCCATTGAAGTTGTCCCACTTTGGGTAAGTAATTAAAAATAGGTCCAAAGAGCAAAGGAAAATGGCTATTTACCCTGGTATTTAGGGCCCTTAGCTGGAAGGTTGGAGACCCAGATTCCACTCCCCCTTCTCCAAGGGCCTTTGAATTATTTACCCAGAGGAATGGCTTCAACAGAAGAGATTGACAGAACCCCACAGTCGTGAATCACATCATCTAGGGGCTCTTCTGAGCAAGGTGGGAAACCTCTGGTCAACTGTTTTCTCACTGTAACCAGCAGGGGGGCAAATTGAACCTAGACATCTTATATCGAGGTGAGTGTGCTAACACATCTATAAGGTAGACAGTGATGAAACTCCCAAGAAGCAGCTTTAACGCCGGACTCCAGGAGGAGGGCTCCATCCAGACTGTAGTTCACAGGAAGTTTTCTGCAACCTGGACAAAGGCACTGAGCTCAAGGGGTGGACCTTAGGATACAACCCTCTCATCAGCACCTCCCATGGGCCAGTTCAGGTGATTCCTTGCTCAGCTTGCTGGCTTTTGTGAATGAATCCCATTCTTGGGAGCCCCTCTCTCTCCATTCCTTCTAGCAGGAGCCTAGGCATCTGCCCCAGGTTTGTGACTCCCAATGGCTTTCTAGGCTCCTAAAAATCAGGCGTTACCACAGACTATGAGCACTGTGAGCTAGAAGAACAATTTCCCTGCTCCTATTCACACACTGGCACGAGTGGTCCCCAAGTTAGCACAAGTGTAAAAAGCAATGTAGCCACTGAGGCTGATGCCACAGCAACATCGGAGATGGAAGAATCCATACATCACCCAAACATCCTCCAGCCACCCAGAAAATCCAGATGGCAAAATACTTTGCTTGAAATGCTACCCAGGTGACAAACCAACACACTTCAGCTGAACTTGCCCTCAGGAGCCTGGGGCCGTGACGGGTCAGGTGTTCAGGTTTGTTTCCAGGGAGGTTCTTTTCAAGTGGTTTGACACATCTATAATTACAACATAATCCCTCTGGCTGGCAGAGGTTCTTTCATGGAGTTGGTAATGCTGGCCGTGCACGGGAGGGGTTTGTTTGGGAGATTCATTTATTGCTCACATGCCTGTTTCTAGGTCAGCAAACAATGTGATCATATGCTGGAGCAGGGCAAGCCCAGAGGCTGGGATTTAGTTTTGTTTCCAAAAAAAAACCCCTCATTCGTTTATTTACAGAATCATACCTTATGGTAGTTCAGAGCCGTCTTGATTTATGCACCCTCTCAAAGAACAATGGGAGGGAGTTAGATAAATGGCTCCAGTTGTGGCCAGTCACCATCAGTCTTGGAGGGTTTATAATGTCAGAAAAGACGGGTCTCTTGGTGAAAGGAACTTCTCATTTGTGTATATTTCTGCTGCTTTCCTTATCAGCGGTGCAGAACTGGGCTTGCCTAGCTCCATACAAGTGCAAGCAACAGATACCAGTGTTTGGATCATATTGGAGCTTATATCTCCCCTCAGTATTTTCTCTAGAAACTCCTGTACAGTGAGCCTTCTGAGGCCTGCCAGGACCATAAGATCTGACAACGTATCCACTGTAGTGTCACGGGAACAGTTTTTCTAGTGAGGTGCCAAAAATCATTGAACAAAACTGTAAACTCTGTATATGATAGAAACCACTGAAAGCCAGGTTGAGCGGCCATACACTCAGCATCCTGAGGCTCCAGCACCTCTGAGAGGACAGGAGTCTGGCCTGAGAACTGCTCCAGTGCTTTGATCACTCATGGCAGTCCATTGTTCCTTTCCCCAGCATGGACGTTGAGGAAGTGTGTGCAGATGTGCAATTTGTGCATGAATTTCTCCCAGTCACCCTGACCACGAGCCATCAGGAAAGCGTTTAAAGCTTGCAGGATCAGGGTTTTATCCGCCCCTCCACCCATTTTTTCGTTGCTCATACGCCGATCCTGATTCCTATCCTATTATCGTATTCACTATCCATAAGCATTGATAATAAGTAAGTAAATTGATGTAAATGAGTAAGTAAATGAACATATTCCAGGCTATTGACCGTTTGCAAATTACCCTTGTTGCCTTCGATATTCACAAATCTCTCTTGCTGGTGTGTGCTTGGGCATCTGTGTCACATGGTCCTCTTTCTGCCTCCCAAATAGGTAACTTGAACAGGTTAGACAAGAGAATAGTGAACAATTCTTCCAGGATTCACAAATATTTTTACTATACTGATGGCAGTCTCAAAGGGTGCGTCTACACTTACAAATTAAGTTGACTTAAGGAGGCTTAAGTTGACTTAATTTACTCCGTGTCTGCACTGGCCTTTCCTTAACTCGAATTAAGCTGTTTCTTAAGTTGAATTAAGGAAAAGTTAGTTTGAATTAATAACACCTTGTTTTAATTCAAACTAACGCTTAAGTCAACTTTATTAAGTCAAATTAAGCCAGTGGAGACGCAGAGTAGTGCCTGGGTGGACCTTTTTAAGTCGACGTAACATTTTAAGTCGACTTAATAAGGTCGAAAAGAGGCCACATCTACACTTGAAAAGTTAAGTCGACTTTTGTTAAGTCAACTTAATAAGGTCCACTAAAAGTCGACCTTCTTAAGTCAACTTCATAAAGTCAACCTAACTTTTCAAGTGTAGACATAGCCGAAGATACCTGATTCCACCCAGGAACATAAAGTTAAGGACCTTAAAAATCTGACTGAGCATTGGACTGGAAATCAGTGAAAATAGCCAGGCACTGGTGTGATGTTCACACCATCTGCCCTACTCAGAATGTGGCCCTCAGTATTCTGAATCAATTGGTGTTTCTGCCTGGCCTTCAGGGTCATCGTGAGGCAGAATAAACTTCGATAGACTAAGCCTGGATCACCACAGCTAGGCTACAGTGTTGAGTGGGTGAAGCCTACTGGACAGCTAGAAAGGGACAGAAGCTTCTTGTCCAGCCACTGATTGGAAGTCCAGGGGCAGAACTTGACCCAGAAAAATACCCAGGCAGGCTACCACTTCCCAAATAAGAGGAAAGACACCCCTTTTGGTGGGTCATTAGAAAAGTCCTTCCATGGATACAATTATATGAGATACAAATAAGGATGAATTGTTTCTCCCTTTCTCAGAGTAGCACTTCCATAGACAGGTGTATGAACTGTTTCATAGGGCCAAGTTAGACTTTCATGTGTTCTGTTAACTTGACCACAGAGGGCCGTATTCTGCTCTCCATTAAGCAGGTCAAAATCCAGGGTAACTACACTGATTTCAGCAGAGATCATCCATATTTACAGTACTGTATCTGAAAGTAGAATTTGAGCCAGTGCTAGCTAATACATTTACGCCTCACCTCTCACGTCTTTACTGTTCTTTTTTGAACTTTCCTCTTACTTTTTAGCACTTAAAACATTTTGGAACCCATAATAGATTAGCCAATAAACTCAAAACAAATGAATGCTGCTCTGGACATGTATCCTGTGGCTCAATTTCACTCTGACCTTCACTAAATTGCGTGAAATCATGTTGTGCTGACTGAAGGAGATAGCCTGTAGCCAAAAGTAGATTAGGAAGAATGGAAACATGGTGGCTAGCAATGTTCTTCTGTCCAGCTTTTATTCATTGCCAGACAACACTATTTTGTTCTTCTGCTAATTACATTTTCCCCTCCTCTCATTTTTTGTCAATTTTGTAAGGCAAAAGATGCCAGCTTGAGATCCTCAGAGACTATGGACCTCTAACCAGAGTACAGGGTCAACAGGGTCCATCTGTACAGGTTAACCCTCACATTTTCCTAAAAATACTTCCTAGCCCTAGAAGTGTTAAGAGAGCAGTATGGCGGCATATATGTCAGTAGTTAGTTGATAGCTAAAGTGCCAATAGATGGCGCTCAAACAGTTCCCAGGCTGTGTAGGACCAATAACTTGCACCTTGCAAATGGCTTCCTCTGTGCAGCTCTTTATATGAGCTCTTAACGGGGGGCAGGCACCAAGAAGGTGAGGGTAATTATACTCTCTGTAGCCCAGTTCATCCTTGGCCTCTCTGGATTTGTCTTCACTAGAAGTGGCTGAGCTATGCTGGGCCTTGCTAAACCCAGTCTACACTCCCCTCTTTTCTCTACTGTAGATGCAGAACGCAATACTTTGTAGCTCCTGCCTGAGCCCGACAAACCACAGACCGCAGAACATTGACTGCTTGTCTTCACTGTCAAAGCCACGCCTGTCAGGCCCCACCCTCCCTATCCTCTCTTGTTCCCTGTTGAGCTGTCAACACTCATCTCCCATTGGCTCACCATGCAGCCTCCATATCCCACTGGTGACATTTGCAAATGAGCAGCTTTCTGCTTTCTCCCATGCTGCCTCCCATGCTTGCAGGATGCTCCCCATACACATCTGGAAAGCTACCGTCAAACCCCCTCCTCAAAATTCTTCTTTGCCACGAATCCTACAAAGACCTTGGCAGCGGTTAAGCTGCTGATGTGGCAAGATCACCGCCCATCAGGCTGATTCCTCGTATTTCCCTGTCTGTTTGTATCCGTCTTTTGTCTCTTCTCCTCCACTTAGATTGTGAGTTTCCTGGGCCAGGAAAACAAACAGAATCCTGTGGCATTTTTAAAGACTAACCGATTTAGGAACTGTCTTTTCTATTCTCTGTCTGTACAACGCCTAGGACAAAGGGATCCTGGTCCATAATAGTGCTGCTGGGCACTACAAAAACATGAATAATAATCAAATAATGAACAGCCATGTCCCAGTGCCCCTGCCATCACTTCCTGAATCTCATTTCACTCCTTCAGGATGTTGGCTGGAAGTGCTCATTGGTATCTCCTAGCTACAGAGGGGAAATTAGCTAAATAATTCCCCAGTATGGGTGCATCTACACTTGTAAATTAAGTCGACTTAAGCTTGCTTAAGTCGACTTAATTTACTCTGCATCTACACTACACTTTCCTTAAGTTGACTTAAGCAAGCTGCTTAAGTCAACTTAAGGAAAATTAAGTTGACTTTTTAAAACCACGTTTTAAGTCGACTTTTGGCTTAAGTCGACTTTAGAAAGTCGACTTAAGCCAGTGTAGACCTGGAGTATCCCTAAATCCACTCTAAGTCGACTTAGAGCTCTCCAGGACTCCCCCACTGCCCTCCCTGACAGGGGGGGTGGCACCGGGAGAGCCTGGCATGCCCCCCCATACCCTGCCCCTATGCCCTGCCAGGGTCCCTTTCCAGTGTGGACTCTCTAGGTCGACTTTGTAGGGTCCCCCCAAAGTCAATTTAAAATTTAAGTGTAGACATGCTAAATTGACTTAAATTAACAAGTGTAGACATAGCCTATGTAAATAAGTCTCTAACACCATAGGTGTGTCTGGCTCTTATATAACTGCTTAGAGGCAGCTACGTGCCACAGTTCCGAGCAGACTGTGCTGTAGGTAGGTTCAGGGTGGCGATAATTTGTAATTACCCAGGTGGCAAAGAGGTTTTGGGACTGAGTAGTCAGTCAGCTGATTAGCCAGTAGAACATGCTCTAGCTAATGGGATACTGCTGCACTATGAGAATAACAACCCTGTCCTCATTATATTGCCTTACCGTTCTTCTGGTGGTTGTCCTGTATTATCTGCCAGATGATGGACACAGCTCCAGATTCAAGGCTGGTTAGAAGCATTGAACTGTGTAGCAGCCTGGCTCTGTGGGTTACTGGCTACCTAACATGCTTACAACATGGGGATCCAGAATTTGGATCACTAAGGGTATCTCTACACTGCAATAAAAGACCTGCTCCATGGCCATGGCTGGACCAGATCAGCCAACTCGGGCTTATGGGGTATGTCTACACTGGCAATTTAGTTAGATTTAAGGACCCTTAAGTCGACCTAAATTACTCCCTGTCTACACCAGACTTTCATTAAGTCGACTTAAGGAATTCCTTAAGTCGACTTAATGAAAGACAACCACCCATTAGGTTGACTTAAGCCTTAAGTCAACTCCTTAAGTCGATTTATGGATGGTGTGGATGTGGAGTAACCCTTAAGTTGACTTTATTAAGTCAACTTAAGGGTGGTTAGGTCAACATAACAAATTGGACTAAGTCGACTTAAAGTTAAGTCGACTTAGTCCACTTTGTTAAGTCGACTTAATAAGGTCGGCTTTAAGTCGACTTAAAATCGATTTAACTTTTTTCTAGTGTAGATATAGCCATGGTGCTCAGACAAAGGGGCTATAAAAGGAGCTACATTCATCTCTGTTGGCCTGGTTTCAAATAGAGGGTGTCTCTTTGGTGTCTGCAAAGTGATTTTAGGTGCTTGGGGAAAGAGAGCTCTGTACATGCAGAGTGTCAGTGTTATAAATGTTATAGCTGTCTAGTTTAAAGATGACAAGTTCCAAACGGGGAACCATGTTAGTCTACTTCAGCAAAACAAACAAGGAGTGTAGTGGCACTTTTAAAGAAATCTCATGAAATAAATAAATTTGTTAGTCTTTAAAAGTGCCACAGAACTCCTTGTTTGTTTTGTTGAACTGGACTATCACAACTACCTTTTGGATCTTATTTTGGGTGAGTTTAAATCTGTTCCTGATTAACAGAAACTAAACAGAAATCAGCCACTCTTAAACCAGAAAGCGTAGCCCTTTGCACGGATCTGACTTACTGCCTTAAATTCACACCTGAAGTTATACCAGTGCAACTTTCTCATGGCAATTATCCCAAGAAGTCAAATCTGAATTCAAGTTGCATCTAAGATATTGGTTTTGTAAGACGATAAGGCAACCAGTTCCCCTGAGAAACCCATTCTCCATCTTGCATGGCCCTGCAAATCTCCTTCCCTTGGACCTGGGTTATAGCTTTTCTTGGCCTGCTGGTAACCTTTTGTTAGTCAACACATGTCAAGGGCCATCATTACCAGTTTAGACAGGAGTCAGCCGTCCCAGCAGGCTTGCATATCTAATCATCAGTGTCAACATTTTAGATTTAGTTTCTTCAACACAAGGGTGTTCTTCTAATCAGTGTAGGGATCAAAGTGTTATTGTTTGTTTATCAAAGGATCAAGTGTATACCCAATTAAGAAAAGCTTTTCTCCCAAGTGCTGTTTCACGCCTCTGTATCTCATCTATGGCAGCCATAACTCAACAGCTTTTTGATTAAGGTCCAGTAGCATTTATAGGGCCTATCAGCCAATGATATTTCTTCATTCTCATGGCTGTATTGTTAGCCAGCCAGGAACAACATTTAATTCCTCTCTTTCTTTAGTGATGACACTTAGGTGGGATGATCAGAGTTTAGACTTGGCGCAGGTTTTATACCTGTATAGCTATTAGGGTTGAGCATGATTTATTTTTTAACCAAGTAGTTAACCAAGCTGCTAATGTGGCCACAGTTACACCACCATAAAGGCGCTTTTCCTGCTATAGTTAATTTCTCTTCCCATTTAGGAACAATCTATAGTGGCAGAAAACAATTCTATAATGATGTAACTGCATTTATACTAGGGTTTGTACACTTTTAACAATATAGGTAGATTACTTATTTATTTATTATGGTAGCACCTATGAGCTTAAGTCGTGAACCAGGACCTTACTACGCTAGGTGCTGTACAAACACAGAACACAAAACATTCCCTGCCCCAAAAAGCATACAATCTAAGTAGGTAAACGCAGTATAACTTTTCTGTGTAGATAAGGGATTAGGTTGCAGCATATTCTCTTTCTGAAATATTCCTACCCCATATCTAAATAGATAAGGCCCCTCAGAGGACATAGCTAATGAAAGTGTGAATGCACGCCCGCGTGCCCATGTGTGTGTGTAATGACAAAGAGAAACAAAAATTAGGGTTTGGGTGGACAAGTAACTTCCTACATTTATTTCACACCCAGGACTGCCACCTTATCAAGTGATTCGCCTTAGTTGTTGCTGGGTTTTAGGATCTTTACTAGCCTCCAGGTTTATGTTGGGTTGAACGTTACTGATTTGCAGGAAGGATCCAAAATCCATGCTGTGCGAAAGCAAAAGCTGTGGATTTTCCAGACTTCCCAGGGCTGGCTGGGAAGTGATGAAGCAGAACAGATAAATGAGTGTTGGGAAGGGGAGAAAGAAAGAGAAAGAAAAGCGCTCTCCAAATCTGGAATGAGTCAGGTTCAGCTCTGTGGGAGGAAGAAGAGGGGGTGGGGCAGGCAACCTGAAATAGAGGAGAGGTGTTAACAAGGCTCCCTGTGTTCTCACAGTGACAACAGCTGGTATTTACTCAGTTCCCTGGTTGCAGAAGGATAATCAGATGCAAAACCTGCCTCAGGTCACATAGACAACAGAGTCTTGTGGCACTTTTAAAGACTAACAGATTTATTAATCGCATGAGCTTTCGTGGGAGAAAATCCCACTTCGTCAGACGCTTTGAAGATAGGAAAGTTACAGAGTGGGAGGAAATTAAATGCAGGGGAGTGTATGACAGAGCATCAGGTCAGGCTGTAACAGCAAATCAAAATAGGTGTTAGGATTCAAAACACTGTAACTTTCCTATCTTCAAAGCATCTGACGAAGTGGGATTTTCTCCCACGAAAGCTCATGCGATTTATAAATCTGTTAGTCTTTAAAAGTGCCACAAGACTCTGTTGTCTTTCTACAATAGACTAACACGGCTACCCCTTTGGAATTTGACTACATTCAGGTCACATAGTCCTTTTCCCACTGCTCAGTGCCAAAGCCAAAGGAGAAGGAGACAAGTGTCTGGCTGGATCCAGGGTCTGACAACCTAACTTCTTCAGAACGCTGAACCCTGGACTCCTGAAGTTGTTGTCTCCCTGTATCTGGCCACACCAGGGCTCGTTTTTCATGCCCCTTTACCTCTTCACACACTGTTTGATCAGGCTTTGCTGGTCCGCTTTATGTTTGTCAAGTAGTTAATAGTCTCTTCCCTCAGTGTTTTACAAGCATTCGCCCAGCTGCAAAGCTGGTGCCAACTGGCATAGCTCCAAGGAAGTCAATGAGAAGTTGGCCCTTTTTTTTTTTTAAATTTCGCTCGTCCCCTTTATAGACTTTAAGGTCAGAAGGGACCAGTACGATCATCTAGTCTGACCTCCTGCAAAATGCAGGCCTCAAGACCTCACCCACCCACTCCAGCAATAGGCCACCAACCTATGACTGAGTTATTTACCTCCTTAAATCAGGATTTATACAACACACCCACAGCAACATGCACGGGTACATGCACCCTGTGATTGAGGCTGTAAGTTCATTGGGGCAGAGACAGTCTGCGACTCCAGGTTTGATCAGTTGCCTCTCGCTGTGGAGCCCTCATACCGGTTACACCATTGCCACAGTGGTAATAACCATGGTTAGTTAACATGATGGAGAAAAGTGATGGGGGTGCCTTTTGGCTTTGGAGTATGTGAAGCCCCCGGGTCATTCCCTCCTTTCGTGGGCCGTGGGGGGAACAGAATTGCCTTCACCACCCTGAACATGCTTGTAGCACTTGCAATTTTGTACTATCACAATGAGTGTTCTCAAATCTCAGGTTTCAGGGCTTCAGCTGGTCACATTCAGGGGTCAGGAAGGACATTTGTCCAGGGATGCGCAATTGGTCTAATTTGTATTCTGGGAGTGATTTAGCTATTCTCAGAAACATCAGAGATTGGCCACAGCTGAAGATGGGATAGCAGATGAGGTAAGCCAGTGCCTTGAAGTGGTACAGGGAATCCTTTCCCTTAGGCCTCATCTACACTTGCCGTGGCCTGTAGGGTCCAAGGACCAACATGTGGGAGTGAAAGGCTCTGGCATGGGGAGCGGCAGGGCCTTTCCCCACTGCATCCCCAAGGCCAGAATCTTTCACTTTGTTGGGGAAAGGCTTTAGTACAGGGGAGGCAGCATGACACAGCAGTGCTAAAAATAGGGAGGCACGGCACAGGTTGGGTGTGCAGAGAGGTAACACCCTCAGGCTGTGGAATGTCTGTACTCGCTTAAGCTAGGATGCCCCATCCACATTACTATCTATATCCACGCTAGCTGAGCATGCAGTGTCTGTATTCTATATGCCGCCGCAAGGGTAGACTCACTCTGGGGTCTAACCGATCACCAGATCAGTGGTCAGGAAGGATTTTCCCCAGGCCAAATTGGCCGGACCTTGTGGGTTTTCTCCATCCTCTCCAGCATGGTGTGTGGGTCACCTGCAGGGATCATCTGGGCATGTCCCACCGAATCAATTCCCTACCATTGCAGGGGTCTCAGGCATTGATGGCACCTCGGTAGCTCTCGACAAGCGTGGGATTTCAGCAACAAAACACACCATTCAGTAACTCTGGGACCTGAGTTTCAAAAGTGCTGAGCATCTGCATGGGCCAGAGAAGTCTGTAGTAGCTGCAGATCTTCTACAGCTATAAAGAGCAGTCCCCCACCTAACGAAGTATGTTTCTTGATCACAAGCCAATGATGCCCATCAGCTACAAACTGAAGAGCCTTAGAGTTAGTTCCCTCCCTGCTTTAAGTCAAGACTAAAGCCACTGAGTGGGGAACGAATGTGGAGTGGAATCAGACCCCATCAGACCAGAAGAATTGAATTCCAGAGCCGAGGGCACTTCCGCGAGGGTGCCCTGGCACCAGCCCCGAGAGAGTCAGTCAAACCTAGGGATGGATTGCGAGAGAAGCAGCACAAAGCGAAAAGGCCCATCTACTCTAGTGCAACAAAAGATCTGGGGCACACCTGCATAAGTTATGCATAAGTGTTGGATACAGCGTGAACTTTGCATAAATTATGCATGTGCATTGCACAAGGTATGGGAAGTAAATATTGCACTGCCTACACCTCCGAAAGCCAGCAGTTCTCTCCCATCTTCCCCTCCTTCGCCAGTCTACTAGTCCCTCCTGCCCAACCCCTTCTCTACTCCCTCACGCATAAGCCAAGCTCTTTTCAGTCGCAACTGTTTTTGCTTCTGCTAACAAGAGCAGAAAAGGATGAGGAGCCAGGTGCTGACACTACCCACCTTGTGTAAAAAAACAAAGGTTTAATTCAGTGAATGAATCAAGTTGCTCTGACGCACTTCAGCTACGTTACCTTTGTTCTCCAGGCTTCTGACCCAGCTTGCTTATTTGAAAGTAGAATCAGCTTTGTATACTTTGAATGGATGTTATTAAAAGATAATAAGCTAGCAAACGTGCAATCAAACAAATTTATCACCAGGCCTAACTACTGAGAACTTTTACAGAACTAAGAATTAGAAAATACAATTATCAAATCAAGCTCACAAATTGGAATCGACTCAATAAATCAATGGATTAGATGTGATATTGATTGAATTCCCAATTAGTCCCATCATCTAATTAATACAGTCCCTAATCAAAAGCAGAGAATTAATACAGCATGTTGTCAATTCTTACAAATACTAATTTAAACAGGTGTTTAGTCTTAGTTACAGGAGCTCACTCATGGCAAGGTAATCAGCTGGACCGGTAGAACATTTTGGAATCAAAACCAGACTCGTTTAAGGGCTTGTCTGCACAAAATGCTGCTGTGGCACATCAGTGAAGACATCACCTACCCTGATGGGAGGGGTCCTCTCGTTGACACCGGCACTCCAGCTCCCCAAGAGATGGTAGCTAAATCACTGGGGTAATTCTCCCATCCACCTAGTGTTGTCTTATTACACCAGGTGTTAGGTCTGTTTAACTCTGTGAGTCTTGCCCACATGCTCAGGGTGTAACTGATCACCATATTGGGGTCAGGAAGAAATTTTTCCCCAGGGCAGATTGGCAAAGGCTCTGGGGTTTTTTCACCGTCCTCTGTAGCATTAGGTATGCCTCAATTGCTGGTGGATTCTCTGTACTTTAAAGTCTTTAAATCATGATTTGAGGACTTTAATAACTCAGTCATAGGTTAGAGGTTCATTGCAGGAGTGGGCGGGTGAGGTTCGTGGCCTGCATTGTGCAGGAGGTCAGACTAGATCAGGGGTAGGCAACCCTCAGAATGGTGCCAGCAATGGCACACAAGCCCATTTGGAGCGGCACTCGGCATCCTCTGTGGCGCCACAGAAATTGCCACTGCTGCCACCAAAAGACGCTCCAAGTGGCTTCTTCCGGGGGCGGCTGCAGTGCGGAGGTCCCTGCCATGTACAGGCTCCAGGCATATCATGTAATGAAGCCGCCCAGAGCGGCTCCTCTCCGTGGTGTTCCACCACCAAAATGAGTGACTCCAGGCAACTTCTTTCCATGGTGTGCCTGGGGATAGGGGTCCCCAGTCACGCTGCTGAGAGGAGCCACTCCAGGCGGCTTCTTTCCACAAGTGGGCCCTCGGCACCAGCTGAGGGTTGAGGAGGAGGGGCTGGCACGGGGGTCGGCAAAAGTTGCCAGCCCCTGGACTAGATGATATATTAGTCCTTCTGACCTGAGAGTCTATTCAGCGCCTAGTGCTATGGACACCCCGTCCATGGCTACGGTTGCTCGGAGCTACTACAATGCAAACAATAATAATAATAATAATTAATAAATAATTTTCCTTTTCTTAATTTCTAATCATAGCCCCTTGGAGCACCCTAAATGCACCTTCCTACTCTTCGTGTGGTATGGATTTTTCACACTTGTTGAGCAATGTAGTTATACCAAAGTGATTTCCTTTCTAGTATAGACTAGGCTTAAATTTTCTTTGAAGGCTGACAGGCCTGCCAACATTGCATTTTAGTTTTTACTTACATGAAAATCTGAAGTTGATTTTTTTTTTTACTAACACAGCAAAGATTTTACTGACATCCCTAAAAATACCATAAACATTATACAATAATGTCAAAAAAGGAGGAATTCACTGGTGATATTTTACACATAGGAATTTGGAATTACACGCTTGCTTTAGCTGCCGTTAATGATTGATCAGGTTCTTTGGGTCTGTGCAATAATAGAAAACAGGAAATAGATGAAGTTGTGGTCAGTATAGTCTTATGATACAAGAAGTGATTTGAAAAACAACAATCAGTGTCAAAATACAATATGTTTTATTTCTACCCAATTTCACGGCCATTTTCATTTATTTATAGGTTTACGGACAGTGTTAAAATTGTACATTTTTTTTACCGACTGTCCGTACGTTTATGAGCATCTGGTCTGGCTGCCTGCACATAAACTGTCACAGAACATCACCCACCCACTCTTGTAATAGACCCGTAACCAATGACTGAGTTACTAAAGTCCTCAAACCATTATTTAAAGACTTCAAGTTGCATTTACACTAGTTTAAATCTGCAATTGTCCCATGCCCCAAAGAAAGGCAAAAATCCCCAAGGGCTCTGCCAATCTGCCCTGGAACACCTTTTCATTCCTTTCCTTTCTCCGTTGCTCATCCTCTTATTGAACCAACCAGCTCCAGGAATGAAGAAGTTTTCATCAGGTTTTTGAAAGAACATTGATAAAAGGCACATAAAAGTGCTGTAAGTAACAAGCAGTGGAAACAGCTACCATAGGGTGTGTCTACACTTACAAATTAAGTTGACTTAAGCTTGCTTAAGTCGACTTAATTTTATCTGTGTCCACACTACATTTTCTTTAAGTCGACTTAAGCAGCAGCTTAAGTCGTCTTAAGGAAAATTAAAGCCGACTTTATTAAACCTCGTTTTAAGTCAACTTTGCTGGCTAAGTCGACTTTATTAAGTCGATTTAGCCAGTGTAGATGCAGATTACCCCTAAGTCGACTTTAAGTCGACTTAAAGGGCTTCAGGGCTCCCCCATTCCATTCCCTGCCAGGGTGGCTGGCACAGGCAGAGCCTGGCGTTCCCCCCCACAGGGCAGGACAGAGCCCTGCCCACCCTGCTCCTATGCACTGCCAATGTCCCTGTCCAGCTCAGCCCCCATTGTACCCAGGTACAATGGGGCAAATGATGAGCCCCCTGGCACTCGGCAAGGAGTGCCCCCCCTCACACCGTCGACCTGTCCCAGGTCCACCTAGCCCCTACAAGTCGACTTAGGCGTCCAGTGTGCACGCTCTAAGTCGATTTGGCAGGGTCCCCTTTAAGTTGATCTAATTTTATAGTGTGGACATGCTAAGTCGACTTAAATTAACAAGTGTAGACATAGCCTAGGTGTGTGGCTGCTGTTAGATATGTGATGATGACTACAAGGGAATATTTTATCCTCCAGATTTGCAAGAAAGAGTGACACGTGTAACAGTATCGAAGCAGAGATGTTTCTAAAGTAGTTGTAGCTGAACTTCCCGGCCAACCCTTTTCTTTGTAATGGGCCAAACCACACTGCTAGAATCCAGCGCAGTAGCCATGACTCCACTTTGTGTCCCAGAACAATTTCTAACCTCAATTAGTGCCATACTGCTAGATGTCTCTGATGGAAATTTCACATCCCCATTTAATATGTAATGATAACCTCTTACATTCACAGAGCACTTTTCTCAGCCAAGACGCCAAGCGGAGATAGAAATTTAGATATACACTTGGGCTCATATGCCATGGATATGGTCACCTTAAAAACCTAGATAGATGGTTAAGACTCACTTTGCGAAGCACTAAAATGCAACCATTTCTCGGATGAAGTGAGACAGTTGTTGATCAAGGCACATCCAGTAAAGAAAAATGCCACGGCCTATTACTGAAACTGTGGAGGAAGTAAGGGAGGCAAAATGAGACTGCACCAGGATGCACTTGCAGAAAATTCTATCAGGTTTTTAATGACCACAAGTGTTCAGAATATGAGTTCATTCAAAAGAAACAGGACCATATCCTTACTCCTGCTACTGGTCCTTTACATTCCCCTGGCATCTTAATTGTTGGGTGCAAGATTCTTCTAGCATAGGGGAATCCCCAGGGGGCGCTGGGCCAGAATGGCTCCTCTAATCATAGACTCAGAGAAATATAGCACTGGAAGGGTGCGTCTACACTTGTAAATTAAGTTGACTTAAGCTTGCTTAAGTCTACTTAATTTACTCTGCGTCTACACTACACTTTCCTTAAGTCAACTTTGTTAAACCTCCTTTTAAGTCGACTTTCTGCTTAAGTCGACTTTCTAAAGTCAACTTAAGCCAGTGTAGACGTGGAGTACCCCTAAGTCGACTCTAAGTCGACTTAGCGGCCTCCAGGTCTTCCCCACTGCCCTCCCTGCCAGGGTGGCTGGCACAGGAGCAGCCTGGCATGCCCCCCCACAGGGCAGGGCAGGGCAAAGCCCTGCCCACCCGGCCCCTATGACCTGCCAGGGTCCCTCTCCCCCTTTGCCCCATTGTACCCAGGTACAATGGGGCAAAGGCTGAGCCCCCTGGCACTTGGCAAGGGGTGCCCCCCCTGCCACCGTGAACCAGTCCCAGGTCCACCTAGCCCCTACAAGTCAACCTAGGCATCCAGTGTGGATGCTCTAGGTTGACTTTGTAGGGTCCCCTCAAAGTCGACTTAAAATTTAAGTGTGGACATGCTAAGTTGACTTAGCTAAGTCGACTTAAATGAACAAGTGTAGACATAGCCAAAGGGACTCATCAGATCATCTAGTTCAATCCCACACACTTAAGACAGGACTACGAAGTAACTAGACTATGCCTGACAGGTGTTTGTCTAACCTCTTCTTTAAAATCTCCAATGACAAAATGCCACAACCTCCCTTGGCAATTTGTTCCTGTGCTTAACTCCCCGGGCAGTTAGGAAGTTTTTCTAAATGTCCAACCTAAACCTCCTTTGCTGCAATTTAAGTTCATTGCTCCTTGTCTTATCCTCGGAGGTTAAAAAGAACAACTTTTCACCCTCCTCCTCATAACAACCTTTGCTATATTTGAAAACAGTTATCTTGGCCCTCCTCGGTCTTACCTTCTCAAGACTAAACAAGCACTTTTTTTTTCAGTCTTTCTTCAGTGATCATGTTTTCTAAACTTTTAATCATGTTTGTTGTTCCCCTCTGCACTTTCTCCAATTTGTCCACATCTTTCCCAGACACAAAACTCCAGCAGAGGTCTTATCAACAGAGAGTAGAATGGAAGAATTAATTTTCATGTCTTGCTTACAACACTTGTTGCAACAGTGTTACACTGTTGCCTCATATATAATTTGTGATCCAGTATAACACTCCAAATTAGAAAGAGTCCAGCGGAGGGCAACAAAAATGATTAGGGAGCTGGGGCACATGACTTATAAGGAGAGACTGAAGGAACTAGGCTTATTTAGTCTACAGAAGAGAAGATTGAGGGGAGATTTGATAGCAACCTTCAACTACTTGAAGGGGTGCTCCAAAGAGGAGGGAGCTAGGCTGTTCTCGAGGGTAGCAGAGGACAGAACAAGGAGCAATGGTTTCAAATTACAGCTGGGGAGGTTGAGGTTGGATATTAGGAAAAACTTGCTCACTAGGAGGGTGGTAAAGCATTGGAATGGGCTACCTAGGGAGGTGGTAGAATCTCCATCTTTGGAGATTTTTAAGGCCCGGTTAGACAAAACCCTGGCTGGGGTGATTTAGTGGGAGTGGTCCTGCTTTTTAGCAGGCGGTTGGACTAGATGACCTTGTGAGGTCCCTTCCATCCCTATGATTCTGTGATTCTATGATTCTATACTAGTTTCTTACCCCTTTTATCCTTATTTGGGAGAGGACACCTCCTTTCCTTGGCTAGGCACAGCTCATGTTGATTTTGCTTGCAATACAACAGGTTTCTTTTGAGAGAAGCTTTTATTTCCCCACCATTCTCAAACAGGCCTCCTAGAAGCTCTGTGCAAAATGATTACCATGTAACCTGAAACAATGCAGTTTGCCTGTTTCCATTGCAAACCGGAGCCTAAGTCTAGTTATGAGTGAATCAAGCTTATGATTTTGCATCAAAACCACATTAAATTGGCAGTTTCTTGGGCCTCAGACTTGCCGTCGAAAACTGGGTGAGTCCTGACTGTTATAACCTGGTTTCACTTTGAGTTTTGGGATTGGTTTGAACTTGAAGTTGAAACTCAGGGTCTGTGTGTGTGTGAATCTTCCTGAACTGAAAGTGAATCAGATATTAGCATGAACCATAGCAAAGGGAAATTACTGACCTCCTATGCCAATTCACGGCTTGCGTCTAAGGGCAGGATCGAACCCTCTGCCTGTACCACGGGGACTGGTGTGCCACTTCTGCTGGCTTTTAGCTCCTTTATCTTTAGACTGAAAAGCCATAAAAGCTATATTGACTTTAGGGCCAGGAAAAATTCTGTAACAGTGACTAATGCAAGTTAATTTTACAGGATCCTTTATACGTTTTTCATTGACCTCTCTGAGAATTAGTTTAATGGTAAAAAAAACCTAATTGATTTATCTGGAGCCTGCATGTCTGCCTGTTGTGCAACCTAATGTCCGTATAGGTGTCACGTCGTCATCCGTCTTAGCTAGTAGTGATGATGACTGAGATTGCCACCGGGCAGTTACAGGAAATTCTTTCCGATTTCAGCTAACAGGGACTCAGTGGTAAAATGAATCTAACTCAAAGGAGAGGGTCAAGGGCCAAATTCTGGTCATGCTAAGTCTTTACTCGGGTTAGTCTTTACTGCTTTGAGTCATAAAACACGCCTCATCAACTGCACCTGCCCAAATGGCAACACTTGCTGGCATTGTGGAGTAAAGTTGCCAGCTCAGATTCAGTCCTGTGAATCCACAAATCTCTGGGGTGTCCCCACAAGCAGTGTCAGGGAGGGTCAGGGTGTGCACACCTCTTCGTGTTTCAGTGGAGAGTTGGAGGGCGTAGTCTGCTAGCCTCTGGTGCAGAGGCGTCGTTGCCGTCGGGCTGGCAGGGCGTCAGCCCCGGGTAGAATAGCTTGAGCCCCAGATCTATTTTCCCCAGTAGGCAGAGGTTAAAGTAAGGGGGAACAGTTCTGGGGCTCCCAATTTTTGGGGCCAGCGTTCCGGGGCCGCTAAAAATAGAAAACCCAGGCGGAACGCTGCGTTCCATCCAGGGGCCCCAGCAAAGCCGCAAACTCCTGCTGCGGCCGGGCTGGGGAGATTCAAATCTCTCGCCCTGAGCATGCTCAGACAAAGCATGCTTAGGGCGGGAGCAGCCTGGCCCAGAAGCGGCTCTGCCGGCCGTCCCTGCAAGCCTCCGGCCAGGTGAGGGGGGCTGGGAGGAGGCGGCGGGCAGTGGGGCCGGGAAAGGGGCAGAGGAGCCGGGAAAGGAGCACGGGGCAGGGGGACAGAGGAGCCAGGAAAGGGGCCCCAGGCCTGATCTGGCCATGCTGCCTGCCCGTGATGGCAGCGGCAGAGGGGCAGGATGAGGCCCAAGGGGCCGGCATGCGGCGGCGGCGGCTGCGGGGCAGGATCAGGCCCGAGGGGCCGGCGTGCAGCGGCCGCGGGGCAGGATCAGGCCCGAGGGGCCGGCGTGCAGCAGCAGAGGGGCAGGATCAGGCCCGAGGGGTCGGCATGTGACGGGAGCAGAGCGCGGCAGCCGGCAGCATGGCCTGATCCGGCTCCTCTGCTGGCTGTCCTGCTCCGCCGCCGCAGGCCGGTCCCGGGCCTTTGTATCAGGGGTTAAGGTAAGGGGGGAACGCGGAGACCGGGGGTGGGAATGGAGGGGTCCAGACTCACAAGTCGGTCGAGCAAGGGGTCAGGATGGGGGGCTGGGGAGGGATGGATGGAGTTAGAGGTCTGGGAAGGGGTGAAGGGGGCATGGGGACAAGGAGACTTGGTGGGGGCTGGGTCATGGTGGGGGGACTGGGTGGGGGTGGGGGTTGGGGGTGTGGCCGAGCTGGGGGGTGGGAGCTAGCAGGGAGTGGCCGGCCCCCCCCGTCCCCGCGGAGGGGGAGAGGCGGGCGATGCCCGCCGCAGCTGGGGCGATCCACAGGAAGGGCCTGGCTCGCGTCCAGAGTCGCCGCCGCCCCCCGGGAGAGGGCGGCACCTCGTCCAGCCCTGGATCTTTTTTCTATCCAGCAACGCCCCTGCTCTGGTGCCTTTGCTCTCCTTGGCAACACGAACAAAGAGCATGCAATGCTGCTGTTGCGTTGATGAGCAATTGGAGGAAGGCCAGATCTCTGCAAGACTGTGACATTTCCTGCACAGTCCAACCACTTTACTCTCAAGAATTGGTGTTGAGAGCGCATATGGAAAACCTCTGGCCACTACAGCTGTCTGCTATAGCTATGCAGGCAGTACACATGTTTGTCAGCTCCCACGCTTTGTCTCAGTACAAAGACTTTTTTGCATCCCTAAGCGAGACGGGGACTTCGTCGTGTTTACAAACATGATTGATCCTAGTTTATCCAAAGGAGCTATCCATGGTAGTACCGCATGCCACTTGGGAGTTGGGCCCAGCTCCTCACAGATATTTAGGCAGTCAGAGGTGGCTTTTGGGATAGGCAAAGCAGGCGCATTCCTAGGGCCCCGAGCAATAAGGGGTCCCGTCACCTGCTTCGCCTACCCCCAAAACCACGTGTGTGTCGGTCAGCAGCAAGAGGAGCAGGTCGCCAGGGCCACAGGGTGGAGCCGGAGCCAGAGCCGGAGATGGGGAGCTGCAGCCACAGAGGCTGCATCTACACTTGTAAATTAAGTCAACTTAATTTACCCTGCGTCTACACTACAGTTTCCTTAAGTCGACTTAATGAAAATTAAGTCGACTTTATTAAACCTAGGTTTAGTTCGACTTAGGGCTTAAGTCAACTCCCTAGAGTCGACTTAAGCCAGTGTAGACGTGGGGTAGCCCTAAGTCGACTTAGGGCTACCCCAGGACTGCACCAATACCCTACCTGCCGGGGGAGGCACAGGGGGAGCCTGGCATGCCCACCCTGCCCCTATGCCCTGCCAGGGTCCCTTTCCACCTTTGCCCCATTGTACTTATGTACAATGGGGCAAAGGCTGAGCCCACTGGCACTGGGAAAGGGGTGCCCCCCTGCCCCCGTGGACCTACTCTAGGTCCCCCTAGCCCCTAGAAGTCGACCTAGGCGTCCAGTGTGGACGCTCTAGGTTGACTTTGTAAGTTCCCCCCAAAGTCAACTTAAAATTTAAGTGTAGATTCACTAAGTCAACTTAAATTTCCAAGTGCAGACATAGCCAGAGAGCCCCCCCCCCCCGTGGGCCTATAGGGGGCTCCGCAATGGGCCTTCGCCTAGGACCCCCAATAGCCAAAGGCCACACCTGTAGGCAGTGGAAGTGGATTTCAGTAGATTTCAGTGGATGTTAGGAGCCTAAATATCTTTACAAATCTGGGCCCAAGTTTTTAAAGGACTCAAGCCAACAGAGTTGGTGACAGATTCTTGAGTGGCAATACAATTGCTCACAAAGGTCAGAGTCCAGTTGCTGGGACTGATCACTACCAGAGATTTCAGAGGAAAGGGAACTAATTACCCACAAAGAAAATGATTTACCAGTCGTGCAACTCTGCATTAAGGTAGAAATTCCATCTTGGTCTCTGCAGTGATTATACCCTTCTTAATACAATTTGATTGTTTATATCTTCGTATGAATTATTTCCTATTAGTGGAGCTGCTCTGAAAATGGCATTTCTGTTTCAGAGGAAATTTCAACATTTAAACCAAAAATCATTCCCAACTGAAATGAAAAAGAAAAGCTGAAATTTTTAAATTCCCCCCACCACTCAAAAATTCTGATTTTTTTTAAAGAACATTTTAAATGTTTCATCTCAGTAATGTCCATTCACTTCATTTTGAGAATGTCAAAGCATTTCATTTTGATACAGAAGAACATTTCACTTTCGTAAGGACTATTCATTACATTTAGACTATTATAGTCTAATATATTGTAATGGCTTAAATAAAATGAATCCAAACAAAATATTTCAACATTACTGGGAGGAAAAAACCAAGAATGTCAAAATGAAACACTTTGATTTTTCCCGATCAAAAGCAACACATTCCCAGAATCATTTCAATGTTGATAAAATTGCATTTTGACAGAAAATTTTTCCATAGGCTTTTTGACCAGCTCTATTATTTAACATAAAACTATCCTTTCATTTAAAAAATCCTGCCGCAGCATTGAATTCAGACTCCTGCAGCGGGGAGTCCCACATGTCTCCACATACAGCACATTCAAAGAAGCAATTATATGTAAAATGTTTGCCAACTGTAGGGTTCATCTGAATTTTTAACAATGGTGGACTGAGCCCAAATTTTAAGTTCATGTAAATTGCATTTCACTTGGAAGTCAGTTTCACTTTTGCACGTTACCATTTGAATATCTTTCCTGGATTCTATTTATTTATTTGCTGCTCGATCTAGTGATGTTATCACCGTTCAAAACCCAAAAGTGATGCGCGTAGATAATGACTCATGTTATTATCTCAAGACAGCTCAGTGGCCTGTACAAAATGAATGTGTTTGTCTCCATTTAGTTCATAGCAGACAGCTCTCCATGTCACAGAAAGTGTCGGCCCAGCGGGCACTAATTGGCCTTCTTACTGGGAATCTCAGCAGAGACGCCTAGGACAGACCGAATTGCTCTCCAAATTAGCACTGAGCTAGATTGCCACAGGAGCATGGAGGAAGTCAATACCTGCACTGCAGATACGTATCAATAGATTTCAGATTCGAGAGCTGGCACGCCAGCAGCTTTTGCACGCAAAGCAAAAGTGACTCCAAATAAACTTTCAATAGACTCCCAGGTTTCTGAACCACCACTAGATCAGTTCTTTATCTTCAGCCCATCTTGCCAGCTGTGGCAAAAGGCCATTCCTCTGAGTCTGGCTTGCTGGCATCCTTGCAATTCGTAATCTTCTGGCTATCAGCCATCCGCTATGATCCTGTAGCTGACAGATCATGGTGCAATTCGTCTTACGGGGTGACAGGCTGTTTCAGGAAAAGTTGCACCAGGGTAAATGCATGCAGGGTAGGGGCGGCAGGAGCTGGCATCTTACAGTGGGGCATCTTTTCCAGTACTTGAGAAGAAGCGATTAGCATTCTACAGAGCCATCCTGTAGCACTGCATTGCACATTCATGAGTACCCCGAGGCCCTGGGCCTCTGATATTCAGACACTGACACGCAACTGTGTACCACATTCCAAAGAATGAATGGCACTGACCTAAATTCCAGATACAGCTACTCACCACTGACACCTGCTCCCAAAACTCTCTCTCACACACACACACTTCCCTACAGCGTGAAGAGCTGTCGAAATTCTTATATCGCACAGCACTCACTCTCTCCCTGTCCTTGTTCACGCTCCCTCCACCCCAGCTTCACATGCTGAAATGAATTCTTTTTATAGACATACGTGTGCACACCCACATCAATCGGACTCTGGTGCCTAGATACTGTAGTAATAACAGGTGCCTTACAAATACCATAGGCAGGGAGATGGGGTTTTATAGCATGCCTGTTACCACCTCTCTGGCTGCATCTGGCATTTCGAAGCCACCTATCTCCATTTTTCTGTGAGCTTCAGTGCAGGATGGCTAGTGCAGAATCAAGTGTGCAACCATCTGTCTTCACAGCCAACTCTTCGGGCAAATGTTAATGTGACTTTTGGTGTTGATAAGGGTGTGGTTCGGGCCCCCAAACAGAGTAAGATCATATGGAACCCTTGCTTTCTATTACAGCAGTAAACAGTGATATGTGAGCCCTGCGTTAGTCTCAGGAAATTATTTCTGCCTTTCTTCCTTCTCACTAACCCAGTTTAGACAGAACCTGGAAGATCCCTTATTTCAGTACTTTCATCTTAAACCACCCAGCCTGTCTCAGTTCATTCGTTACCAGCTACAGCTGCTTTATTTACAGACCTTTTTATGTAACAGGCTGAACTGGATTTTGCTACCCTGGACAACAGTCCAGGACTCTGCCCAACCGCTCAGTCCTGGAGAGAAGAAAGCTGCATCATAAAAGATCAGACGGGAGTTCCTTTTTAACATCCATGCTCAATGGGGCTTGAAATAAATCTGTGTGCTGCTTTACTAAGCCTGGAAAGCTGTCCCTGTTATTATTATAATTTAATGATGATGATGATGATGATTGTCTTATTATTTTATTACATATTTATATAGCTACCAAAGTATGCTAGGCACGTTACAAATAAACGAGAACATAAAGTCCCTTATCTGGGGCGCTTACACTAAAAGGGCTAGATTTTTTGATACCCTTATGTACATGTGTTGTAGCTCACTCTGAGAGTAAAGTAATACTCAACGTGAGTAAAAGTAGCAGCACCTAGCCCTAAATAGATGACATCCCTTTATAGGAAACCCTGCCAGAATGTAATAAAAATGAAACCCATAGGGATGTAGAGTCATTAAACAGGGCTCTATAGAAATTACTCTTCAGTCCTATAGAAGCTGATTGCCAGCTGGTGCCCATTGTCCTAGCTCCACGGATGTAACCACGACAATTTACATCAGCTAAGGATCTAACCCATAGTATTTAATAGCACATGGCATCCTGTCTATAGGTCCTTTTGTACCATCATCCCATTCTACTACAATGTAATTCACTACCAAAAGCCTGTAGGATTTCACCATAAGGACCAGATGATTGGGGGGTGAGATGCAACAATATGTGAATGCTGACGCTTACCCCACACTTGGTTAATTCCAAGTTACCCTATAGCTTGGGGGGGGGGGAGGGAAGGAGGGGGAACTGAGTGTTTTAAATCTCCTGGAGAAAACATGTTCTTTGCTAGCCAAAACCCAGCCTGCTCTGCCTGCCTGAATAAAGGGGTTTTGCTTATGTGTCAGCCCCCAACCACACTCAAAATTCACTAGCTTGAGTTAAACCCAGACTAGTGACACCAACCCTTGAGGCAGTCACGACACAATTCAGCAACGGCTAATCCAGTCACTCATTTGTTGTTCTGAAGTGGTGTTGATCTCAAATGGGGCTAGAGTGTGGTTAATTGAGTGTACTAATGTGAGCTAATTGCTTCAGCAAAGACAAGCCCCATTTCTGCATTTGTATTCTGCCTTTAGAGTAGGTGGGGGCAGTTCTTTGCAGGGTAGGTATGAATTTTGTTTGTGTAGGGGGCAGGAAGTGTAGTGGGGATGCTGCACAGATCAGCCCATGTTGGAAATGCAAAGTACTTGCTGGTGGTCTGTAGAGGGCTGGTTTGTCCCACGGTCCTGAGATACCCTGCTTTGTTTCCAATTCCACCCGCTAAATTGTATTAAGAAGAGGAAGAGAACAACACATTCCATTCTGTCCAAATGTTACGTTTCCACGCAGGGAATTGGGATGTCTGTCCAGGGACACTATCCAACTGCTCATGGGAGGGAAGGAGGTCGCCACAGTTGCAAATAGGTGGGGGAGTGAGGCATCGCTGTTGAGCTGGGGTCTGCCCTACAAGAAAGTCTGGGAACCCCTGCTCTGGGTCTGAATTGTTATATAATTAGTCCTGCTGGAAAAAGAGACCTCCTGCTAGGAAGGGAATTTTAGTTCTAGAAACACTATAAATAGTTCTAATTGTAGCTGGGTAAAAGAATTAGAACAGATTGGAAACACTTCGTAGCAAGCTGAGTTCCCAACAGGTTGAAGAAACTGCTATGTATGATCAGAAGAATTTTTAAACCCTTTTAGTCCCTGTTGGCAAAAAAGGCACCACTTCCTTGGGGGACCGTTCTGTGGCGGTCCATGACCAGGTCCCTGAGAGCTCTGGAGTTAATTCCATTCATTCATTAAGAATAAACTGGCCCTTTAAGACTTCTGGGGTGAGCTAGGAGACTGTGTTGAATTATCCCCTCTCTTCCCTCACTGCTCTGCCCATAGTCCATTGAACATGTAACAGGGAGAAAGTGGGTTGATTTAAAACACATCCCTTATTTAACTAGGGCCGATCATGAGCCACAGCACAGCTCCGTTCTTCAGCCTCTTCCTTCCCTTCATGCAAATCCCCTGTGTGCGTCTGGTTTCTCTTCTCCACCTCACTCAGCATCAGGAGGCACCGCCTGATCTCTTCCAAGAGCCAATTAGAATTCAGGCCCTTCCACCCTATAAAGGCAGGAGTTGTCTTCCCTTCCCTTGTTCGCCCTTTCCAGGGTCCGTCACCAAGGTAACAGAGCACAGAAACAAGCCCAGCTGAACTCAGCTATTTTGGGCCTTCTCCCTTAAGGATGGTTCAGCATCATTAACCCTTTCATTACTGCATTTAGCGTTGGTGGGGGGCGCTGATGTTCCCATCATACATCCCAAACCCTGTCTCTGCCAGCCCAACTGAAGGTGTGGAAATACCCCAAGAACTTCACTTGTCCCTCATAGCTCACCAGGCTGAGCCCACAGGCTCTCTAATGCCCTTCCTGTCCCCCACCTGCATTTCGAATGTCCTGGCATTTTCCTTATCTTTCCCCCTCTGCACCACATTAGATACAGATTTATGCCCAGACACAACTGTACCATCTTTGCCATAAATGGAACAATCTTCCCTTTTGCCTTCCATTATCTCAAGACTGATTTTAAGTCCCAAGAGACTGCAGCATTACTAAACAGCACTCAAATGCAGTGGAATAGATTGTTAAATAGCTGGAATAAGGCCTCAAGTAGCAACGACAGAGTGGGGAAAACATTGCCCAACGTATTATTAGCTGGAGATATGTCTGAGGGACTGATTAAAGGCATATATGTCTATCTATGGTACTTAAGTTCCTTCTACTAGCGTACTATCTGGGCATTTTACAATCTTTAATGTAGTTCCTCTCACAATATCTCCTGAAATAAAGCACGGCTGGCATTCTCAAGATATAGACTTACCCAAAACAAGCAAGGAGTCATGTGGTACCTTAGGCTATGTCTACACTGGCAAGTTAGTTCAAATTAAGGAAGCTTAATCTGAACTAACTAAAGCCATGGCTACACTAGGCTTTAATTAGTTCGAATTAAGGGCTTCCTTAATTCGAACTAATAAATTCAAATATGCTATTCGAACTAAGGGTTAATTCGAACTAGTTAGTTTGAATTAACCAATGTGGCCATGTTAGTTCGAACTAATTGCTTAGTTCGAACTAACCGGCCCATTGAATTCAATGCAATTTGCTAATTCGAACTAAGAAAGTTCCATGAATGGCACTTGCTTAGTTCGAACTAAATTTTGCTAGTTCAAATTAAGTTCATTCGAACTAACTAAAATTAGTTTGAATTAGTTAGTTCAAATTAAGAACTAACTTTAGTAAGTGTAGACATAGCCTTAAAGACTAACAAATTTATTTGGGCATAAGCTTTCATGGGTTAGAACCCACACTTACCCAGCATCACATAGGAAGTTTACAGCAGAGCAAGGCCATGACTTCAGGTCTTCTAAATACTATCCAAGGGTATGTTTAGACTTGCACCATAAGTCAACTTAGCAACGCTTAAGTCGACCTACAGAACGCTGCATCCAAACTAGGAGCTTCCTTAAGTCGACTTAATAACTCCACCTCTGAAGGTCGACTTAATGCCTAAGTCGACCTTGTTAGGTCGATTTAAAGCCGGTGTGGATGGGGAATAGCCCTAAGTCGACCTAATTGGAGTCAGGCTGGAGAGAAGGGGTAAGCCATAGCTGGGGAAGATCGGACTGGGGTGAGCCGGGGCCAGGGAAGATTGGGCTGGGGTGAAGGGGAGAGTCGCGGCTGGCGAGACGGGGAGATGCAGTTGGGGGATCAGGCTGAGGAGAAGGGACACGGCGGGGATCGGGGGCTGAGGAGAAGGAAGAGATGCGGCAGGGATCAGGGGCTGGGAAGAAGAGACACGGCGGGGATCAGGGGCTGGGGAGAAGGAAGAGACACGGAGATCGGGCTGCGTGAGTTGTGCGGCGGCCCCTGTGCCACCACACACCCAAAGCTTGGATGGATCATAGCTCCAGGCCCCCACAACATTCCTCCATCGACCTGGCACCTGCCAGTGTGGACGCAGGCAGTTGACTGGAGTGTTTAGTGTGGAAGCTCTGAATCGACTTAACAAGGTTGACTTTAAGTTGACCTAAAGTGAACCTTGTTAAGTCGACTTAACAGCGCCTGTAGTGTAGACATAGCCCCAGTTCCCTGACCACTCATCCGCCCTTTTGCTTAGCAATGCAACCCCTCTGTGTTTGACAGCCACTAGCCCTGCAATTCAGTTTTTCTATTAAGCAGAGGGAAGGTTGAATCACAAAATTCAGATATTGATTTCCAAGTTGAGGTGCAGGAATTCAAGGCTTCGCTTCTGTCCCTTCTCCAGGAATAAGAACAGAGGCACAGCTGCACTGAAGAAGCAGTCCACTTAGCCCCTTGGCCCATTTCCGACAGTGTCCAGCATGAAAGGACTGTGAAAGAAACCCTGTAATGGATGACACGTTCCAAAGGGGTAGGCGTGTTAGTCTAGTTCAGCATAACAAACAAGGAGTCCTGTGGCACTTTTAAAGACTAACAAATTTATTTATCGCATGAGCTTTCGTGGGAGAAAATCCCTCCTCCTCAGACGCTTTGACGATGTAAGTTCCCTATCTTTAAAGCATCTGACGAAGTGGAATTTTCTCCCACAAAAGCTCACGCCGTAAATAAATTTGTTTGTCTTTAAAAGTGCCACAGGACTCCTTGTTTGTAAAGGATGAGATGCCCAGAGGAAACTTTTCCTTTATCTCAGACTGCTATCAGTTGGCTCATGCCCCGAAGCTTGAAGGTTTCTATCCCTTATAAATGGCTTCCCTTTGCTAATGTAACTGTGGATGTGCTTGTTACCCTAACCTTTTGTTAATCCTGCTGAGCTCCAGGCCTGTGTGTTATCTTGTGAAAATGAGTTTCACATCTCAGTTACTATGTGTGTTAGCAGTTTGAAATGTGTTGCCTTTTGTTTCATTGAATGGCTATTGAAGAGAAAATGGGCTGAAAGAAACCATAGCAAGGCGTGCCTGAATCACTTCCTCTAAATCTACACTATTTAGTCATTTCCATAATCTGCTCTCTAAAGTAAATGGTCCCCCTCCAGAAATATTTCCCTGGCTCTCTACACCGGCTGTCTCTGAACTCCTTTCTGTTATGAGGTGGGAACACGGCTATTGAAATAATGGGCCTAATTCTGATCTCACTTAGAGCTAGGGCTGGTTGAATTTTTTTTATGACACGATAGATAGATAGATAGATAGATAGATAGATAGATAGATAGATAAAGTTGGGGGGGTTCTTTAATTGGAAAATGAAACTTTGTATACTAAAAATTGATTTTTGGAAAAGAAAATCTTTGACAAAAAAAGCCTTTAGTGTTTTTCAAAATACTTACCATTTTATTTTCTGAAATATTGGGGAAATTTGCACTTTCTCTCTTGCATTTGCTTCCCTTTTATCTAGAGGGGGTTGTGAGGTTAAGGGAAAGTAAAAATGTGACAGGTGAGACCCCTCAACATTAAAAAAATAATAATTTTTTTGGTCAAAGAATGAGGGGGAAAGAGCAAACTTTCAAAGAAAATGAAAATTGGCAACCAACTTTTTCCCATTCCTCTCCCCACCTCCAAAATTCTGGTCAGCCCCATTTACAACTTTGTTCTGTCTTAGTGTAACTCCACTGACCTGATCCCAATTTACTTCAGCTCCATACAGCTCAAGGCTCTAAGAATTAATTTTTTATTTAATTTAGGACTAGCTTATGAAACCTTCCCAGCTTATGCCCCCTCCCTTCCTTTCCCCTCCCATCTGCCTACAGGACAGAGGAGCCCAAACTGTGGGGCACATGCCCCAAAGCGGGGTATGGAGGAAGATGTGGCAGGCCTGGACCATGGGCACAAGGAGGGGGCACCACCCACCACCCTTTGGTTCCAACCCCATCTAAAGTCACAGCTCCACTCCTGGCCCCAGTTCTGCACCCCATTGCTCCATCTCCAGCCACACCTCAGCCCCACACTATGCCTCAGCCTCCGGCCCCACCCTTAGCCTCAGTCCTTGTTTGACCACCTCCTTCTGGACCCAGACCTGCCCCCAGCCACTCAGGGCCCCAGACCTGTCCTGGTCATGGCCCCAACCTCGGCCCCAGGCTTTGGCCCCAGTCCCAAGCACTGTCTCACTCCAACTGTGGCCTCAGCTGTGGCCCCCTGCTGCACTTCTGGCCCCACTCAGGGGAGAGAGGGGCACAGACGGTGATAAAGGGGGGCACCATGTAAAAAGTGTGGGGACCACTATTGTCAAACGCAGACACAACTGGAGAGTTCCTTACTAGAAATCCCAGAGGACAGTGCCACCCCACAGAGATTTAGAGAAGACCTTGCAGTTGGCAGAGTTGGCCGGCTATGGGAAGAAGAGTATGTTGTGCCCTCTTAAAGGCAGAGGTAGCGTTTGGGTTCTCCAAGGGCTCTGACACCTCCCAGATTGGGAGTGAGGATGCGGGGCAGCTCTGACATGTCTGCTAGAAAAGAAGAATTGTCACGTGAGATTCCTGTGAGACCTCTAGGGCAGGCCCTTAACATTTCCCAAAGCCTCAGTTCCTCCTCTTGCTTAGTCAGATTCTCAGATGGAAGGTGTTAGCTCGAGAATGCAAATTACTAGGGATGTTCTCTGTTGTTATTAGTCTACCTCCTCCCCATTCCATCCCTCTCCACATGTTGCTGTGACTCCAAGTGGTTGGTGCATGCAAGATTAGCTATATCATTTAAGTCCTTCTAGCGATCAGAGCCCGGGCGTGGTACTGCTGCAGGTAAGGATGGGTCCATTCAGTGTCAAACTCTTTCTCGCAGGGTCTTGGAGACGGAAGTGTTTCAAGCCAGGAATGCTCCTCGAGACTGCTACACATCATGGCCGGGCAGTGGGGAGCGTGAGGCCACATGTCAGGTCTCTTGAGATGGCTCTACTCTTCCCAGGCTTTTAGCGGCTGTGGTCTTAGAAGGGCCAAGTCCAGATCAGATGAATCCAACAAGACGGGGGCATCCAGCAAGAAGCCTGAAGGATCCTTATTGGAAAGGATGGAAAGTACCGAGGCGCAGCAAAAGTTGTATGGTAATGGCAGATAGATTTTGGCTGACTGTTCTCTTCTAACCCCTCTGTTTGATTTCATCCTATGTCAGCTGCCCTGGCCACCACCTGCCCGTAGCATCGGCTACCACAGGTCACTTTCAAAGCTGCTGACTCTGTTATTGCTCTGGCACGTATGTGCCTCACAAATACAGGAGTGGAGGCAGCTCACAGTTCAGGACTTGCTATTTTTCTTGTCTCTCCTCAGCCCCCCTGGTTGTTTTAGGACCTTGAGGCAAAGGCATTCGGAATCGGCAGTGTAACCACACACAGGAAGCAGTTCCTCCTGTATAGAACAATTCTAGAAACTGGTTTGGATCCTTCTAGCTATAGAACCTGGCCCCTCTCAGCCCAGGCATTTCTTATGCACACAGAGTTGATGGGAGTCAATGGTACATGGTGCAAGGTGGCGAATCAGGCCCCGCTGCAGGGTTAAGCAAAGCTGTGTACTTGCCCCAGTTTTGTTTGGATTTTATCCTTGCTACTGAAACCAACTTTCAGGTCTTCAACTGAGGGAATCAACTTGCACACAAGATCCGATGGAAAGCTGTTCCGTCTTTCAAGGTTTAGATCTAAAGCCAAGACTCAGGAGGCCCTTCTCTAGCAGCTCCTTTTTAGTGATGGAGCACTGACAAGCCGCAAGAAGCCCATCTCCAAAACCTCAACAGTTTTTTCCCAAACCTGCCAAGACTTTGGTCATACACAGAGCAGGATTATTGTAGGGGCTTAAGATCTGGGCCCTAGCCAAAAAGGGAGCCCCGGGCTCAAGCTCCTAAAACTCCTGCAATAATCCATCCCTGCCCAGCTCAATGCTGGCAGGGCAGGAGCCCTGAGAGTGCTCCCACCCTGCCAGCACTGAGGGGGCAGGGCCCGGAGCCAGAGGCCAGACTCTGTGCTCCACCCTACCCCTGGGCCAGCTGACCCACCCCTGGAGGTGGGGCAGCCCCTGTTGGCTCCACCTGAGGGCGGGGCCATTTGGCTCACAGCCGCACGGAGGCTACCCCCACCTCTGCTCTGGCACGGCTGCATTGGAGGGCCCTGCGCCAGCCAGCCCCCCCCCAGTTCTCCGTCCATTATACAAGACCCTGGTGAGACCTCATCTGGAATATTGTGTGCAGTTCTGGTCCCCCATGTTTAAGAAAGATGAATTCAAACTGGAACAGGTGCAGAGAAAGGCTACAAAGATGATCTGCAGAATGGAGAACTGGCCTTATGAGAGTAGACTTAAAGAGCTTGGCTTGTTTTCCCTAACCCAGGGGTCGGCAACCCCCGGCATGCGGATCTGCTCAGGCTCCCCCGCTGGCCCCGCAAACTGCATGGCCAGCAGCTGCAGCGCATGGCTGAGGGTCCCTGCTGGCCCCGCCCCTTTGCTGGATGGCAGGAGGAGAGGGGAGCGGAGCGGGTCACGTCGCCCCAGCCCACCCAGAGCCATGCTGCAGCCGGCAGGGCAGAGCTGGCCCCGACCATGGCCGACAAGAGGGCGGGTCGGGTCGGCCCGGCTGGAGCCACCGCTGACAGCGGGCATCTGGTTCCTGGCCCCAGCTCCCGCTGGCAGCGGCAGCCCCGGGTGGGCCGACCCGACTCGCCTTCTTGCTGGCCATGGCCGGGGCCGGCTCTGCCCTGCCGGCAGCAGCGCGGCTTTGGGAGGGCCAAGGCGATGTGACCCGCTCCGCTCCCCTCTCCTCCTGCCGTCCAGCAAAGGGACGGGGCCAGCAAGGGCCATCAGCCCCGCGCCGCCCCTGCGGATGGGATCCGGCCCCAGGGCCAGGAACCGGAGGCCACCCGTCAGCTGATGCCTGGTCTGCCCCCGCCCCTTTTTGGCTCCGCCCCTGGCACCTGCTGAGGGTGCGGTAGGCAGGGCTGGCACAGGGGCTGGCAAAGGTTGCCGACCCCTGCCTTAACCAAAAGAAGTTTGAGGGGAAATATGATTGTTCTCTATAAATACATCAGAGGGACAAATATCAGGGAGGGAGAGGAATTATTTGAATACTGCGCCAATGTGGACACAAGAACAAATGGATACCAACTGTCCATCAGAGAATGTATACATGAAATTAGATGCAGGTTTCTAACCATCAGAGGAGGGAAGCTCTGGAATGGCCTTCCAAGGGGTACTGTGGGAGCAAAGAAACCTAGCTGGCTTCAAAACTGAGCTTGCTAAATTTATGGAGGGGCTGGTATGAGGGATGGCCTACTTTGACAATTGGCCAGTTCTTGACTACTGGGAGTGGATATGCCTGTGACCTGAGAAGGGACATTATATGGGGTGGATTCTGCGTTATTACAGAGCATGCTTTCTTGGATGTCTGGCTGGTGAGTCTTGCCCACATGCTCAGGGTATAATTGATAGCCATAGTTGAGGTTGGGAAGGAATTATCCCTCACGGCAGATTGTCAAAGTCTCTGGGTTTTTTTTTGCCTTCCTCTGTAGCATGGGGTACAGCTCACTTGCTAGTGGATTCTCTTTACTTCAAAGTCTTTAAATCATGATTTGAGGACTTTAATAACTCAATCTTAAATTAGAGGTTTATTACAGGAGTGGGTGGGTGAGGCTCTGTGGCTTGCATTGTGCAGGAGGTGAGACTAGTTGATCATATTGGTCTCTTCTGACCTTAGAGTCTATGAATATGTCTACACTTGAAAGTTAGGGTGACTTAAGGGTGCTTAAGCAGACCTAAAGAACCCCGCGTCCACACCAGGCTTTCATTAAGTCGACCTAAGGGCTTCCTTAAGTCGACTTAATAACTACCGTTATTTAGGTCGATTTAATGGCTAAGGCGATTTGTTAAGTTGACCTAAAACAGGTGTGGAAGCCCTAGGTCAACTTAGCTCCCTAAGTAGACCTAGGGCTGGGGACAGGGGATCAACAACTCCCCGGGAAAAGGGAACCGTGGCTTGTGGGGAGCCACGGGTCCCAGTCGACTTCAGAGTCTAGTGTAGGTTAAATCGACTTAATTTTTTAAGTGTAGACATACCCTATAAATCTAGTCAGTGCATAGTCCATGACTACAGATGCTCGGGGCTACCATAATGCAAACAATAATAAATTTTCCTTTTCTTAATTTCTAGTTATTGCCCCTGGGAGCACTCTAAATGCACCTTACTGCTCTTGGGGTTTATAACACACACGCCACCACAAAATCCTGGCTCTCAATACTATGGTGAAAGAGGTGCACCTGAGATCCACATTTGAATCCAGATTTTGCAGCTGGTTTCAGATTTCTATAAAACCTAAGACCAAATCAGTCCTGAACACCAGGTGTAACTGGAAATTGCAGGTTGTTTAATCACAGCCCATCCTGAGCGGGGGGAGGGGGACGCTTAGTTAAATATTATCCATCTTCTGGAGCACGTTTGCTCATCGCTCAGCAATCAATTTTTTCAGCACCACAATAACTTTGACTGGAGCTCTGGTCACTCCCTGCTGTCTGTCTGTCTACATCTTGCTGGCATTTGGGTGGCCACAATTGAAGGCCATAGGCCTGCAGGCTCACCAAGGAACTAGCTCATCACTGCACTGAGCTGCGGGACCCATACTGACGGTAATGTCCATGTTGCTGGCTAATTTTTTTGCTCCTTTACTTGCCAGAAAAGGTAGCCAAGTTGACCTTTTTTCATTGCAACAGAAGCCAAACCCCAAAATCTTGTTCCATGCTGACAGCCGAGCACGGCATATAATGTAGAAATGTAGGGCTGGAAGGGACCACAAGAGGTCATCTTGTCCAGGCCCCTGCGCGAAGACAGGACCAAGAAATCCTGACAGCTGTTTATCTTCCCTGTTCTTTAACATCACTAGTGACAGAGATTCCATTCCACAACCGCTCTCCAGAGCTTAAGTATCATGATAGTTAAAAAGTTTTTTTCCTATGATCTAACCTAAATCGCCCTTGCTGGAGATGCAGCCTATTACTTCTTGTTCTACTTTCAATGGACATGGAGAACAAGTGGGCACCTGCTCTTTATACTGGCCTGTAACATATTTGAAAACTGTTATCAGGTCCCCCCCAACCCCTTCGGCTACTTTTCTGCAGACTACGCATAAGCGCCTGTGTCCGGTGCTTCTGGAAGACTCTCTTGCTGTATCGTAGACGTTTGCTCCTCTCAGGTAATCCTTTTCCATATTATACAAATGTCACTGTCATCGCTGTGACACCTATCAGAACAGAGTCAGATTGATTTTCGGTTTTGATACCTCCTTCTCCCCCCAGTTCTGTAGCTTTGCTACAGCTGGAGCAGCCTGCAGAGACTGGTGAAAGGGCAAGGAATGAGAGCAGAGACATGAGTCTCCTGTCATGAGTAACCTTTAAAGCTGCCCTGCCTGGAGGATCGGCTCTTCTTTGCAAAGGTACAAAATGTACCGCAAAAAGACATGAGGGAGGGGTTTGGATGCTCTGCAAACACACACACACGCTTCCCGCTCCGTGTGTGCAGGAGATGAGGGCTCTGAGGCCAGCCCAAAGCACCTTTGGAAGAGGACTGTTCTGAGCTGACTGTTCTGAGGTGGACGCCGATCTCAACAGCTGGGGCACTGCTATCCAGAAAAGAGATTCAGGGCACAGGCTCTGCTCTCTTCCCTGTCACGCCCCAGAGCCCCCGGCCGTGCGCACTTCTCCCAGATGCATGTTCTTTCCCCTGCACACACCCCCACCCCCGTTCCCCAACACCAGAGCTCTTCCTCCACCCACCCCCCATTCCCCTGCCCTGCCCCTCCTCCAGCTCCAGCACCCAAGCTCTTCCCCTGGCCCATGCACCTGGCCACGCACACCTTCCCCTACGCCCATCCCCAGCCCTGTGCACCTGGCCACGAGCCAAGCACCTTTCCCCACGCACCCTGCCCTGCCCCTTTCCTTTCCCCGCTTCCTTGGCCCACACCCCGCTCCAAAGGTCCCACTTATCCTTGCTGGAGTGGGGGAGCCTCCAGATGCTGAGCCCCAGCTGTTTAGATGGTCCAGCTTGGGCCACATGCCTGGGAGCACAACAGAGTGGGGGCTTTAAAATGGCCCCAGCTCCCAGGCGTGGCTCAGGACACTCCCTAGCAGATTTGGGGCCTGTGCCCCATGACAGCAACACCACGGCTCAACAGTTTCGCTCATTATTCAATCCGGTGCATGGTGCTCACTTCCCTCCCAGCATTCGAGTCAGCGAGCTAACGGGCAGGACTAGTCCTGGAAATGAGAGTCAATGGTGGAGCGATGATCAAACACACCCTGGCGACCCATCCAAAGCCCTATTTTCTTGCCCCATATGAGTTGTTTTAGTGCCAACGGGGTTTGTACCAGAGAATACCTGTGACTACCAAGCATGGGGGAGGTGGGAGGGCAGAGTGAGGGAGCCCGGTTTTGGTGCTGCTAAGGGGCATGCTCAGTTCACCCCAAGGAGCAAATCTGGAGGAGCACATGACCCATCACTGCTGGGCTTCGGGCTTGTATCTTCCAGTAGCAGAAGTAGATCCCTGACTGGCACTGAACTCTCCATAGCCCTTTGTATGGTGGCTTCCTCATGAGTTAGTCATCGTTGGCCCTACCTCATTGGCAGAGCCACACGTGGCTCAAGACCCTGAACATACCTGGTGGGTAGTGACCACTGTAACATGGACATTGCTGGACTAGAGCCGTCAGTTCCTGATAGCCTTGATCCAAGTTACACTTATCTTCATAAATAGAACAAGGCCAACGCTATCGGGAATTTCTGAACAGCTCCTGCTTGGCTGGTAAACACAGGAGGCAGTGTGTTATGGCTAACAGCTATTATTAGCGTTGGGTAACCCTGAGGAGCCAGATTTTCTTTCAGGACTGCCCTGACCCCATAATGGAGCTCAACATTTATGCCTGTATGAGCATTTAAACATTTTGTATTCCAGACAAAGGGTGAATGAAACGGTGCCCCAGGCTTAGCCACAGAACTGGTAATAGGTGCAAGTTTCCTGCCACACACCCCCTCCTCCCCATCGTCTTCTGCCAAAGTTGTTCTCTACTGGGGCATTTGGGCCCATTTAGCCATCTATGTAAGAGGCCAGCATCTCAGCTGGTGAAAGCTGACCTCACTTCATTAACCTCAATGACGCTCCGCTGCTTGACACCAGCTGACACCCTGGCCCAAGGGGTGTATCGCGTGAAGCAGATGTTTGCCCGTCTTCACACCAAAGTAAATCCAGAGCAGCACCATTTACAGCTAAGGAAGAAAGCACAGTGTAGCGCTTAGCATGGGCATGCTGTTGCAGAGGAACTATACCCACGCTATAGCTGAGAACTGTGGTGAGTGAAGAAAACAGGAACACTATGTCTGGATTGTAAATGCCACCTGGACCGTTGCAGAACGTGACTCATGAATAATGTGCAAGGGTCAGGATTAGCTTTGAAGAAGCCCCCCCCCCCCATTTCCCATGGCCCAGAGATAACCTTGTCTGTGGAACCTCCCACAGAGGGAACATAGGGATGTCCTCATCAGGGTAACCAGGAAGCTTCTGTTTCATGACATCTAAGTTTCCACTAGACTGATTCTCCACCTCCATCCCCAGCGTCAGCATCTGCTGTCTAGCCCCCAGTCTCAACTCCTGGCGTCTTCAGAAGGTGACTGGCCTGCTGTCTCTTTGCATTGGTTTGGGGGAGTGGCCCGAGATCATCAGCAGAAACTGAGGACCGGTTGATCTCAGTTTGTATGTCTACCTGGCTTCACTGGTGCAGCTTGGTTGACTTCAGTTTACCCTGGCTGAGGTGCTTTAAATGGCCCAGTGCCCTCTGGGGCTCTGACTGGAAGGATTTTTGTCCTGCAACAATGCGATCCGGGAAGGCTTGTCCCTAAAGTAAACTGGACCATTTAGGGTTGCAGAAGTAGGCGCCTGCAGTGTGTTTCTGGACGCTCTTGCTACAGATGTAAGGTTGGGCATAAGGGACAGATAAGTCACCTGCCGCCCAGAAGAGTTGGTGTAGGAAGCGGGCCTGTCACTGGCCACCTCAACAAGCAAACAAAAAAATTCATGGAGAACAGGCTTGTTAGCCTTCCGTTGAAGGGGAATTCTGGCAGCTAGTGCTTGCAGCCTGCCTGCCCCATGAAAACAGACAGGGGCTGTCACCCCACCCACAGAAACCAGACAGAAGGGCAGGCAGGATCTTAGAAAATGTGCCACAAACCAGGAGGATGGAGAAACTAACAAGGGAGGAGAGTAGGGCTGGATTAAAGCATAAACACAATAGGTCTGTGGCTAGGGCCCTGGCTGCTGGAGTCAGGTGGTCACACCAAAAATCAGAGCTTTCCTTAAGAACAAAAAATCCAGCCCCCCCACCCCAGTGGAAAGAAAATACTGAAAGCATGCCCTGTATGTAACTGCCGCAGCAACGCCTTCCGGAGTCTGCAGGCAGCCCGCCAATAGCTCTGGAAAGTGTCAGCTTCCCTTAGCAGCTGGGTGTCATTTCCAAGATCCATGTCTCTGGAGAACTCCCAGAAACACCACCGGGAATGTTGGCCATGGGGGGAACAACCTAGCAGGCCTGGCCCATCCCAGCCAAGTAGACGGGTTGCTGTTAGCTCTGCTTCTGAGTGGGGCCTCATTGCTACTTCTTGCTGTAACTGCTGGGTGGATGACGGGATAATTCCCCACGTCCTCCGATGCTCCTACCCCTACCACCACCCTCAGTCCAAGTGGGGGGGCATGTGCAGGAGTAAACTCAGAGGGGGTCTATGTTATGTTGTGCCTAGGAGCGTGGATTGCCTCAGTGCAGGCCTGTGGCAATGGGTTCTGGATGCGGATGGAGATGGGGTTTATGAAACACGGAACCAGCCCAAAGTTAAATGCCAGGCAAAGCATCAACATCTCACCATTTAGCCCATCCCATTTAGAATGAGATCACAGCTGCTCTAGGAACCCGCCCAGCTCAGATAGCGGCACGCTGACGTGGACTAACCCTTCTTCAAAGCCTATTTCTGGGCTATGCCAACACCATATGTCACTGGCCAAAGGGTTAATTAACAGAAATGAGCCTCAACCAGCTGGGTCCAGGTCGCTCTGGTGGAAACATTCATGGCCATTGCCAAGCGTTTCAGCTGGCTCCTCTCTGCCGGAAGGCCCAACCTGAGGCCTCCAAGCTATAGGGAAGCTTGCACCAAACCGTGGCTGCTCTGGCCTCTGTGTAATAGCACCTAAGGACTTGAACCTCCCCATTCCAATCAACAGGTTTCCTTCAGCGGGAGCAGGACTGAGCCCTCGATAGGCACTGCGGTATCTCCTCGGGGAAACAAAGTATTCCTCAGTTACTTACTGTTCCGCTGAGCCAGAAAAAAAGCCCTGGCAGAGGAGTTAACTGACAACTCTCTCCCTATGTTCCAGCTATCTTTTGTTTTGACCGAAGGCACAGAGAGAAACTTTCCTAGTCTCCAGGGAAAACTGCATTCCAGTGTCTGCAGCTAGCACTTGAAAGAAAAAGGTTGGCGGGGGGAGAGTTTGACTTAAAAAACCATAACCACCTTTGAACCCATCTATGGCAACTATTGATCCGTTCTGCATTAAAACCTACAGTGCATGGGTCTTAGTGAGAGCCCCTTTAAAGAGGCTGGCGCCCGGAAGCCATGAGCCCTAGTTATTCACCTGAGCAATAAATCCAGTAGGTCTTGGAGTCTGTTACACACAGAGTGGGCATGGACTGTATTCCATGAGGAAAGTTCACAATTGATCTTTCTTCCTGCTCCCCCAGTGCATGTCCATCCAGACTGTGATATTTTTAGGAGAGGGCCCGTGTATTCTTTTATCTCGTACAGCACCAAGCGCAGGAGTGGCACTCGCCTAGTAGCAATAGCAGGTCTGTTCATTTTACAAGGAGCTTATATTACACTGTTCCCTAAATAAAAGGGGCCCAATTTACAGCGCAAAGGGTGGTGCGCCTGCCACTTTCCAAGCCAGAAGTGGCTGTGACATAAACTCAGTCTGTAGAACAAACAAGGAGTCCTGGGGCACTTTTAAAGACTAACATTTATTTATCGCATGAGCTTTTGTGGGAGAAAATCCCACTTTGTCAGACGCTTTGAAGATGGGGAACTTACAGAATGGGAGGAAAATAAATGCAGGGAAGTGTAAGACATAGGATCAGGTCAGATTAACAGCAAATCAAAGTAGTTGTTTAGATTCAAACACCGGGGAACAGAATATAGAGGAAGGTGAGGTCAAATCACCTGTTGTAATGAGAAAAAAAATCTGTAGTTCCTATTTAACCCTGAGGCGATGGTGTCAAATCTGCATATGAATGCCAATTCTGCAGTTTCTCTTTGAAGCTGGGATTTGATATGCATTTGTTTGAGCACCGCTATTAACAAAGCACCAATGGAGTGAGCAGGGAGATTGAAGTGTTCCCCTATTGGTTTTTGAATGTTGTGATTTCTGATGTCAGATTTGTGGCCATTTATTCTTTTGCGCAGACTGTCCTGTTTGTCCAATACATAAGCAGGGGAGCATTTCCGGCACAGGATGGCATAAATCACATTGATGGATGAGCAGGTGAATGAGCCTTTGATGGAGTAGCTGTGGTAGATTAGGTCCTGTGATGGTGCCTTTTGTGTACATATGTGGGCAAAGTTGGGAACGTGGTTTGTTGCAGGGATATGTGCCTGCTTTAAAAACGGCACAGCAAAGAAAAACCCACACCTGGGCCCATGCCAGCTGACCCAAGCGTACAGGGCTGTTTAATTTCTTCTAGGCTCGGGATGGGGCTGAACTCTGGGACCCTGAAATACCACAACGTCCCACAGCTCAGGTTCCAGTCTGAGCCTGGAAACCTACACAGAAATGAAACATCCCTGAAGCCCAAGTTGGCTGGCACAGGCCAGCCACAGGTTTTTCTTTGTGTGTAGACATACCTAGAGTGACCCGATTTTATAGAAGCAACTCCAATACTTGGGGCTTTTCCTTACATAGGTGCTTATTACCAGGTGTGGTCTTAAGGATTCCGGGGCCCTGGGCAAAAGTGAAGACCGCCTATTACCCACCAGATGTCAACCATCTTTTATATTCAAGGGATGCTTGTAGGTGCATTAGACTCAGCAGAGAAACCACAAGCGAGACGAATACCATTGCTAAATGAAGGACCAGGCCCAGTGTCTATTTCAACAAGGAATTTTATTGGTCCAGCAACTGCAAAATATACAAATTTCTGAAAGGCATACCCTGTTCTCAAGCTGGCATCCTCTGACTCAGGCAATTATTTCAAACACATATACAGAATACGAAGAACATACCACACGTCAAAATAAAATAAACCCCCCAAACCTAACCTTCTCTCCAAGCTCCGCAGCATACATTAAATAAATAATCAGCACTTTGCTATCAAACATGATAAAAAAAAATAAATTCAAGTATCACAAAACAAACAAAAAGTCATTGGTGTGGTTCAGTTAGTCCCTTCTCCCCACCCACCCTGTGCTATTGGGCAATGGCTGGTGTTTACAGAAATCGGAGAATCAACATTAGGTTTCCAGGGGGGCTGATGAAAGAACCCAACCCAGGAAGCCCCTTTCCTCGCCTAACTCCGCCCCCAAGCCACCACCTGTCTGCACAGGGGGATTGCTAAACATGCTCCTGATCAGCCAGATTAACATTGTTTTTTGTAGACCCTACCAATATTAAAGTTATTTTCAGACGGGGGGAAAAAGTTTGTTTTGAAGTTTGGTGTGTGTAAAATGGATCAAGAGCCCACATGTTTGCATTCTGTGTTATCTTTCGGTCGCAGAGGGAGAAAACTAAACTTTGGGAAGTGGTTTGCAAGATATGTCACTCACCCTCTAAAAATGACGTCTCTCTAAAACGAGTGAAACTAAATGGCAGACATAAAACACACAGGCAAAAAGGGAACTCTGAATTTATCATAGCTGTTAAAAAAAAAAAAAGCATTCTTCCATTTCATCTGTACAAGAACAGCTGTATATACAAACAAACCTCACGTTGGCAGGTCACCAATAAAAATATCATCAACGGTCAGATACAGGCTGAGAGAGCCGCTAGACGCCTCTCTCTGGGGCTGCTTTAAAACGTACAAATGTACAAAGCATTTTCTCTGTGCAAGGATAAAGTACTAGGCACTGCGGTTTGCCTTTCTTGAGCAAAGAGTAATCACTTCCAACAGAGCCTTTCTGCTCCCATCTCCAGGAATCTCACCTCCTAACCGTTACCTGAAGCAAGAACAAATAAAAAGAACAAGAGAGGGGAGGGCTCCCTCGCATAGTTCAGAGTCCTCCCCCTTGCTAATGGACGGGACAATACATCCTTTCAGCATATGACTCAGCTGCACTTTAAACCATTAAGACAATAATGTATTGCTTGAGTGCCACTCTGGTTTTTTGGCTCAGCGCTTGCACACCAGAGGAGGTGTGCTGGGTTCAAAGAAAAAGTGAGAGACTGGTTCAATAAACACCTCCCTGTCTCCCGCCTTCAGGAGTGAGGCAGGGCTGGGGAAAATGTTCTGTCAGGATAATACAAGCCCACACGTGCACACAGACTTTTGCACAAATGACACAGTAGTGGTTATTCTTGGGTTTCGACCCCTTAACTTGGAGCACAGAATAGACGGTCTCACATACAGGGACTCACATACAGAACAACTGGAAGTCAGCCAGTCTCTGCAAGTAGTCCTCACACGCACCCCTACTTCCCTCCCTTCTGATAAAACTGTAACTACTCAATTCTTCGTGATCTTCATCTCACACTGTACAGCATCCAGGTTTCTAGGCTTCATCTGGAAGAGGCAGGGTTGGGGGGTGTCACACCCCTGCCACATGTAAAGTGCAAAACAGGCGGTTCATAAAAAGAAACTTGTTTAAATGACTCTGCCTGTGGCTTTTTCCACAAACACAAGACAGTCCTCCACGCGTCACCAAGAGGGCGTGTCTGCAAAACACATCTAACCTAGCATGTACACCTACTTTAGAACAGTAAATCCTGCTCAAGTGCAGGGCAAAAACCTCTAGGAACTGGAGAGTGGGGGGAAATTAATTACAAAGGAAATATAAATACAGCACGTGCCTCTTGGGTCACACTGTCCTCCTCCCCTTTCCCGCCCTCATCAAAACACCACCTGGGGGTGGCTTCCCCCCAACACAAGCCCCACTGATACATCAAGCCAGCAAGTGGCTCAACTACTAAGCCAGCGCATCTCAGGTCTAGGATAAAGGCAGTTTCCATTTCTTTCAGGAGCAGATGCACATATTCAGCAAATCCCTTTGATCCTTCCTCGAAGCAAAGATGTCACACAATTGCTTCTCCGTCAAGTCACGCGCTGCGGAGAAACCACGTGTCACAGACCAATAAGGAGTACAGCCTGGTGCGTGGAGGAGCGAAAGGCACCCGCCCCTTTTGTACTTCTCGGCTAACCCGCATCCGCCACATATACACACCCAAACTGGAAGATGGGGTACCACTAGTCATCCCTGCAAGATCAAGTTGCTCACAAACAAAAAGTAAGTCCAGAAATTCAGAGCACTAGAAGCACTTTACAGCTTGCCATGAGATATCGAACACCCAGGAGGACACAAAAAGAGATGGCCTAAGAATCTGTTGTTTAATCCATTTTTTTCCAGGTTGATGAGCTCTTCTCTCTCTCTCTTTCTCTCTCTCCCCTTCTCCCTCGCTCAATCCAGTCCAGTCTGCAGATGAACAGCTATGGTAGAAGCAGCCAAAAGTTGACTCGAGTCGAATGGAGGAGTAAGATACAAGCAAGCTTCAGAAATGACGATGGAATGGAGTCGGCGTCATCTGTAGGCTTCCAAGGGCCCTGAAGGAATCAGGATTGCTTCTGGGAGCTGCTCATGTTCTGGCAAAGAAAGAAGAAAGCAAGGGTTGGATTTGCCCTGCAACTGGGAAGTCACACAGCAAGACACAGCAGCATCCGCTACATGCAGAAGGGGCATGGGGTGGGGAGGGCTAACAACATCTGTAAGGATCACTGAAAAGCATCGACTGGGGAGGCAGGTCAGACAATGCCCACGGAGGGAACGGCCATTATTCAAAAAGCAACAGAGGATATTTCCATTAGCACGCTGTCTGCCTCTCACCCTCTGCTCTGTACTGTTTGTATTCTTGTCCTCACTTGCAACAGGTCCACGGTTAGACAGTCAGTGCTTCAGGGCACCGGATTCTATCAATACCAGTGCAGCATGGATGTGAAATGTCACCACACTTTCCACCAGGGCCATCCTTTGGGGGGGGACCCAGGGCCAATCAGCCTTGGTGGCGGCCCCTGGTCCCACCCATCACTGGAGGGGTGTGTGGGGCAGGCCAGCACAGAGGCCAAGCTCTGCACTCCCACTCACCCATGGGCTGGCATGTGGTCACTTTACTATGGTGGTGGGGCCAGAAATGCCGCCAGAGCGTGGGTCCCCAGCCTTTGGAATACCGCCCAAAGCAGTGGGAGCAGGCGGGGCCCATGGGCAGAGCAGGAGTGGCCCTGCTTTCCACAGGCATAAGTGAATACACAGGCCCAAAAGAGTGGAGACTCAAGCCCCGGGGTTCCCCTTGTTTCTGCAGAACTCCGAGCACATTTTTGAGCCCTCACTAATTTGCAGTGGTCACAGTGAACCACCAGTTCTCACTTCAGCAAACCTCTGCTAAGTGTTGCAAATGAGGCACGCACACATTGGCTGCTCCAACCGAGCAAGGGAACTTGGCTTATAGAATCATAGACTAATAGGGCTGGAAGGGACCTCACGGGGTCATCTAGTCCAACCCCTGCTAAAAAGCAGGACCACTCCCACTAAATCACCCCAGCCAGGGTTCTGTCTAACCAGGCCTTAAATATCTCCAAAGATGGAGATTCTACCACCTCCCTAGATAGCCCATTCCAATGCTTCACCACCCTCCTAGTGAGAAAGTTTTTCCTAATATCCAACCTTGACCTCCCCAGCTGTAATTTGAAACCATTGCTCCTTGTTCTGTCCTCTGCTACCCTTGAGAACAGCCTAGCTCCCTCCTCTTTGGAGCACCCCTTCAAGTAGTTGAAGGTTGCTATCAAATCTCCCATCAGTCTTCTCTTCTGTAGACTAAATAAGCCTAGTTCCTTCAGTCTCTCCTCATAAGTCATTTTCGCTGCCCTCCATTGGACTCTTTCTAACTTGTCCACATTCCTTCTGTAGTGGGGAGCCCAAAACTGGACACAGTATTCCAGATGTGGCCTGACCAGTGTCGAATAGAGGGGAATTATCACATCCCTCGATCTGCTGGCAATGCTCCTACTGATGCAGCCCAATATTGGCCTTTTTGGCAACAAGGGCACACTGTTGGCTCATATTCATCTTCCCATCCACCATAACCCCCAGGTCCTTTTCTACAGCACTGCTACTTAGCCGATCGGTCCCCAGCCTGTAGCAGTGCATGGGATTTTTCTGTCCTGAGTGCAGGACTTTGCACTTGTCTTTGTTGAACCTCATGAGGTTTCTTTTGGCCCAGTGTTCCAATTTGTCCAAGTCTCCCTGGATCCTGTCCCTGCCCTCCAGAGTATCTACCATTCCCCCCAACTTGGTGTCATCCGCAAACTTACTAAGCACGAAATCTATCCCCTCATCGAGATCATTAATAAAAATGTTAAACAGAACTGTCCCCAGGACCAACCTCTTCCCACAATCTGCCTCATGGTGAGCTACAGATTAAGATCTCTAGACTTTTCAATTGCCCCAATACTGTCTTTAAGAAGCACTACCGTCTTCTATTGCAGCTGAAGTTTAGAGACCGTCCAGCTATGGACCTCCATTGTAACTCTTCAGTACTGCTATTGCAGAGATGTCTGATAAATGCTGAGGTCCATTAGAAAGGCCTTTTTCATCCATGCCAAAGAGATGAAAAAGATGCAGCTCTCAATAGCTGAACACGCCCTAATCACAATGCAAGATGTGACCATGGCAGAGGACATCAGCTTCCAAGCAACCCCTGATAGATGTGCGATCTGAAGGTTTGTTGTGACCAGTGAGGTTTCCAAATCACAGCATCACAGGGAAGGGACAAGGGGAGAAGAAACCAGTTTCTCAACAGTCCTGGCTGGGTCTACAGCATGGACCAAGATGTAGAAGTGGGGTGCTACCTAAGGAGACAGGGCCAGGTTAGGGGAGCCAGAGCATGCATTGAGCCATTTACCTTGGAAATATTAGTAAAGAGAAAACTTTAAGGAAGTGATACACAGTTCGTCTTTAAGCATGAAAAGCGAAGGGGAAAGAGAGAAGGGAAGGGGAGGGGAAGAGACTTTAAATGTGATTTAATAAAAAAGTGCATTTAGGATCAAAACAGAAAGACCACACACACACACACACACACACACACACACACACACACACACACATTATCGTCAAAAGGCAACAGCTGACCGCCACACTTGCTTCCCAGTGCCTCGATCCTCCACTGATGGGCATTTGCAGTGGGGTTTTTCCCCAGCAAAGACACTAGGCTGCTGGTTTGTGACCTTACTTCTTGCTTGTTTTCTAGATTACCCTCCATACTGTATATGCTATACTGTACCCATTAACAGCAACAACAAAACTCCAGTCCACACGAGGATGGTGGTTCCTAGCCCCTCATGCCTCACGTTCTGGACTCGGGGAGCCAGAATCAGAGGAACGGGACACTACATACTCCGAGATCCTCAGCTGGTGTAAGTGGACAGAGTTCCATTGACTTCAATGGCATTACAACAGATTTACACTGGCTGAGAATATGTCCTCAATGCTGCCCTGTTCAGACCAATGAGTAAAGAAGTGTACATTCGGGGGACATGTATCCCCAAAGAGGGGAAAAAAACTGGGTTTGACTATGACTGGTGCAATTCCCCTCTTCTCTAGCTGCTCAGGTATCCACTTACACACCCCACAGAGTGTTGGGTCGGGGAGGAGGGTGTAATGATACATATCTGTCTAAGACAGGACAACACCACCCTCAGAGGACTGGAAGAACATGCAAGTCACACCTCAGCTTTGAATATGGCCCTCCTATCTTATGTTACTCTTTCCTTCCTTAAATGAGCTCAGTCAGTCAGCTAGGCAGGCGCCAAGCTATAATGGAGTCTGGTACGCCCTAAGCCAGGGGTCAGCAATCAAAAGATAAGAGCCATTTTTAAAATTCCCTCAATAACCAAGTGTTTTGAGAGCCTCAATGGGTGTATAGCCTCCTGATGGGGGGACGTGGGCCAGGGTGCCTGATGCAGGGTTCCCTGGCTGGGGGAGCCCAGAACATGGAGTGTGCCCCTTGCAGGGTTTCCCTGTGGCAGGAGTAGACCACTACCAGGGTACCCCGGTGGCTGGGGGGAAGAGAAAGAGGAGGCCCGGAGCCGCAAGGCAGAACCAAAGAGCCGCATGCGGCTCCAGTGCCACAGGTTGCAGACCCCTGCCCTAAACATTAGTCTTGAAACTACAGCTAGCATTTGGAAAGCAGCAGCTGGGAGCACTGGCTGGTTCAGAGGCTTTGTTCTGGCAAGCTGAGATTGCTGCCCCAAAAAGGTTCGAAACCCTGGCTTCAGGAGGCATTTTCAGCAGCGCAGCCAAGCGTCGAGATACTCAGTGCCTTTTGATTACAACGAGGCCAATCCTAAGAAGCAGTCAAACAAGCAGTAAGGAAAGGAAAAAGCAGCTGTGCGCGCCATGCCGAACACATCAAGCCAATTCTACGTTTGTCCTTTTACGCAGCAGAGCTGAGCTCCCCACAAACAAGGACCGCTAGCGAGTGACTGCAAAATGTCAGGCCCAGGTTTGCTAATTGCCCCGTTCCCTTTCCCCGTAACGCAGAGGCTGTCAGATTGGATGTTGCGGCTAGACTGTCAGGGAGATGATACGAATTAATGAGGGTGTTTCCAGTTGCTGTGCTCAAGCGTAACCGAATTCTGCCTCTGCTAGGGCTCATTTTAGGTAATAGCAAATCCCAGCGTCATCTTGAAATAAATCAGGACAGAGACGCACGTTAACTCTGACTCAGGCTGACCCAAGCAGTGCGTACGATGAGGAGCTGATGTCTTCTCACCGTTCTGCTGTACCTGCCTCCTGGCAGACTCCAGAATACCAAATTGGGCGGGTTAGGCCCCTCTAACTAACGATCTGTTATTCTGCAACTGATCTGCAGAAAACTCAAGAGGCTTAAAGAGGTGTCAGGAGACTCATCCAGCAGAATGGAGTATAAAAGCAGCAGGAATTAAGAAGCACAGATACGACTGCGCAAGAGTCATACGTAGCCTTGGCCGCAGGACTACTTGTCTGCCTACTAGCCCCAAGCCAATGTGGATACCCTAGTCCCGAGAAGCCTTCAATCTCGATTTGCTTGTCACAGTTTGGAAGGGAGATGGATACCATAACCCAAGAGGCCTCAGCCCCAGTCTAAACAGCCTCCCTTGTGACAGGAGATAAAATCCTTTTAGGGAGAACTTGAAGCAGGACCCGCCCCAAGAAGCTCATTTGGGGACAACCTCCCACTTGTTGCATTCTAAAAAAGTGGGAGAAATGGTTGTCTGAAAGCCCCTCCATGAGATACATGGCCAGGACACAGAAGTACTAACTGCAGGATGGAGGTTGAACGCAGTGCAAAAAGCAGCCCCTCTCTCTCCACCTTCCGATTAGACAACGCTACACCAACCACAGATAAACCATCTACTGATCCGGGAGTGTTTCTTTAAACAGGAAGCCATGCCAGAACCCAGTCACAAAGGAAGGACAAGCCAGATTAGATGGTACAAGCAGGGATGAGAAACCTTGACCCAAATGGTTGGAAATGGAGCAGGCAGGGGAAGAAGAAGGTGGGGATATGCCATATAATTTCCCTTCCCAACAAAAGAGAAACTGGGGAGAATCAGACACTGGAGTGTTTGAATACACTGATGGCCTCATCGCCCCTTCTCCTCCAAAGATGCACAAATTCCCCGCTCATGAAGGAAGATTCGGGAGCCGCAGAATTAAAACCCAGAACTCAATCTGGTTGCACAGCAGCAGCAGCAAACAAGGCAGCTGTTTGGAAAGTAAGACAGACAGAGAGGAAAAACTCATGAGATACTTACAGACACGCCTGCCCTAGTAAAGGCTGCAAGGAGACAGAGAAAGAGAGAGAATGGAAAGAGAAGCATCAGTAATGGAGCACACACGGGAAGGAAGTCATGTGAAATCACAAACAGAGTCCTGTGGCACTTTTAGAGACGAACAGATTTATTTATCGCATGAGCTTTCGTGGGTCCCATCTTCAAAGCACCTGACGAAGGGGGATTTTTCTCCCACGAAAGCTCATGCGATAAATAAATCTGTTCGTCTTTAAAAGTGCCACAGGACTGTTTTTCTGCAACAGACTATACGGCTACCCCTTTGGAATGTGAAATCACCTTACCCATCCCCATTAGTGTTAACTGAAAGCCAAATTTAATGCAAAGGACCCACCAACCAGGACCTCCAGCAATTCAGCCCAGCCCAGTGTGAACACGCCTCCTCTCCTAAAACCCCCATTTTGGATTAGCATACAATGCAATTGAGAGGGCAAGAGGAAATTAGCATGGCCCATAGGGCACAGGAAATAAAAGAGACAGGCCGGGCAGCAGACTCTTATGGGAGCATGGACCATAACCAAGGTCGCGCCTAAGGCCTGAACAGACTCTCCCACAAAATCACTTTGACAGGATCTTGTGTAGCCAGCACCCCAGATCTTTAACTGGAGGGCAACTGACTCAGGGGAAGGAGTTTTACAACTGATGGAGTATCAGGGGAGAAGCAAGCACTCGGCAGTGCCCTAAAGAGGCCATAGTCTCTCTAAACTTGGAAGAACAAGAGAGCCTCCCAGGATTGGTGCAACCAGATACAGCAGATGGTTCCTGCCAGGCTGCAAATCAACATAGTCCAAGCCAGTTTCACAGCCCTATGAGAGTTAGTCATTAAGACTGCTATTCAAAAAGGCAAGGAAGACTGCTCTATTGCCCCGCCTCTAGCTAGGCTGGGTTTTTTGGTATAGCAAGGGGAAGGGAAACAGATACGGCCAGGGTATAGGTTCCTAAGAGGTCACTGTTAAGATAACGTCAAGAATTATTCCCTTATTGCTGCATCTAGAACTCAGCTCCAATCTAATAAGGGACAGCTAGACCTCAGATGAGAAAGGAGTGGAGATCCCAATGAATCATGTGGAACAAAAGTGGGCAAACCAGCACCCACCTATTTAGAAGGCTGCACAGTAGCTGAAGTTCAAAGATATAGGAACGGGGCTAGAGAGAAATATTAAATTTCAACAACACGGTTGCTCAGTTCAATCTGAATTTGGATTTTCCTGGGCTTCCAAGGGCCTCAAGAAGCAAGAGAGTGAACAGCTATTTAATGTGGGTGTTGTTAATAGAAAGGCTGGTGCTGGTGGTAAACGGTAAGTAAATTTAGCTCAGAGACAGCAGCATCATTAAAACAATCAAAGGCCGTTCCCTAAATTAAGAAGCGACAAGAGAACAATAATAAAGAGAAGAATTCAACTAACTTGTCCAGGCAGCTGCGTGGGCACTTCCTGGGGCATACAGACTGGCAGGGCGGCAGCAGAAGAAGCCATACGCTCGTCAAAGCTGTTGATGCGAGGCTTTTTGGTGGGCTCTGGGCTTGCTAGAGGGGTAACGCTATTACGTCTCATGAGCGGATTAGGTCCCTTCTTTGCTTCCTAAATTAGAGCAAGACAAAGACAAAAAGGAAGGAGGCGACAGTTACGAAGGGGGGGGAAAAAGCAAAAAGCAATTTTATATTCTCTAGTCCCCCCACTCCCGCTAAAAAACAAAAATATCTACATACGTGGTGCATGTTGGATGAATTAATGTCCCTGATCACCAAGTGCAACATAAAGATCAGAAGTCCCCAAAGCCCCCTACGCTCTGAATTGAATCCAACCCTTCTGGTTTTGTGCACACAGCGAAGACCATGACTGTCAAAGATAGTTGCCTGGAACAGGAAGGCTCTTCTGTCTCCTTCTCAAGATCTTACCCTCTGACCCCAGCAGATGGGCAGGAGGGGAGCACAAAAGCGAGAAGCACAAGAAGGAACTAGTCTAGCCAAGCTGAGCGAGTCAGTAGTTAGAGAGAGCGGTCAGTGAAGCTTTGCTTCGAAGGCCTTGTCCTTACCTATGGGACATTCCATTTCCTGGAATTGTCCGCGATTCCAGTGTGAAAGTGAGCGACCACTACCCAGGCAGCATAGGAACAGGATAACCAGAGCACCGTGCGCTTGCCTAACTTAATTTTTATCCCCGCAATCTAGATCTTGTTAATTTCTGCTAAAATACAGCGGCTGTCAAAGGTTTCCGAAGCTCTCCAGTACACTAGGCATACAGGAATTGCTCACCCACTACCGATATGCTGATAACTGGCAACATTAAATTTAGGACAGGAAGCGAAGAAGAAAGAGCCACCTGAAGGAGGACAATTTATATTGGCTTTACTCGCACAGAACTCCCCAACACCATGCTAAAGCATTCCTTTCATGCCAGTGCGCTGGAAGCTCCCTGGTGGTCCCCCATCCAAGCACTGACCAGTTTTTACAAGCCCACAGCACATTAATCTCACTCTCCAAAGGAGACTGCCAACGTTTTCCCTCCTTCTCCCCTAGCCCTCGATTGGTCTGTCTCTAATTACGGAATGGCAGATGTCTGCCTTGCTTCCTCCTATCAGTCTCGGCCAGCCTGCAACTCCTGAAACCAGTTCTCAGATGGCTCTTCATAGCGTGGGTGCCCAGCCCAGCGATCCCCAACCCTATTCCCTCTTGACGTCCTCCCGAACATTAGGAGGAAAGAGGGAAATCGACGGGAAGATGTGAAGCAAAGTTCCACTCACCTCTGTCTGGTCTCTGTGAGTGTTCACTGCTTCAACGTTCAGGCAGACGGACTCAACTCGGCAGCCTGCAGCGAAAAGCAAGTCAATAAAGAAAGAGACGGTCAGCAATTGAAGGTCCTCACCTCCCAAAAGAGCCTCCAATCTATCCTGAACCAATCAGCCAACCCTTCAGCCAAATGTTTTAGTCACTGTGTTAAGGGAAAATGCCCCACTTACCATAGGCCACAGGTGTCAGCTTCAGTACCGTGTGAAGGGGACATTTCAGATAAGGCATTTCCGCTGCAGAAACAGCAAACAAGGGGGGGGTCGGGTCAGTGACAGCGCAGGCAGCAGAAACCATTCTGCAAGGAGTCGAGTGGTTGCCTATATCAGCCAGCCCAACATCCCATGCTAATAAACTAGGTGCACCAAGGTGCACTCCCCGGACTTCCAACTTCAAGAACTCCTTGGATATGAGGGAGTGCAGAAGTTCACAGAGCTTCTGCAAAATGCCCTCATCTGCCCTCTCCTTGCACACCAATGCAGAATAGCCAGAAGCAACGTAGGACCCAGCTGCCTCCTGCTCAGACTGCCAGGGTGAGTCATCACATACCCGCGCTCTTGTCTAGAAAATAAGCCAGAAGGCAGCGCATCACAGCCTGGTGACAGATCACAAGGACGTTCTCCTGCCTCTCCAGTTCCATGATGACCGGCTCCAGGCGCTGCACCAGATCTTGGTACGACTGTAAAACGAACAGAGCACGGCCAGGCATTACAAGGAATCAAAGGCAAAGCCAAGGTTCTGGTTCATCTGCTGAGTTCTTGTTTTTAACCAAATGCAACCCCCAGAGCACTCTGAGCTTGGAGCTATATCCAAGACTTACACAACAAAAGCAGCTTGGAACACGGTTGAAATGATGCCTTCCATGGGGTCTGTAATAGGAGGAGATTCTTTCTCCTACTAGATTCTTTCAAATGGGACGTATATTCGCAACCTCCTACTACACAGAAGAATCACTGCCCCCCGTTTGAAAGCCACCAAATCTTTCCATAATGACAGCGAGAGTTTGCCTGGGCTCCCCAGACTTCCAAGGTGTGCCTTTCTGCATAAGCATGGATGTCTCTCCCTCAGAAGTGAGCTCAGTGTTGCTGAAAGGTTTGAGATCAAGCAGACCTACAGACTGAAGTCTTCCATCTAGTCAGAGTACATTAGGCAGTGTGAGATCCCCTATATTGCCAACCTGTCTTAACTGCGCTACAGGGACCACCTTCTCAGGAGGTGGTTATTCCTGCAGAGAACATCTAGCTCTTGGCTTCTTCGCAGAGGGTGTCAACCGCGTTTGCCATCTACCCACTTGGGAACTGACTTTTAGTCACTAGGAACATGGATTTGAACTGTTGATCTCACGGCTAAAGGCTCTATGGCCCGCTATCAACCCCTTTAAAGTAATTTCAGCAGTTCTTTAAAAAGAACACTCCGCGCCTCATGACAGAACACGAAGCCTGAGGTCACTTCTCTGATCTGGGATTGGGAGGAGAGAGGACCTCAGCAAGAGACATAATTCTGTTTTCTTATTTGTTCTGGAAAGGCGCAGGATTCATTAAGCTACATGGGATTTTTGAGGATAATGAATATCTATGTTTCAGAAGCTTATTTTTCTACAAGCTCCAAAAAACACTGGAGGCCAGGAGCTCAGAATCACCTGTCGTGTCTGGCAGAAATGCTAGCACCTACAGTCCTTATTACACACATCACTATTCCAAACCTGTTTGAGCTATGCCTAACCTATGAAATCCATAAGCCTGTATTTTTCCAGGAGCTTGTGGATATTCCTCATACAGCTTTGTCTTTCATCTCACTGCACCGAACTGGATCCCCTTCTCAATGGGCACATCGCTGCAGCACCCCCAAAAATGTACTATCAACTTCCAAAACCAGAAGGGAGCATTGGAGAGATGCAACCACCAGCCGCAAGAGCATGCCTTCAGGCAAGAGAGTAAAAAGAACCTCTTTGGGATTATATTAAATATAGGGCCAGAGTCAGATACTTTTATTCAAGGGTAAGGAGCACCTTACATTTCAAGCCGTATTGATCAGGGGTTAAAGTAAGGGAGAACGCACCTGAATGCAGTTCTGGGGCCCACAAATTTGAGGGACCAGAGTTCCGGGGCCCCTAAAAATAGAAAAATCCGGCAGAACGCATGTTCCACCCTGCCCTGGCTGCTGGCAGGTCCTACGCCCCACCGTTGTTAATCACAATACTTATTGTGTTATGCAGTGTTTGCTAGTTTGTGACAATAACTGTTATAGACATAAACGCCATATAAAATTATAAATATTTTTGTGGAGTGATAACCGATGCATGTGGTACTGAGAAGTGGCTGCAAATGCCTACCTGGCCTGGGGCCCGCACATGCATGAAGGGGGCCCAGACAATATGGGAAGGGGGCCCGGAGATTAGGAGGGTTCCGGGGCCCGTCACATTATATTTTAATCCCTGGTGTTGAAGTCAATGGGACCATCCTTCAGCTCAATTAAGGTATCAGAATTAGCCCATAATAATTTTACAAGAGCCCAGAAGGGGTCAGCACTCATCTCTAATTCCTACATTGCCTCAGGGTACTCAGAGATCTTAGACTAACCCATTCCTCTTCTGCCCTCTAGGCTGGATGTAATGGAGAAGGGTACACGGTTATGACGGGAAAGTATCAGCACCCCCCAGATGTTTCCCTACCTCTCCAGAAGGGTAGCGGTAATAGTATTTGTCCTGATCGCGTAAAGCAAATTCCTCTGGATGCTGCTCCTTGATCTCATCGTAAGTCATCTCTTCGCATACCCCCTACGGGAACAAGGCATCCCCTATGGTTACTTCCTAGCTCCAAAAACACTACAGCAGGTGCCTATCAAGGTAGATAACAGGCAGCCTTATGGCAAACCCTTCTCTTGCACGAAGAGAACAAGCTGCTCTTGACCCTCTAAGAATTTAGCCAGGCAGTGGCCCTGGGTGGGGGCAGATTTAATCCAGTAGGTTTGAGACAAAAGCTAGCAAGCTCCTTGAGATCCAAACCAGACACAGAGAAGAAGAAACAGCAATGCTTACTGCCAAGCACTTTTGCTCACTTAAGCCAGCATCGCATTCACAACCAAAATCAGGCTGGAAAACAATCTTGACTCTTTCTATCTCCTCCTGTTTCTGGAACGGTTCAACGTCACTGCTTGTGAAAGTTCAACATCTGCACCGGCCCTCAGAGCCAGGCTCTGTCAGCTTCTCCGATTCAGTCCCAGCCCTACTCTCTGCATGCTCTCTATTATGGCTCCAGGCCTCTCCTTGACAAGACCAGACAAGCTGAGCCGAATCACAGTGTGCTGGAGTGGGCAAACCTAGCTTCCACTGTGACATTTGGGCAGCAGTGGAAGACCAGTGTCCTCACCATTCTGGTAACCCAGACGGCGAGATTCAGCCACCAGTAATCAGTTAAGATGCTTACAGCATCAATTTCGTTTAGCGCCTTCCACTGTTCATAGGGCAGCTGGAGGGCTTCTGCTGTTTGGATTGTCCTCTTGAGTTGGCTGGTCCAGACTTTGAGATCCTTCAGGTTCTGCTCCTCAACAAATTTTTTCAATGCACTGGCAAACTAAAAAAAGATAAAAACCAAAAAGGGTTGTTACTGATCTTCGCCTACCCAGGGCCTCCAGATGGTCCTGCTTTACCCTGATTTCAGAGTTCATTAGGTGACTGTATTGCACTGAAATGTTTCCAATTCAGAAGATACATCCAAGCCACCATCAAGTACATTAGGTGGCACCAGAGATGCATCTTGTCTGGTATGCAGCATATTACACAACCAGGGACTTGCACCCACCTTCCCAAATACAAGAAGGATATTGTTCCCCTACCTTCTTGCCCCTATTGGAGAGTCCTGAGTCGCCTCCAATCTTCCCTTTGAGGTTGAATTCACTCTCACCGTGTCGACACAGATAAATGGTGCGAGGCTGGACGTGGATATTCATTAGGTAATAGACAATCCTGCTCTGGATGTGATCCTGGACTCGGTTCACCAAGAACCTCCGGCCAACATCTATCACTTTGATCAGAGACAAGTCCCTGCAGAAACCATGGAAAGGAGCGGCGGAAATGTGAATCGGGGCAACTCTCGAGAATAAATATCAAGGGGATACAATCCCCGTGTTAAAAGGATTTGCTGCGGGGGTATTTCATGGTAGCAGTAGGGTTTCCTTTGAGATCACTGTTTACCTAGCCAGTCTCAGTGTATCTCCATTTTCCTTGGTGCATTAAAAACAGATTAAATAAGATTCTTTGGACTCCAGGCCCGCGATGGGCAGCTAGCAGAAGCCTCCACTGTGCAACGGATCTGGGATGTGGCACCAGCACCCAGCTGGCTTTCACACTTTGTGATAGCAGGGATTGACAGCACACATCTAATGGCTGATCCCACTGAAACCCTGAAGGACACGAGAAAGCTACCTGCTGCCCGACACCCAAGCCACGTGCAGAAAGTCACAGGGCGCAGAAAGAGTTACTCGTGGTAAACAAATGTTCCAGAGTTACTTATGGAAAATTAGTGAGGGGGTAAATATTGCAGCACTGCAGACTAGAACTGACTGTATCCAGAGTCATTTAGGATGGGAAGGACCTCCTGGGTGTATGCTCTGGCTGGAGAGTTGCTTATGGTAGGGGACAGCTCCCTCCCAGGGCTCACAGTGTTGCAGATCTTTGCTGGGACAACGCCAAAAAGTTCAGAGAAGCACTCCAAATCTGAGCTGCCTTCCCCAAACCTCTTGGGTCTGGAAACCAGGCTAAAAGCCTCAAGAAACCAGCACATCCTGTTTCTGGCTGGCCCAGATATTACATGTGAAAGTTACCTCAGGATGGTTTTTGGTGCTTTAAATCCAGAAGGCATAAAGGCTGGTGAAAACGCCAGGTTTTCTCAGTCCTCTAAAGAAGGCTTGAATTTAGAATGAGATCTTAGGACTCACTCTTATTGTATTCTAATAAATTCACCCATTCAAACAGAAAGTGAAATACAGATTTACGCTTTTCTTACTCTTTTCTTTAAACCAAAACACCTCCAAGGCAAGCGATTTCCAAGTCAGCAGCCCTCCTCACCTGTCATAGTTATCTGGGTCGAGCGGCTGGTAGCTGGCCTGGTAGCAATTGATTCTCTTCATGAAGTCTTCCATGGCATCAGTTGAATTGCAATCCTTGTAATCCGGGCTGGACAATTTAACTTCCTGCACCACCACAAAAAGCAAAGCAATGAGTCATTAGAAAGCTTTCTATACAGACAAAAGCCAGTGCCTCACTCAGTGACAGAGCGAAGACAATGGTCTTGGAACAATCAGGTTGTTCTAATATCAGGTGTCAAAGTGATGCCAGGAGTCACTGGCTGAGCCATTTACAGTTGGAAGCTGGAAATTCTTTTTATAAGGTGAAGTAAAAACTAACGATAGCTGTAAGACAGGTAAACACGCGGCAGCAGTCCATACTTCTGGTTAGCATTTCAGCTCAGAATCAAAGGTTTCTCAAGGATTTAGCCTCAGGATTTGGCTGGCAAGAAAAAAGAAGTGAATCCAGTGAAAGTCAGGACTCCTCCCTCCCTCACTTGCTGATGGATTCTCTGTATCTTAAGGTCTTTAAATCACGATTTGAGGACTTTCATAACTCAGTCATAGTTTAGAGGTTTTTTGCAGGAGTGGCTGGGTGAGGTTTTGTGGCCTGCACTGTACAGGAGGTCAGACTAGATCATACCGGTCCCTTCTGACCTTAGAGTCTATGAACCGGCTGAGCATTCCCCCATCCAGCGGAAAAAGACATTATCTAACTGCTGCAAAGAGGACCAGTGAGATTTATGCCGTTAGAGGAAAATGGGAAGCAAGCAACGTTAGGCAAGATACTCTCACAACACACAGCAGAATGGGGTCTTGGTCCGTAAGTAGCTACTGCATTAGGAATCATTTCAAGTGTTTGTGCCTCAGTTTCCCCACCGGTGTGCAATGGTACGTGAATTGCTTTAGGCTCCTTGGATGACACATCTTGTAAGGGCACAATGTTATTGTCCAAAACTGAATCCAAGAACCAAGCTTTGACATTGCAACTAACCGTGATGGTCGCAGCTCACGGCCTTCCAGTCCGTCAAAGACACTAACCAAGCAGACGCTTACACCTTTCAGCAATATCAGGAATAAAATGGAAGCCACTGCAACAAACTCATCTGAGTAAAGTGTGCGCGTGCGTTTGCTGGGTCAGGGCTGTGTGTTGTTGCTGTCATTATTATAATTTATTTTCTTGTACTGCACCTGAGCAGTAATATACTGTTAATTTCTAACATCCTGTGAAGCAGAAATCTGCACATAGTCAGGAGCCAAGTTCCTCTTTAATCACACATTCCTGTATTAATTAACTTGAAGAGAAGTTATTGATTTGTGTACAATTAGGTGCAAGCTATTGGTAGATATAAGAAGGGAAATAACCAAATCAAGAGTTAGGATAGACAAGAAGAAACCTGGTTAGTATCTAGGGATTTTCTTTCAGTTCTTCTGGGGGCCTGACCCTGGAGGCCAAACTCCCACTGACCGCCGCAGGAGCTGAGTTTATATGAAGGTGACAAGACGAACTCCATTCAAGCTAAAAAGTTCCCAGGTGCGCCCTTATCTGTCTGAGTGTAACTTAATGTGTGTTCTAGCTCCAGTAAAGAAATTCTATGGAAAGGGGAGAAATGAAAAACTCTGAGTTAGCTTAATACGTGGCTGCCTCAAACCTCGTCACCTGTCCTAGGGGCAAACACCATTTGAACGCTGGGCATGAAGCCAATGGAGTCTGGAGCGCTGTAAAATGACTTGGAAAGTTGTGATGCATAACTTGGGGATAAGACGGGCAAGTGGAACAGCACCTGATAATTGGTTATGGGGGAAAGCAATAAAAAACCACCCTTTCTGCTCTGGCCAACCTTAAGGGAGAGAATTATGTCTTATAACACAGAAGCAGGGCAGTGCATTAAAAGACAGCTTCTCAAGGAGGATGTTGCACACCATCAACGTTGCTTCCCTAGCTAAGAGTTCAGCTAGCAGGGGAAAATGTGCACAGTGAGACCTGATTCCTGTCTCTTCTTGTGAATTTGTTGAACAACAGACCTTGAGTAAAGTTTACAAAGCATCTAAGTGACTTAGGAAACCTAAGTCCCATTGACATTCACTGAGATTTAGGCTTCAAAGTCATTTCTGAAAATGGGATTTAGATTCTGGTCACTTAAGCCCTTTTGCAAACATTGCCCCTGGTTATTAAATTACCGTGACAAAGTGGGAATATTTGGTAATATTTTTATGAGCCATGTGTGTGCCTCAGTTTCCCCCATACTTTGGGTTGCTACCAAGTGTGTGGGGGGGAGACTTGTTTATTCTCAGCGCAGGCTGTGAAATGCAGATGTGTCACCTCCCTTTCTGATGGAATGAGCAGTCATGAAGGAACTATCTGAACCCAGCCCATTTCACCCAGGGGTCCAAGACACAAGGCTAACCCCAGTGACTCATAAATCATGTATCAACAGCAGGAAGCTCAGGCCAGGGGGGTTGTGAGCTCAGAATGGCCCTCTCTAACTTAATGCTGTGTTCCGCTTGACTATCAATCCTGACTCTAGTTTGAATATGCTGTTTGGGGGTATCGCTGCAAATGCCAGCGAGGAGGCGTTAGTCCCTGAGCAGCATACAGGTCTCTGTGATCAGGCACAACAGGAGTGCTAGCACCCAGCCAGCTCAGTCTCGGAGGCTGTGCAGTAGCGTGCCCAACACTGAAGGACGACTGGACCCCACGGCGCACTGAAGGGCTTCCTCTGAGAGACTGTTCACAAGCTGGGGCGTGGCACAGAACCCGTGGATCCGTGTGAGTTATAAATAAACTAATCACTAGCTAAGGTCAGAAAAAGTCTGTGCAAATACAGGGATTTAGGAAGAGCTAAGAGCTTTCTGTACTTACCATAACATTGGTGGCAACTACGGATGGATCGTTGCAAACAGATTCAATGAAGAACACCTAGAACACAAAAGCAAGCGCCAGCTGAAGATAGGCAGCAAAGTATGGGAAGTTTATTGCATGCTGACTGATATCTCCTGTTATCACTCCCAAGTGATTCTGAGAAGAATATTTTTTCTCATCCAGCGCAGGGCAGAAAGCTTTCTCTTCCATCAGCACATAACACCCAACTGGGCAACTAACTAACTCTGAGGATGGGGGCCTTCCTCACTCTTTGCCTCTATTTTCCCACCTGTAAAATGGCACTTCCCCACCTCAAATGGATGTTGTGAGGCCTGTGAGAGACTCAGATCACTATGGCTATGTCTACACTGGCAAGTTAGTTTGAATTAAGGAGGCTTAATTCAAACTAACTAAAGCCATGGCTACCCTAGGCTTTAGTTAGTTCGAATTAAGGGCTTCCTTAATTCGAACTAATAAGTTTGAATAGGGCTTCAGAAGTAAGAGTTAATTCAAAATAACTAACTCGAATTAGCCAATGTGGCCATGTTAATTCGAACTCATTTCTTAGTTCGAACTAACTGGTCATTGAAATGAATGGGGATTGCTAATTCGAACTTTCATGGCACTTGCTTAGTTCGAACTAACTTTTTCTAGTTCGAATTAAGATAATTCAAACTAACTAAAATTAGTTCGAATTAATTCGTTCGAACTAACTAATTCGAACTAATTTTAGCAAGTGTAGACATAGCCTATGGTATTTAGGCTAAAAAAAGTACCTTAAACAGACAGAGCCTGGTGAATACTGACCTTGAACCCATTTTCTTTGGCAAAATTTAAGATCATTCCTCTTCTCTCCCTTGTTGTATTGGTAGCATCAAAAACCTGTGCAACAAAAAGGCAAGGTCGGTCACTTTCAGAGGACGCGTAAATAGCTCTAGGGAAGGGAGCAGTATTGTCCTGACAAAATACTTGCTGGGGTATAGAATGAAGAAAAGCAAGTAAGAAGTTCATGAGAACAGCCAGACTGGTTCAGACCAATGGCCATCTAGATCGGTTTCTTGCCCTCCAACGGTGGTCAACGCCAGGTGCTTCAGAGGAAATGAACAGACTAGATAATCAACAAGTGAGCCATCCCATTGGCCACTCCCAGCTTCTGGCACAGTTAGCCCTGACCCCCCGACTAATAGGAGTGCCATAGGTTGACTGTGTGCTGTGTGGAAAATCACTTCCTTTCGTGTGTTTTAAACCTGCTGCCTATTAATTTCATTTGGTGACCCCTAGTTCTTGTGTTCTGAAAAAGAGTAAAGAACTCTTCCTTATTTACTTTCTCCACACCAGCCATGATTTTATAGACCTCTATCATTACCCCCCAGTGTCTCTTTTCCAAGCTGAAATGACCCAGGCTCATATGAAAGTTTTTCCATACCCCTAATCATTTTAGTTGCCCTTCTCTGTACCTTTTTAAATTCCAGTATCTCTTTTCTGAGCCAGGGCAATCAGATCATCTGCACACGGTATTCAAAATGTGGGCATACGATGGATTTATAAAGAGGCAATATGATACTTTCTGTCTTACCTAATTATTACCTAATATTATTACCTAATTATTACCTAATAATTCCTTTCCTAATAATTTCTAACATTGTTAGCTTTTTTGACTGCCGCTGCACATTGAGATGATGTTTTCAGAGAACTATCCACAATAACGACAAGATCTTTCTTGAATGGTGCCAGCTAATTTAGACCCCATCATTTTATATGTACAGTTGGGATTATGTTTTCTAACATGAGTTACTTTGCACTTATCAACAATGAATTTTTTCTGTCATTTTGTTGCCCTGTCACCCAGTTTCATGGGATTCCTTTGTAATTCCTCACAATCTGCTTTGTACGTAACTGTCTTGTGTAATTTTATATCACCTGTAAATTTTGCTACCTCACCGATTACCCTTTTTCCAGATCATTTATGAATATGTTGAACAGTACCCGTCCCCACACTGACCTGTAGGAGACACCATTATTTATCTCTCTCCATTCTGAAAACTGACTGTTTATTCCTACCCTTTGTTTCCTGTCTTATAATCAGTTACTGGACCAGGAGAGGACCTTCCCTCTTATCCCGTGGCCACTTATTTTGCTTAAGAGCCTTTGGTAACGGACATTATCAAAGTACAGTATATCCATTGGATCACCTTGATTCACATGCTTGTGGACCTCTTCAAAGAATTCTAGTAGATTAGTGAGGCATGATTTCCCTTTAAAAAAACCTTGTTGACTCTTCCCCAACACATCATGTTCATCTATGTGTTTGATAATTCTGTTCTTTACTATAGTTTCAACCAATTTGCCTGCTGCTGAAGTTAGGTTTACCAGTCTGTAATTGCTAAGATTGCTCCTGGAGCCTTTTTAAAAAAATGGTGTTACATTATTTATCTTCTAGTCATCTAATACAGAAGCTGATTTAAATGATAGGTTATATACACCAGTTAGCAGCTCTGCAATTTCCAAAGGAGTAGCCGTGTTAGTCTAGGTCAGCCAAACAAACAAGGAGTCCTGCGGCACTTTTAAAGACTAATGCGTCTGACGAAGTGCGATTTTCTCCCAAGAAAGCTCATGTGATAAATAAATTTGTTAGTCTTTCAAAGTGCCACAGGACTCCTTGTTTGTTTGTTTAGCTCTGCAATGTCATATTTGAGTTCCTTGGTCCTGATGACTTATTACTGTCTAATTTATCCATTTGTTTGAAAACCTCCTCTAATGCCATCTTAATTTGGGACAGTTTCTCTGATTTGTTACCCAAAAAGAATGGCTCAAGCTTGGCAATCTCCCTCCCATCCTCAGCCATAAAGACTGATGAAACGAATTCATTTACTTCCACCATAATAGCCTTATCTTCCTTGATCCTTTAGCATCTCTGTCATCCAATATGCCACTGACTGTTTAGCAGGCTTCCTGCTTTTAACGTACTTTAAAAAAAAAAAAAGAGTGTTACTTTGGCTAGGTGTTCTTCAAGTTCTTTTTTGGTCTTCCTAATTATATTTTTACACCTCACCTGCCAGAGTTTATGCTTTCTATTGTCCTCAGTAGGATTTAACTTCCACTTTTTAAAGGATGCCTTTTTGCTTCTAACTGCTTCTTTTACTTTGTTATTTAGCTAAGGTGGCCCTTTTCTGGTCCTTTTACTCTGTTTTTTATTTATACCTATTATATACCTATCTAATTAAAATTATTATAATTTATATACAATATGTAAACTTACACACGCACGCACATATATAAGCACGCATTTAAATTGAGCTTCTATTTCCTTGTAGCTTGCAAGGATTTCACTTTCGGCACCATAGCTTTTATTTTCTGTTGAACTAACTTCCTCGTTTGTGCAGTTCCCTTTTCTGAAATTAAATGCTATCATCACTTAAGGCAGTCTTCGGTTATAATCCTTTGTTATTCCAGAACAAAAACATGGCAATAAAAATCTCCACAATGAACATAAAGGAGCAAAATGGGACATGTGACTTTAATGGAGCAGCTGGTAAAGGAAGGAAGGTCTAAGGCACTGAAGTTGTGGGTTCGATTCCTGGTTCACCCACAAGCTTTCTTTGTAGCTGTGGGCAAATCATTTAAATTCTCTGCCCGTTTTCACCCTTGCACACAGCAGGTATAATAATACTCATTGGGAGGCTGGGAGGAAGACTGGTGATTTTTGTGAGGCTGTGGATACTGTGTTGATGGGACCGTCTAAGGAGAACAGACCCGGAGTCCTTCTGTAACGATGGCAAGAGCCTCTTCCCCGAGGCACCATTCCAGTGTGTAAACCACAGACTGCAGGATGCAGTTACACCGAGGGACTGTCTCAGCAAGCACTGACCTGGCTGAGAGGAGTGTATTCTGAGCACGGAAAGAGGTCTCTCATTTCAACCAGCAGGCTGCAATCCGCACTTACCGCGATCTGGCCACCTTCCTCGGACAGGTACAATTTGATGTCTCTCAAGGCGGCTAAAGCACATTGCCTGCAGCGGAAGAAAGAGACCCATTTCTTAAATGATCCCAGATACTTAATACAGCCAGTGGATGGGTCCTAACAAAGAGGCCTTCAACTTCCAAACTCCCTACAACCCACGATCCCTGGTGTGCGCAAGGCCTGCCACTCCCCGACTGAGGATCAGGAACTGTGTAGCCCAAAACCCGTTCTGCCATTCACGCGAGGCCACGGGCAAGTGGCTTTCTAATCTCTGAGCCTCGGTTTGCCCATTTTGCAGATGTGGCTCACCACTTTGATTCCCTATGAGCGACCGATAAGAACTACAGCATGCTGAAGGCTGCATAGGCCACGTGAGAGTCAACACCTCACCTGAGCGGGCGGCCTCGCACCTTCTGGTAGCTCTGAGACGCTAAGAGGGAGCTGCGCTCCGCCTTCTCGCCGCACAGCCCCAAACCAGTAACATCAACAGCCTGGGCTGTGACTGGGGAGGGAGTCCCTGGGCACCAAGGACGATTCTCTCAGGACTTGATTTTCAGAAGCGGTGAACCCCCACAAAAATTCAGCTAAAATCAACGGGGGCCGCAGGCACTCAGTGTCAAAAAAATCAGGCCATAAGGCCCAGATGCTCCAAGGGAATTGGTGCCTAACTCCCAACTGACTCCCTTGGGAGTTTGTGCCTAAATCCCTTTCAGGATCTGGGCCTATGCCCTGAATGGGAAAACGAACAAGAGAAGCTGGGTGGGAGTGGGAAAGCAGGGGAAGTCTAAGGATAGCAGGCCCTACTGTGCTTGTATTATGCTGCTATGAATCCTGTTGAAGAGTGGGAGGCCCCGAAATACCACAGATTTCAGCTCAAAAAGAGCGGGAGGGTGAACAGAAAAAGGCAACAGGACACTTACTTCCGGACTCTCATGGCCTCCTCATTGTCGGGGCGGAAGAAGTCATAGGAGCTATAATGCTTCACCACCTCCCGGCGATACTCTCCCACATTGAAAACTGCAAGGTGAAAGCAGGCAGTGAGTACAGCAATCGGAAAGAGCCAGCTGGTACGTCCCATGCGCAGCTCCGCAGGCTCTGGGAGCACGGCAGTATGTAGGAAACCCATCCAGAGACTGGCAGGAGAAGAGTTAACGCTCGCTCTCAAAACCCCCTTTGCAAAAATAGCAATAGTGAAAAAGAAACAGCTCTGTAGAGTCACTCATCAATGGCAGGGCGGGAGGCAGGCTGGGTCTGGGCAAATGCCACCATGTAGTCAGGGTCTTCCCAAGGGTCTCTCCCAGATGGATGGGGAAGAGGAAGCTCCTGCCAGCCTCAATCCGCTGGAGCATTTAACTCCGCAGGCATGTCCCAGTGGACCAGGACGCGTATCTTCTAGCAGGCGTGGCTGGCTAGGGCCTCACCTTTTGTTGGGACACCAATCCAATTGAGGTAGCGAGTCAGCTTCTTGGAGATGTAGGTCTTTCCCCGAGCTGGAAGGCCAACCATGACTATCACAGTGGGGGAGTTGGTAAGCTGCGGCCCGCAGGCTACAATGAGAGAAAAAACACAAGCCGTCATTATAATCCTTCAGCATCACCCCTGCAAGGTTTGACAAAGCAGGCTTGCTGGTGCTCCAACTTCCCCACCAGTCCATCGGCAGCAGGAGGAAATCTCATACCTCTCCCCAATCCCAGCCCGAACAACTGGCGCCAGTCATTGAAGCCTTGAGTCTGCAGATCTGCTGACTCATTTTTGCAAGAACACGTGGGAACGGGCCACAGACAGCTCTGGGGTCGCTGGGTAATGAATCCTGATGCAACAGCCTGATGAAACCAAGCAATACTTGCCCACATAACACTTCTGTGACCTCGTGTGCACGCAAGGTGCAAATCATGTGCCGACTATGAATGCATCCTTCTTTCTCATAAGCACTGACACACCGGGAGGGAAGGCAGACAGTCTTACAGCTGCAGCCCAAGAGTGGGAAACAGGTTCTGCTCCCAGCTCTGCCACATACTTCCTACATGAGCCTGCACAAGTCACCTCACCCCTCAGCATATCAGTTTCCCCATCTGTAAAATGGGGATAACAGTACCTCGCTCACAGGTGGACCACTTCAATAAAGAGCTAGAGTTATGCCAGCTACAATGACAGGACTCATATGTCTGGTATGCAAAATATTTAAACACGGGATACCTCCCCTCGGAGGTTCCCAGAAGAGCTACTCAGCATCAGCTCTCCCAGGGATTTTAGACAGGCTGCCCCTTTCCAGCAACCTAGATTTTTCAGTACAAGTGAGGAGTTCACCGGGATTCATAAATTCCAAAGCAGTAGCCGTGTTAGTCTAGTTCAGCGAAACAAATGAGGAGTCCTGTTAAGGCATTGACTGAAGCTGGTCCCCAGCTGGGTCAACTTGGATTCTAGGCCTGCCTCAGCAGCAAGGTGTTTGCAGACCACACGTGCTTGAGCAGAACCGGCACCTGGCTAACGCCCTCTGCTGCCACCGAGCTGGAATAGTGCATCCTTAAGGGCATTCTGGAGTTGGATTAGAGCATCAACTGACATGACAGCCAGAGGACAGACATCAAGTTAAACCACGCCCTGCCCCCACTTCATGACTTTGCTTCCTCTTACTCCACTCCCACTAGAATCAAATGTTCTTGGAGTCCTTTCACAACAAGGTGCTTGGGACCACAGTGTCCTGAACTCCCCAGGGACACGGGAAGTACAAACGTGCTTCACTGCAAGCGATTTCTCGCTGAAACAGCCTTTTGCAACTGCAACAGAACACAAAAGCGGTGCTCAGAAAACGAAGCCACAGCGACAAGCCAATGGGGGCGAGGGCTGGGCACAGTTTTAGTCTTGTTCAGATCTCTTTCCCCACTCGGCAAACTCACCTCCTTCGGGTCCCGCAGAGCTCTGCTGCCCATTCTAGTCCTGTCTGTCTGTGCTCAGGGAGAGATCCAAATTAGGTACTGGATTTGTGACGTGGGATGTGGGAAAAATCTACACTAGACTAAGATGTGGGCTGCTACGCTTACAGACATGACTGCAGATCTCTAAAGACCTGAAAGAGAAAGATATAAACTAGACAGTCCCTTCCAAAGTGCTTTCTTAGAATGAGTAACAGCTTCAAAGTGAAAGGACCTATGCAACTGACCAACCCTTGTGCTTGAAAAGGGACAAAAATAGATCAATACACCCTCATTGCAGAGCTGTGACCGTTCAGAAACTGACATTTAAGGCTGAAATGATCCAAAGCAGCCTCTGCCACTTACTACATGTATAAAGCTATTTTGAAACAGATACTTTTAAAAATGTAAAGCGAGCGCTGTGTCAATGGACTGGAATCCAGTTCAGAGATGATACTGGAAAATACACTACGTGACAGCAGCAGCAGGTTAACAGTTAAAATAAAGACCCCTCTTCCTTAAATCAAATTACATGACTAAAAAGCAGCAAGAACTTTGAGCTAAATTATCTCGGAGTTACTCATCTCTGCTCCCAACAAGATCTCTAGAAGTAGTGTTACTGCTTCTGAGTGGAAGAGAAACCCCTGTGAAACGAAACCTCAAGGGAAAGGACGGGCACTACGCCAACTATAGAAAAATGCAAGAAAGGATGACACATCTGATAGTTGTGTCTAGATGTCAGCCTCATCAGACTGGAATGCAAGGAGTGAATGGCTAGTGTTATTACAGCAATAAAAATAAACTTCACTAGACAGACTGAAGATGAGACCCATGCACCAAATAAACTCAACTCCAGTCTCATCTGGCTGCATCAGATCAATCTGGATCATGGGATTTGCTGAGCTCTGCCAATTGCTTTGGATAATGCAAGCGAGAGGCAGTTTGCTGAAAGGGAAGGGGGTGGGACTTTTCTCAAGCTAAATTTGTGAGTTGGGGTCTAATTAAAGGGATGTTGGGGGTTTTTTTTCATTGAATCGTAAATTCCTGTGCACCTAGATCAGGACAGATTTCTATCACCTTGCACCCAAAAAGCCCACTAAAGGTATGAGGAAAAGCATAGCCTGATACATTATTATAGCAACAGTGAAAAAGACCAATTTAGAGCCTCAATCATTCCTCTTGCCAGAGCATGATATAGCTCACAACAGAGAACTGGATTTTAGCCAAGAGGGCTCAATATTGAAAAATCAAAGCATGCCAGAAGTGGAAAGGGAAAAGAACTATTTTCAGCAGTGGTTCCCAAACTGGGGGGAGGCGTGAAGAAAATCCAAGGGGGTCATGAGGCGGTGAAATTTTCATAGCAAAAAATTTTTGCATCATGAAAACCTATTTGTGGTTATTTTTCATTGTAGAATTACAAATTGAATTTTTCTTAAAAGGGGGTTGGGTGATGGCAAAGGAGAGGTGGGAAGGTGTGAGGGTTTCTCAAAAATCAGAAAGGAGGTGTGATGCTGAAAAGTTTGGAAGCCTCCGATTTTCAATCAATAGCATAACTGTCCTCCATCTAGGGTGCTGGGCAGGCATGTTATGGATGCTAAGTGGGAAGAGCTTTCACCATTTCTCCAAACGTCTCACAGGCTCATTTAAGGTCCAATCTATTTCCCAGGGTGCGTCTACACTTGTAAATTAAGTCGACTTAAGCAGGCTTAAACTGACTTAATTTACTCTGCATCCACAGTGGAGTTTCCTTAAATCGACTTAAGCTGTTGCTTAAGTCAACTTAAGGAAAAGTAAAGTTGACTTTGTAAAACCTATTTTACATCGACTTTACTGCTTAAGTCGACTTCTTAAGGGACCGCGGGGCTTCCTTCTGGCTGGGACATGAATGGTCCTGGCCAGAAGGAAGCGGCGGGACCATGGCGGGTCCCATCAAAAAGGGAGCGCAGGGTTCCCTTTTCATCAGGACCCCAGCAGTCCCAGCCAGAAGGGAGCCCCGCGGCTCCCATCTGGCTGGGACCTCGCTCCAGCTTTTTGGGAGGACCGGGTCTCCTGTATGGACTCTCTAAGTCGACTCAATAAGGTCGACTTAAGTCGACTTAGTAAAGTCGACCTAAATTCCCCAGTGTAGACATAGCCCCAGTGACTTCAGCTTATTTGGCCCTTACTTTTCAAGAGACTTAAACTACACAGGGAAATGGCAAGAAAGCAACCTTTAAGCTGTTCAGGGAACAACTTCCCTTCCTCTCCCCCCCCCCCACTTTACATACCACAATAGTTAACCTAAAAATAGACAAACGGGTTTTTTCTGAACTAAAGGAAAAAGCTAAGCTGAGCTTGAAACATGCCAATAAGAGGTTAAAGCAAATCTAGAAAGAAAAATGAGCTGGAGGGTCCGTTCAGTAATTGCCATCTCTCCTCTGGGCCCTGCAGTCCCGCCCCACACTGCAGGATTAAAGGGAGTTCCTCCGGCTTTCCCATTTAAGATCACTTTATCAGAGCAGGGTGACAGCATTCCTATTGCAATCCAGACCTCAGGGTGGCATTCATCTACACTCACATTAGCCCTGCTGAATGGGAGGAGAAGGAATAAACTTCATTTGCTCTCTTCCCCCATGGCAGACAAAGAATCCACAGCACCGAGCCAAGAGGGTGTTTGCCAAGTGTGCTCGACATTAAAAATAAATAGATACTTGAACAAGATTGGACATTTCACGCCACTGAATATTTCATTATTCTTATGCGCCAGTTAATTAAATCTGACCCTGTGTAAGAATGCTCCTGCACGCGTGTGTGCACATACACACAAATCTGCAAATTTCAGGGTCTGATCCTTACAGGTGCTGAGCCCACACACTGCTTCCACAGATTTTAATGAGAGTTGAAGAGCTTCCTTTGGAGATTTTTCATCAGATGCATTTTAAGAAAGGACCACAATCTCAGGGCTGAGGAGAATCACTGGAATAAAAGTACCTCCTAAGAAGCAGCAGCCTGGAATTCGAGCTCTGCTTCCTTGTTAAAAGCCTGATAAAGCACACAGAAGTCAGTGGGAGTCTTTCAGCTGACATTTAACAGGTGGATCAGGGACTCAATGAAAAGCCTGGAAAGGTGTAAAGTGTGGAGCACATAACATTAGCCAAAGATCCAATTAATCCTTTCAAGCCAGCACTAAAAATAACACAGATTTAAATGTAATCAAGACAAGTTTGAACTCCAAAGAGGATTCAAATAGGATAGAACCACAAAACTCAGTGTGTAGCAATATTCACCAGAGCGTGTGTGAGAGGGATTTCCTGCTACTACCAAAATTAGTTTAAAATTAACACCTCCCCCCAAATCAATCTTAATTTTTGCTGTGTAGCGAAAGATTGCTATTATATGCCAAGCAGACTGCAGGAATACAAGGATCAAGATCACAACAGAATGACACTGGGGTGAGGAGAGGTTGCAAAAAAGGTGTATGTAATATACCTTTTGAGACATTTCTCTGATGCATATGTTTTATAAAAAATATGTGCAAATATGCATTTATAAAGAGAGAGAAAAACACTTTGGGAGAGTAATGTAAAGAATATATATATATATATATATAAAATAGTGCACACACAAACATGCATGTTGAGCAAAGATAAAGGAAAAGAAAGGTACCATCATTGCATCCTCAAATATTCCATGCACGAGCACCCCTCCCCTTGTAAAATGAGTGGCTCTGCCTATTAAGCCGCCTGCAATAACTTGGCTTCACAGACCCTACGTGAGAGACGTGCAACTCGCCAGAAATTGAATGGATAACCACCGAAAGGCTGGAGGAAGGCATCATTTCACATCCATTCAATCTCTCCTAACAAGAAGCCAAACAATTAGACTAATTATATTTCACATGCAGAAAAATTCTACCTGTTGGCCCAGGATGCATTTTGATTATGCGTAAAAGCGACACTCATTTCCTCCTTCCCTTGGGATTTTGTGCTATTTGCATTAGATAAAAATCTCCATTGTAGCTCGGCATTTGCCCTGCAGTCTGGAGTGCTTTGTTTGCACGCCTGGTTTTACTTATCTGGAACGGGCAGGGGGAGAAGTCCTTGATACCCAGGTGAATAAAATTAAAAGAAGTATATTCCAACAGATTTTAGGAATCATCCCTGAGGGGACCCATTCCCTGTTAAGGGAGGGTAATCACAGCTTCCATTATCACATCAACTAGCACTTCCAAGGAAGACCTGACAAGCCAAAATACATCACACAGTCTCTCTTCCTCAGCAATCTACGTTGATGGCTGTGGAGTACCGAGGATGGGGCCATATATGTTTTATAAGGATTGCTTTAAAAAGCCAAACACCTAAGTGGAGTACCCTGTAAAAGTCCCATCTGCTAACTATACAGCTAATAGCCCGTACAAGGCAACGCTGTGCTGCAAACACAGATAGCCAGCCTGCTCCATAAAGCTATTTCCTACTCATTTGATTCTGCACACCTGAAAGGATAGAAGGCAGGGGGGATCAAACCCCACACATAGCCCTGTTCTCAGTGGATTGTACCATCACTGACAAACACAAGGGGTTGATCTTTCTCTTAGGCTTCTGCAACACCTGTACAGCTTGTCTAGAGAACAAAAGCTCATATGACCAGCAAATCCAACAGGAGAATTTCATCAAGTTTTCTCTGTAACACCAGAGACCACATTTGCTTCCTTCATTTTCTTGTAAAATTGTATTGGTATTCGAGACACAAACACACATTCACACACACCCCATGACATAGTTCACAGGCAAGAAAGCTTACACAATCAGTGGCTAATTTATTTTCCCAGCTGTGAAAAGAGGCAGTGTTTCTGGCTGATGGACACAACTGTACAAGCTGCTTTAAAATGATAACGCTTGGCTAAAAGCCAAGACTAATGTCTACAACTCCCCAACCTACTTCTGTACATTACCAGATTGCAGAGCACAAGCAATCCACACTTCATAACAGCAATATCCTTGCTAAGATTTCTAGAATGCTTATTTATGCACGGTCAAAAAGTTATGTGACTTTACAGCTTTGCTTCCAGGCAAGTTGGCTGACTTCCAAACCTGCAAAATTTATACTTGATCATTTCTGTCACAGTAGCGTCAACATCATCCAAGTGTTTGTGTTTTTATTTGAATTGAATAGGTCCATTGGTAGACCATGGATTGTTTGCTCAGACCAGTTTTGCAAAAATACCAAATTATGATGCTAACGCTTCAGTGTTTCTATTCATCCCTTTCACCTCCCTCCTTAAGGGTTCACAAGCTGTCTGTTAAGAGAGTCAAGTCGCTTACGCAGCTTATTCTGAACATGGAAGCAAAGGGCGAGAAACTTTCATATGCCAAGTCTGCTTCCGCTGAAGTCAATGATAAAACTCCAAGCGGAATCAGGCTTTTGACAAGCCAGCCAAAATAAAACATGAGTGAAAGGGGAACAGCTGGAGTCCTATTCTGTGTCACTCCTCTGGTATCCTATATGTCATTTCAAAAATGAGGTCGCGTATGCCAGGCTGGTTAGAGATCAGCATCCCTTGATATGGTGGGTTATCCTTCGGATGTCCCTGTACCTGACCAACCCACCCAAAGCTAGATCAAGGCCAACAGACACCCGACCCACCAACCTGGCAGCATCTATCCCCATGGTGGCAGAGGTAAAAGTGAGTCACCGGATCTACATGGATCCCCGGCAAAGGCCAGAAAGACAGGGGAAGAAGAGAAGGAGGAATGCTGCAGATTTTACTTCTTGCTCAAGGCAATGGGACTTTTCAATACTGCATCGGGGAGAGACACTTTAGTCATGGGGAAATGTTGTTCTACTGAGGTCCCAGGATATAGGAGAGGAGGTGGGTGAGGCAACATCTTTTCCTGGACCAGCTGCTGTGGGGAAGAGAAATGCGCTTTGCAGTCCCACAGAGCTCTTCTCCAAGGGACTCTGCTGTGAGGCTTAATTAACGTTTGCCAAGTGCTTGGCGATCCCTGAGCGCCGGGGCCACAGAGATGCAGCTTGCGGCTGCCTGCTCCGCAGCTGCTGCTTCAGGAGAACTAAGGGCAGGGATTTCTTTTCTTCCGCACGGAGGGCTGGGGCGGCTGCATCGGGCCCGCATCTCCCTCGTGGGGGACGGCGAACAATGCAGCGGGGGATGGATGCAGCATGCGGGCCCTAGCGCGGCCACGCTGCGGGCGG
>ML685799.1:4305805-4321806 GCA_007922175.1 Pelusios castaneus | reverse complement strand
CCCCCCACATCTGTACAGTATGCTCACACCTGCCCCTACTGTACTTTATGCTCACATCTGCGCTCTTCCCCCACCTCTACTCACATCTGCGGGGCAGCGCGGGGCCGTTATCATTAGGGAGCCAAATCTTCTGGATCCGGCTTTGCGTCAGCTCCATGGGCATGTTTCCAGGCGCGGGCCGTCTGCCTCGGGAGAGACCCACGGGGGCTTTTACCGCCGGCCCCGGTTCCGATCGCCCCGCCGGCCGGGGCAGGGAAAGGCCAGGGGCGCTGCGCGCAGGCTGCACGTGCTCCCCGGGGGCCCGGCTCGCGCCGCTCTCCGGCTCCGCGGGCGGAATTTCCGCGAATGAGCGCCTCCCTCCACAGTGTCCGCGCGCCGGGTTCCCAGGATCCTGCCTCCGCCGCCTCTCGCGTGTGTGTGCCGCCCGCTGAGCCGGCCGCGGCTATATCTCCTCTGGGCTCCTGCAAAAGACCGGCCGGCAAAAGCCGCGTCACCGCAGCCCGCCTCTCGCCGGGCGGGGAAATTAATTCTCCAGCAGGGAGACAAGAGCAGAGCCAAGCGTGCTGCCGCCCCGCGGCGGCCGGCCGAGCTGCAGCCCCCACTAAGCTTCTCCCCGAGCCTAGACAAAGGAGCAGCTTCCCCCAGGAGAGAGGCGGGCTTGCAAAGAAATCAATAGGTCCATCAGGCCAGGGCAATAGTTTTACGAGCTCGCTGCCTCAAGCAGGCACGTTGCTGCAGGGTGATCTGTGCAACTCTGTGCAATAAATACCGTGCACGCCTGTTTTAGACCCGCACCAAGCGGGGTGCAGACCAACAGAGACAGACGTTTTATTGCCCAGTCGTATATAAAAATCTTGACACCATTCTAGAAGGAAGGGTGACGTTCTCACGGGAGAGGTGTGTCTGTCCAGGGGAGGGAGAAGTGATGGACTTTCTTCTACAGCAACTCGAAAATTGAAGTATTTTTCATGGCACTGGGTGCAATAAATCCCACATGGATGATTTCCCTGGCGCCAAACGCCAATGGATTATTATGCCCCTGGTTATTATATATGCGCTAACTAGAAATGCACAGGCATGATCTCCCCATTAAGGGGGTGGAACAGAAATGCAAAGATTTTGCTTTTAAATCAACAACAAAAAAATCCTCGGCTCTCTCCTTTTGTTTCCTGCCCCACTCAGGCGCCTGTGGCTTTTATGCAACCACGCAGGGACTTATTTTCCTATACAAGAGCTATCGCTTTCCTCCTTGTAAAACAGGCTGCAGTTTCAGCGCGTGAACTGATTTTTGCCAACGCATTGGGCACACCCGTCGGGTGGCAGCGACAGGAGAGGCAAACGGCAGACGGAGATGTGGGCTGCTTGCTCATGCACGTCCCTCACGTCCCGCATGACTCTGCGGGGAAGCCTCAGCCCTAGCTACAAGCCGCTCCTTTCACTCCGCAGCTGGATGCACTTGCTGATGCAGCCCTAGGAAGGAGCCGGCGCTGGATAGGTTTGCTCTCCAGCCCTCTCCTGGCTTGATCCTTAATCTCCTCCACGCCCTTCTGCAGTGCTTCGGGGGTTTGCTGGCTCAAGATGAGCCACCTAAACCTGACAGGAGCCTGGACAACGCCAGAACTTAAGATTTATCCAGAGGGGTAGCTGTGTTGGTCTGTGTATAGCAAAAAACGAGAGACGTGGCACCTTATAGACTAACAGATTTTCTTCGGCACAAGCCGAATGCAGGATGAAGTGGGCTATAGCCCATGAAAGCTTATGCCGAAGAAAATCTGTTAGTCTACAAGGTGCCACAGGACTCTCGTTGTTTTTTACCTAAGATTTAGTTTACCTTGCTTTGCCAGTACTCCTGTGGGGCAGCTGGACATGTCAGGAACAGCATAACCTACTTACCTGATGCTTTTATTCACAAACATAGTAATTTACATAATACAATAATAAGATCAGTGGGGGGAAAGTCGCTAGTCTCTAATATCCAGGTATTAAGGACACCCGTGAGGTGCTGTGAGGTGAGATTTTATGCCCTGTGAAGTTATTACTCACTGAAGTCAGTGGAAATGTTGGGTCTCACTCCAACACCCCCTTTCATGGGGTCTTCTATTGACTTTAAATTAGGCCTGGAATGACTGAGGCAAGAGAGAGATCTTGTGCACAGAACCAGAATAAATCAGGAGGATGAAAAGGATAACCTCTTAATATTGTCCTTGGCAAAGTTAATTTCCTGCAGGATTATGACTGATTAGGGTTAGATTCCAGGGAATGACCTATAGGACCAGAGGCAGCTTTTGGGATAGGCGAAGAAGCAGGCGCACACCCAGGGCCCCAAGCAGGAAGGGGCCCCCATCACCTGCTTCACCTAACCCCAAAGCTACATCTGCCTCGGTTGGCAGCAGGAGGAGGAGCTGGCCCTGGGGCCAGCAGCAGGGAGCTGGGACCTCAGAGCGGAGAGCGGGGAGCCAGGGCTGGTGGCGGTGGGGATCAGGGCCACAGGGAGGAGACTGTGGAGCTGGGGCCACAGAGGGGGGAGCTGGGGCCACGGGGTGCCAGCAGCAGGGAGTTGAAGCTGCAGAGGTGAGCCGGGGGCCTATAGTGGGCCCCACAATGGGCCTTCTTCTAGGGCCCCCAATTGCCTAAGGCCGCCTCTGTATAGGACCCATTAGCCTGCTACTGCTAGGTCATTATTTCCCAGGCAAGGTGATACACCGGACTGCTTAAGTTTTGGTTTTTTAAATCGACAGATTTTAGCTGATAGAGTCCTTCTCAGTTTAAAACAGTGCATCCACTAGCTCAGTTGTTTTCAAACTTTCTTCCTCAGGACCCAGATGGAAAAAAAATCATTGATGCCCGCGACCCGCCAATTACATCTTTGAGTAATGCATTCCAGTCTTTGTCGGCAGCAGGAAAGGGTGCCATGACCCAGGGCCTGAGGGTCTGCGAGCCAATACTGGGTCCTGGCCCCAAATTGGTAAACACTGCCCTAGATACATCACAACTGCCTTAATAAAAGCAATCTCTAGGTGGTCAAAATAATTAGCATTGCAGAGAAAAGTGTGCAGGTAAAATCCTGGAACAGTCAGAAAAATATACCCTGACCTTGTAAATGGCATGCCCACCTGCTCATTCCCTGACCCGCTGCATTTAGCAACGGTGGGCAGACTCTTAGCTGGAAGAAAGTGTCATAACTCGATTAACTTCAGTGGAGCTAGACAACTTACACCAGATGATGATCTGCCTGCCCGCATATACCGCATTTATGTAGAAATCTAGAAGCAGGGGGAACTCAAGAACTGAAGAGCACCATGTAAATACACAGCTAGACAAACACACCACAGGTAGACGCTACAATGTTATAGCCCCTTATGCAACATTCAGGTCATGAGTCTTCTTTAATAGTTTTCAACATACCTGTCATGCTTGAAAACTAAGCCATTCCAACCAAGAACACAAGAACATTTCAAGTGTTAACTAGTTTCTTACATTGCATAGTGCACCCTTGATTTCTGGAAGCCTCTATATTTTTATTAGAAATATATAGCGAGACCATAACATTGGCCACAGTTTTAGTTTGCAACAAATATACAATTATCCACGTGAATGTAGTCTGTATTGAGGTGGTAAAAAAATGCATGGCACCAAAAAAACAAACAAACACAAAAAAAACACTCTCTCAGAGAGGGGGAAAAATCTAGTAAGAGAGTTAGGAAAAAACCCACAAGACGTTGGCCGGTGAAAAAAAAATGTATGTCAAGAGCAGGAGTTGTTAGAAAATCTGGGGGTGGAGGACCTGGTGGATAAGTCATTTAAAAGCTACCTTAATCCACTACAACACACAATTTATATACCAATATATATCCATAGGTACAATACAGCTGTACTGCCTCTGATTTGTTTGGAGCTGTAGAGGCAAAGGCATTAAGTTTTCTCCATTCCATCAGTGAAAGAATTTCTCATGTCATCTTCCTCCAAGGAGTCGCAATGAGTTGAGCAAAGAGATCTGTTGTGTCTGAATTGCAATGGGCTGATCTGATGCTGTCATCACTGCGGACACCATGTCTGCTGAGGTCCATCATTTCAAGGCAAGGAAATGTTTCCATGATTTTATTCTAAGATGTATACACTTTTACCTCTGCTAATTTTTGTCTGTTTGTTTGGGGTTTTTTTTCCCATTAAAAATTCAGATCTTGTGATGGGGTGTTCACACTACCCAAGAAAGGATGAAAATGGCTGTGGGGGAAAGAGCCTCTTAAGTCACCTGATAGTCCACACCTGAAGGAAAGTGAAGCCTGATAGACAAGCGCTCTCTGAAATTGGAGCCCAACTGGGCAGAAGCAGGCGGGACTGGTGTAAGGCCAGGCAGAAGAAGGCAGGAGGAGGTTGTACTTTGAAGTCGGCAATCAGTTTCTGCGCTTAGAGAGAGAAAGGAGGAAACACAGAGAGGGAATAGAAGTCCTAGGCTCTGGATCCTGGCCCTGAGGGAAGGGCCCACACTGAGGAGTGGCAGAACAGAGATGGAATAGGAAGCAGCCCAGGGAAAAAACAGCAGGATTTGGGAATGGTGTAGACGTTGGCTGCTGAGTGTAGGCATGATGACCTGGAATCTGGAATAGTGGGGGGACCTGGGTTCCCCTAACTGCCACTGGGGAGGTAGCATATGCTTGAATTGGAAGACTGCTGGGAGACTTTGAAAGAGAAAAAAAAAACAGAGTGACTCGGCTGAGTCACGCAGAGGAAGCACGCAGCACAACTCCTGGAGTGGGAGCAAAGCTTCAGCATGGAGGAGAGACAGAAAAGGGGTGTCGGACCGAGCAGAGCTATTCCCCAGATGCAACCAGAAGCAGAGTGCACTGTGACACTTGTGTATCCTGTTTAGCCTGGAAGACTTGTGGATGACTGGAAAACTGGAAGAGTAATGACATCACAAGTACCAAGGAAGTAAAACCTGCCAATTAAAATCAGATCCCCTTTCAATTAGGCTTCATAATAATGATTGACCATGATTCCCAAAAATAGAAGCCTAAAGTTCAGTTCACACTGAGGCACCCAAGTGGCCTGATTTTCAAAGGTGCGCGAGCACCCAGCTCCACCCACTGAATCAAACGGATGTTTGCCCTGGTGTTTGTGCAGCGCTCTGAAGCCAGAATGATGAGGCCATATAAATAAACAGAACACAAGGAAAACCATCAAATGCTGTACATCATCTTTTCCCAGAAGTCCAGCGGTAAAAAGCACAGCTTCACATAAATCCACACGCTTATCACACTTGGAAGTATATTTTCACACACACCTTCCCCAATCAGAGGCCATGAGTTGTTCAGTTAATTTCCTTTTATGCGGGCTCAAGACTGGATGTCACTTAGCAGTGGCCATCTATGTAGGTCCTCAAAGAATCCATCCTGAAACACTTGGAGGAAAACAGAGTGATCAGGAACAGTCAACATGGATTCACCAAGGGCAAATCGTGCCTGACCAACCTAATTTCCTTCTATGATGAGATGACTGGATTTGTGGATGCAGGAAGAGCCGTTGACGTGGTATACCTTGACTTTAGCAAGGCTTTTGATACAGTTTCCCACAGCATTCTCGTCGGCAAGATAAGGAAGTATGGGTTGGACGAGTGGACCGTAAGGTGGATCAAAAACTGGCAAGATCAACGGGCTCAGTGGGTAGGAATCAATGGCTCGATGTCTGGTTGGCAACCGGTAACGAGTGGAATGCCCCAGGGGTCGGTCCTGGGGCCGGTTCTATTCAACATCTTCATTAATGATCTCGATGATGGGATAGACTGCGTGCTTAGTAAGTTTGCGGATGACACCAAGCTGGGGGGAATGGTAGATATTCTGGAGGGCAGGGACAGGATCCAGGGAGACTTGGACAAATTGGAACACTGGGCCAAAAGAAACCTCATGAGGTTCAACAAAGACAAGTGCAAAGTCCTGCACTTAGGACGAAAAAATCCCATGCACTGCTACAGGCTGGGGACCGATCGACTAAGTAGCAGCGCTGTAGAAAAGGACCTGGGGATTATGGTGGACGGGAAGATGAATATGAGCCAACAGTGTGCCCTTGTTGCCAGAAAGGCCAATGGCATATTGGGCTGCATCAGTAGGAGTATTGCCAGCAGATCGAGGGATGTGATAATTCCCCTCTATTCGACACTGGTCAGGCCGCATCTGGAATACTGTGTCCAGTTTTGGGCTCCCCACTACAGAAAGGATGTGGACAAATTAGAAAGAGTCCAGCAGAGGTCAACAAAAATGATTAGGGAGCTGGGGAACATGACTTATGAGGAGAGACTGAAGGAACTAGGCTTATTTAGTCTACAGAAGAGAAGACTGAGGGGAGATTTGATAGCAACCTTCAACTACTTGAAGGGGTGCTCCAAAGAGGAGGGAGCTAGGCTGTTCTCGATGGTAGCAGAGGACAGAACAAGGAGCAATGGTTTCAAATTACAGCTGTGGAGGTCAAGGTTGGATATTAGGAAAAACTTTCTCACTAGGAGGGTGGTGAAGCATTGGAATGGGCTATCTAGGGAGGTGGTAGAATCTCCAGCTTTGGAGGTTTTTAAGGCCCGGTTAGACAAAACTCTGGCTGAGGTGATTTAGTGGGAGTGGTCCTGCTTTTTAGCAGGGGGTTGGACTAGATGACCTCGTGTGGTCCCTTCCAACCCTATGATTCTAGTACTCAAGACTGCATGTCAGGCAGCCAGTCAAGCAGTGTTCCGCACGTCACCTAAGATGAGGGATGCCCATCAAATGAAAAGGAAAAGCCCGTTTTCTCTGGATTGAGGAGCCAGAGGGAATGGGCAGCATCCAGAGGTAAAGGAAGATGCAAAGAGAGGAATAAAAAGAATAAAAGTCATTGTGAGATATTCAGAAAACAAAACAATGCTGTGATTTGGACCCCAAAAAGCTTGCTGTCTATTTAATTAAAGGTGAAGGACCTAGCTAGAGACTGATCTGGGTGCGCTTTGTCTGCAAGGAACCTACGTCCCTTTGGGATTTGCCATGCTGTCACTGCAGAAATAAAATAACACTGCACAGAATTCTTATCTTTCATCAATTCGTATGCAACTGACAGCCCTTTTTCTATTGCAGCAGTCTGTCTTGGGAATTCCATCCAGGAGTTTATACAGCCCTCAACGCCAGTGGTTAAAGTATAATTAGACGGGCCCCGGAACCCTCCTAATCTCTGGGCCCCCTTCCCGTATTGTCTGGGCCCCCTTCATGCATGTGTGGACCCCAGCCCAGGTAGGCATTTGCAACCACTTCTTAGTAAAACATGCATCGGTTATCGCTCCATAAAAATATTTATAATTTTATATAGCGTTTATGTCTATAGCAATTATTGTCACAAACTAGCAAACACTGCATAACACAATAAGTATTGTGATTAACAACGGTGGGGCGTAGGACCTGCCAGCAGCCAGGGCAGGGCAGAACATGTATTCCACCGGATTTTTCTATTTTTAGGGGCCCCGGAACTCTGACCCCTCAACTGTGTTCCGGTGCGTTCCCCCTTACTTTAACCCCTGCTCATCACTCATTCCAAGACGCCACAAAACCACAGCAGCTGCTGCCACTTTCAGCTGCCGCCAAAAAAGCTGCCGTCTGAGGCGCTTGCGGCAGCGCTGGGGGCATTCGGTTCCCTGACTGCCACAGTGCAGCTAAGCGCCGCAGCAAAATCCTCAGCACCATGGTGACCTGGCACCCGGGTTTTGTCAAGCCCTGGGATAGAATGCTTGCATTGACTCTCCACATAGCATAACTCACCGTAGTCCAGTCTAGTCATTTGCTATAAGGCAAATCAAATGTACCTATTTTTAACAATTTTAAGAGCAAATCTGCATTTAAAATTAGCCTAAAGGAGGCAAGAATGAAAAGAAAGAAAATATATGTGGAACTTGAGAGAAAAATAAGGACAGCCACACCAGCAGGACCTGGAAATACAGCTCACTACCATTTCCATTATACATCACCCTTTGCTGGTTTTAGGAATTTAAAAGTCAGCATTTGAAATTGGTTTTTGGTTGCAGAATCTCTATGTGGGAACATTTCTGGTATGATATTTTGGGACAGGAGGGAAGCCACTTTTGTCTATTTTCACTTAGGGAGGGAAATTCTATGCATGATATTTTGGTGAGTTTTGGATGCTTTTTAGTTACCACCAGATTCTACCAACATTACTCACATTGAGTAAAATCTTCTCCTTGAAATAACCCCAATGAAGACGACACAATTCAGAGTGGCAGAATTAGGCCTTTGATAAGCCAGAGCTCTTAGCCCTGCTGGACAGAAAGCGAATTGGGAAATGCCTCTAAATAGCTCTGGGCCAGTAACTTTTTAGTTCTGATCCCCTCAGTAATAATCTCTCTCCTTCTTTCTCTTGTTGAACGATGCTGTTGTCCAGTAGATTATTATTACAATAAAATGCACTCTCTGTGAGATTTTTCAGTCCCTATGGCAGCCCTGGACATCAATGCATGTTAAATTAATGGGAATTGGATGTCAAATACCCCTCTGGCCACTTTGAAGACCCCAGCAAAATCAGTAAGAGCTTCTGACTGCTCAGCACTTTTTGACAATCAAGCCACTTATTTAGGTGCCTAATATGATCTAAGGTGCCTTTGATTTAGGAGCCCAGCTCCCACTGAATTTCAGTCCCCTGGGCACCTTTAAAAACCGAGGTCTGTGTTTTCAAAGTCTTGGCCTACGGGTTGAATTCTTTTTTGTTTCTCTGATGATAGAAACATGAGTGTCTGGCTCCGAAACCTATCTCTGTGCAAGCCTTCTGAAAGCATGAATCAGACTCTAAATGTAGCAGCTGGCTCACGTTTCTGTGATGGATCAAACCAAAACCACAGAGCAAAATGCTCCACACTTTTGGAGGAACCTGCACTTGAATTTGCCAGCTTAGGCCCATCTTCAATAAAATCTCTCCTTATGCACGCTGCAGAAATAAAGAATGACAATGATTTTGTTTTGAGACTGCTGACTCCAAAGGGGCATGACTCTTATTCTTGTGCTCCAAGGAAGTTTAGGACGAAAGCTTATGTCACATGTATGTTTCATGCTCTGAAGCTTGGAGAGGAAACCAGATTCTTTTCTCCAGGATGTGTCACAAAAAGCAGAGAATATAAACTGCAGAGGAAAAGACTGGCTGGGTCTGTCAGAGCACGGTGATGATAACATGCAAAATCTCACTGACTCAGAGGGGGACTTTGCATATTATTATTACAATGTCTCTGGACTTAGCTTGAACTCCAGATGATGTCAGTGTGTAGTGAGAGCACCATGCAAAAGATGCCCAAAACTTGATGGTTCCAGTGGCCCATATCACACTCCAAAGAAAGCTAATTCCAGGCCAATGAGGAGAGTTACAAGAAAAATCATGTTCCAAAGGGGTAGCCGTGTTAGTCTATTGTAGAAAGACAACAGAGTCCTGTGGCACTTTTAAAGACTAACAGATTTATTTATCGCATGAGCTTTCGTGCGAGAAAATCCCACTTCGTCAGACGCTTTGAAGATGGGAAAGTTACAGAATGGGAGGAAATTAAATGCAGGGGAGTGTATGACATAGCATCAGGTCAGGCTGTAACAGCAAATCAAAATAGGTGTTAGGATTCAAAACACTGGGGAACAGCACACAGAGGAGGGGGAGGTCAAATCACTTGTTATAATGCGAGAAAAATCCATAGTCCCTGTTTAACCCCAAGACAACTGAGTCAAATTTGCATATAAGTTCGAGTTCTGCAGGACATGCACTGGTAGCTTCAGGTATTACTATAGATTCAGCATACTGGGAATTACTTCAGATGCAGTTACAAAATACCTAAAGCCACTGGACTTTTTCCTGAGGATGCACGGGTAATGATTGAAAGCAATGTAATGAGGCTGCAGGAAAAAAAGACAGGGTTTTAGTTTTTTAAAGGAGCTTACAATGGCATGATCTGAATACAGACCCAGGAGCCAGGCCTAGACTCAACAACGTACTTAAGCGTGTGCTTAAATTAAGCCCACATTATGTACTACCAAAGTCTTAAGCACCTGCTGGTGCTCAAGGCCCAGCTCCTCAGAGCTATCTAGGCCCCAATTCATAACTGAGCTCTGATAACTCACTGTGTGGCACTGGAGAGTCACCTATCCTCTGTAGGGCTTGAGCCTGCCAAGATCAGTGAGAGTTTTGCCATTGACTTCACTGGGAACAGGGTGGGGGCTGAGTGTGCCTCAGTATCCCTATCTATAAAATGGGCATAACTGTTATTTCCTGCAAGCCAATGCCCATAAATTGCCATTCAGGTGACAAATGGTAAATTTTATATTACAATAGTAATAAATGTATCTTTTGTTCCACTTGTATAACAAATGAACCAGTGTTTCCAGTACATACATATATGTATAGATTGGTTTGGTTTCTTTAAAAAAACAAAAACAAAAAACCTCCACAAACAAATAAACAAACTCAAGACCCTTGCAAAACCCAGAAACTGGTTTGCCATTTCCTGGGAGAATCCAGGACTTACAAAAACACTCTGAGAGAAATATAGCCATTTTATTCTCTTGGGACCTGGCTACTCAGCTATTTTCACTGCCAGCAATGGAAGAAATTGTGAAAGTCACAGATGGGGAAAGTGTGTGGAGGGAGGTTTTGTGAACATGGTGAAATATCTGTATTAGGGTTTGCAAACTAGCTGAAATATAGAAGGAAACCAGTGCAAATCTTATCCCATTCCCCATAAACCAGGCTGGGATGAGTGGGAGGCATGCAGAGGAGATATAAACCATCTCCTCCTAGATTACTTCTCTTTCCCTGCCAAACATTCCACCTTCTCTGTCTTGTTGGCCTCTCCAACTACCACAGATTTTAAAGTCAGAAGGGGACTATTAGATCATCCAATCTGACCTCATCCATGACAAAGGCTGGAGAATTTCTCCCAGTGAATCCTACAGTGCAGGTAATTATTCTGTCCTCGGCTCCATTTTTTAACCCTATATTTCCATTGGATTTTTCTCTCTCCTACCCATTGCCTTTCCCCACACAGTCTTTGCTGTTTTTCGCCTCGGCTCTGTGAAACAGATGATGACGAACACATTAACTTTTGAATGACAGGCAAATCCATCAGGCTTAAATTGGTACAAAAATCCAGCAAAATCGTTTCTCATAGACTTCATGGCACGTAAGGCCAGAAGCAGCTATTAGATCATACCATCTAACCCCCTATTTGTCACGGGTCGTTCATTGTACCCAGTTACCACTGTGTTGAGCCCAATAACTGGGGTTAGAAGACTAAAGCATTTTAGTCCTCTAGCACCTGAGTTGTTGTGTGCCACATACACAGAACACAGAGATCAATGGCATCGGTTATTTAAAGGGGATGATAAAAGCATAGTTAGGCAGGCCAAAAAAATAATTCGAAGAGCATCTAGCAAGCAGCACAAAAACGAGCAGCAAATTTTTCTTTTTTTAAGTACATCAGAAGTAGAAAGCCTGCCAGGAATCATCAGGGCCAGTGGACAATTGAGGTGCTGAAGGAGCACTCAAGAAAGCCAAGGCCGTTGAAGAGAAGCTAAATGAATTATTTGTATCCCTAGGTCTTCACTGCGGAGGATGTGGAGAGATTCCTGCAACGGAGCCATTATTTTTAGTTGACAAACCTACGGTGTCAATAGAGGAGATTTTGAAATAAATTGAGGCATTAAACAGTACAGTCACCAAGAGCAAGTGGTATTTGGCCCCAAGTTCTGACGAAGCTCAAATATGAAACTGCAGAATTGCTAACTGTGGTATGGAACCTATCGCTTAAATCATCCTCGATAGCAGGATAATGCCAATTTTTTAAAAGCCTCCAGAGGTGATCTTAGCAATCACAGGTTGATAAACCTATCTTCAGGCCCAGGAAAATTGGTTGAAAGGATAGTAAAGAAGAGAATTATCAGACACACAGATGAAGATGACTTGTGGGGGAAATCACCATGGCTTTTGAAATGGGAAATTATGCCTCATCAGTCCATTAGAATTCTTTGAGGGGGTCAACGAGCATGTGGACATGGGTGATACAGTCACAGAAATGTATTTGGACTTTCAGAAAGCAAACTATGCAGTCATGCAATGAGAGGGAAGGTCCTTTCAGGGGTCCTTTCAACTGCCCAGGAGATAGGAAACAGTGGGTAGGAATAAATGGTTGGTTTTCACAACGAAAGTGGTAAATACCGGAGGTCTCCTCAGCATGTGTACTGGGATCTGTGCTGTTTACTGTATTCATAAATGGTCTCGAAAACGGGATAGAGCAGTGAGGTGGCAAAATTTGCAGCCAATAGAAAACTATTTAAGATAGTGAAGTCCAAAGCTGACTGCGAAAAGTTAGAAAAGGATCTAACAAAACCGGATGAGTGGGCAACAAAATGGCAGGTGAAATTCAGTGTTGATAAATGCAAAGTCATGCACACGAGAAAACATCATCCCAACTATATATACAAAATAATGGATTCTAAATTAGTTATTATTAGCATTTAAGAAACATGTTTGCATCATCATAGCTAGTTCTCTGAAAACATCTACTCAATGTGCAGCAGTAGTCAAAAAACCTAACAATGTTAGGAGCCATTAGGAAAGGGCTAGATAATAAGACAGAAAAATCACTATATAAATCCACGGTATGGTCCCACTTTGAATACCAGGGCAGCTCTGGTTGCCCCATCTCAAAAAATATATATTAGAATTGGAGAAAGTACAGAGAAGGGTAACAAAAATGTAGGGATATCATGGAAAAGCTTCCATTTGAGGAGAGATTAAAAAGACTGAGATTGTTCATTTTAGAAAAGAGGTGACGAAGGGGGATAGGCTAGAGGTCTATAAAGTCATGAATGTTGTGGAGACAGTGAATAGGGAAATGCTTTTTACCTTTTCTCATAATATAAGAACGATGGGCCACCCAGCTAAATTAATGGATGCTAGGTTTAATATAAACATAAGGAAGTTTGTTACACAGTCCACAGTCAATGTGTGGAACTTGTTGCCAGAGGATGCTGTGAAGGCCAAAGCTATAACTGTGTTAAAAAAAAATAGATAAGCTTATGGAGGATAGATCTATCAAAGGCTATTAGCCAGGATGGTCAGGGATGTTCTGGGTGTCCCTAAACCTCTAATAGAAACTGGGACTGGATGACAGGAGATGGGCCTTGATAATTGCCATTCTGTTCATTTCCACTGAAACATCTGGCACCAGCTGCTGTCTGAAGACAGGATATTGGGCTAGATGGACCATTGGTCCGACCCGGTATGGCCGTTCTTATGAGATTCCACCAATGCCAGAAGTCCCAGCAATGGCATGGAATTGCTTAGCTCAGATTCTGGCAAACCACCTGCTCCCCATGCAGTAGAGAAAGAAAAAGCAAGGTCTCTATCCATCTGACTGAGGGGAAAATTCCTGTCTGACCCCATAACTGGCAGAATTATCCTAAACCTAACACAAATTTGAAATAAAGACTGTAACACCCTTTAGTTTAGCCTGACAGAGCGCAGCTATGCATTCAGAGTAAAATGATAAAGAAGGAGTCCTGTGGCACTTTTAAAGACGCACACATTTATTTATCACACGAGCTTTCATGGAAGAAAATCCCACTTGATGTTCTCCTGACAGGGGTCTCTGAAGAGGAATGCTCACAGGTCACTAGAGATGAGCAATGCTGTTGAACTACCCCTGATGTTTAAAGCCAGTAAATAGATTGATTATTAGTGGATAATACTCAGAGCCTGTTTTCGTGGCTCTACTCTCCAGCCACTGCAATGTTACGAAGCGTGAGTGTGGGGAGGTGAAAGCAAACTGCAAAGAAAGACCATGAGCCTGATCCTTGGTTATAGGCAAAATTCACAGAGTGGGTGCTTTGCAAAAGTAGCCTGAACCTCTCCATGGGCCTGACCCTGGTAGTCTGTGTAGGTCATCTCCTACTATTTCCAGAGGAGTAACCATGTTCGTCTAGTTCAGCAAAACCAAACACCTGCCACAGGACTCCTCCAGTGTACTATATCATTGTAGCTCAAGGGATGCATGGGCCTTTAACTGCCATATGGGCCTGAAAACAGCCCAGGACCAGCGTGTATCTCACATCTCAACCATGTTGTCCATGCACCACCATGCATCTTTCCTCCAGGGCACAAAGGCGAACAAGCCTCTCATATGGATCTATTTCCTTGCACTCGTGTGATCTTCCCCCAGCCAAGCAAGGCAGGAGATCTTGCTCTGGGAGCGATTCGTCCGATATCAGTGGGACTACTTGAGGATGAAGGTGCTATGCTCAATGAGTAATGGTGACTGATTCTGGGTCCCGAGAGAGCCAGAGGAGGACACCAGACCGGAATGCACAATTGTGACATAAGAACACTCGCGGTCCAGTTTTGTAATGTTCAGATTTGTCATCCAGCCTGATGTGAAAGTAAAACCCCTTCCTTCCCCATTTAAATAAACACAAAGTCTCCGCACTATGAGAAATGGTGAGACCCTGAAAGAGCAGCGGTGCATTCATAGAATCTTAGGGCTGGAAGGGACCTCATGAGGTCATCTAGTCCAACCCCTGCTCAAAGCAGGGCCAGGCCTACTCAGCCCACTGCTGAGCAGTACCTTCAGAGTCAAACTTTAGCCTTTCTTAAAGTTGCTGCAGCTGGAGCAGCTGGATGGAATCTGATTTACTGAGTTCTTAGGCAGAGTAATTTCTGCTGCTAGTGGGGAGTGTGGAAAGTCCCTGTGCGCTGGAGGGGGTGTTTGCCACAACAGTAGAAGTGGCTCAGTTCAGACGCTGTCCTGGGAAGCTTGTCCTCCAATTTCTAAATAGTCCAAATCTTCCACTTCTCTGCTGAGAAACAGGAAATGGCTCTAAATGCACAGAACCCACAAAAACCCGGATGTGACTCTTTCCTACCAACTCTGTGAGCAGCAGCTAATAATTGCCACTGCCCAGAGGATGTCTTGAGGGTCTGAGAATCGGGCCTGGGGCATCTAGTGACATCTGGAACTATAGGCTCTGATTCTGGAAAGAACAGCTCAGCCCTACATCATTCAGGGCAGAGAAGCTGAGCTCCTTGCTGTGGACTCAGGGTGTAGTTTTCAGATGAGCCCTTCAGAAACTGACACCCTGCCTGAACATTAAATCCCATGGTCTGTTTTGTAAGCATGAGGGTTTGCTCTTATCCAAAACTTCCACTCTGCATTGATGCATCATGTTTAACTGGACGCTGTCCTCCGCACCAGAAGCAGCTGCATTTCAGAGGCACTAATTGTGTACTGAAATTAACTGCTGCATGGTGTACCACTGAGGTCTACTGGATGGAGTCAGTGCTATTCAACTGCGTGCCATCAGCCATAGACTCAATGGTTATGTCTACACTTGCTAAAATTAGTTCGAATTAGTTAGTTCGAGCTAACTAATTCAAACTAATTTTAGTTAGTTCGAATTAGCTTAATTCGAACTAGCGTGGCCACACTGGAAAAGTTAGTTCAAACTAAGTTAGTTCGAATTAGCGATCCCCATTCATTTCAACGGCCGGTTAATTCGAACTAAGAAACTAGTTAGTTTGAATTAACCCCTTAGTTCGAATACCCCATTCAAACTTATTAGTTCAAATTAAGGAAGCCCTTAATTCGAACTAACTAAAGCCTAGTGTAGCCATGGCTTTAGTTAGTTCGAATTAAGGCTCCTTAATTCGAACTAACTTGCCAGTGTAGACATAGCCAATAAGAGCAACTTTGCTTCAGTTCAAGGGTTCCTGAAGCAAGAGGATTTAGGGTTTTCATTTTTAGCTGGCCATCGATTTATTACAACGTACTCTGTCAAGCATTTTGGCATCCCTTGGGATGAACGGGACTACACGAAGAACACGACTGTCCCCAGAGGTATACCAGCACCAGTGCTGTGAGCCTCAAGAGATCAAAAAAATGAGTCCAACCCCTCAAAACCAAGATTTAGAAAGAAAGAAAGAAAGAAAGAAAGAAAGAAAGAAAGAAAGAAAGA
>ML685799.1:4277175-4305795 GCA_007922175.1 Pelusios castaneus | reverse complement strand
AGAAAGAAAGAAAGAAAGAAAGAAAGAAAGAAAGAAAGAAAGAAAGAAAGAATTTTTCTGTCTGGCTTTTGAGTTTTGAGCTCCCTCTGCCCAATCCTAATCTGCGGGACAATTAGTGTTTCCCTCTTACCAAAATTATTGGTGAAGGGTTTTTGGCCCTCACTGCAGACACTCTCATTCCAGTATTTGTCCATCCCCTTCCAGAAATTATCCTGTACCGCAGCCCTTCCCTCAGATCTAACCACACCCAGTCCCTGTCCCCCCAGTTCAGCTTCCCATCAGACCTCAGTGCTTCCCCACTCACTTCTGCTCCTCCTGGGATCACCCTCCTCTCCCAGACTGGGGGGAGGACTGCAGTGGGGTCCCCTCTCCCCCTTCCAGCCTGAGGGGAAGAGCCCCAGCAGAGCCCCTTCCATGCCAGGTGCTGAAGGAGAGGCACAGATGCGCTATTCTGTCCTTCTCGTTCACTCCCCCAGTGAAATGCCCACCCTGGGTTTAGTGAGAAGCACTCAGGAGTTGCTGGGAGGGGAAGGATGAGAGGAGGGAGAAGAGCTGAGCCAAGGCAAGCTGAGCGGTGGTGCTCTTTCCTGCCTTCTCCCCGCTCCCCTCCCACGAGGGCAGCAAGTAGAGGGGAGAGACACTGCCGGCTTGTGGCAGGGCTGAATTTCATGAGGGTACTGGAGCTAGATTACCACCTTTCTAATTGCTGGTAACAAACCCCCTGAGGCTCCTCCCCCTGATCCGCCTCTTCCCCAAGGCTCCGCCCATGCCTCACCTCTTCCCACAAGACTCCATCCCCACCACTCACTCCTCTCTGCTTCTCTCCCTGTCGTTCACTGGATCATCTCAAGGAACCTGCCTGCAGATAGGAGACGGTCCCGACTGAGCGAGGGCTGGAGCAGGTTAATGCTTTTCCCGCCCCATGGTAAAGAGAGTTTTGGTTCAGGTGCCATTTAGAGTTGGCAGGTCCTGAAAACCCAACATCTGACAAGCCTAAAAGGCATGCAGACACAGAATCCAAAACCTGGACTGTCTGTGTAAAAATTTGACGGGTGGCATCCCAACTGGAACTTCTCCCATTGTTGCGAAAGGCGCTCCAGCGCCCTCTGAAATCCCATCACTGGAGAGAGAATAATGGGAACAGCCAATACTGCACCAAGGAATAACCCAGGCAGGAAGCACAAACAGACATGTTGACTTCAGCACCATTAAATTAAATACACAACATGGAGGGGGAAAAGTGGGGTCTGGGACAAAGGAAAGATGAACATTCAGTGTGCGAAGAAGATCATTTATGAGCTTCTAAGGGACTGTCATGAATGGAGAGCCAAACAAAAAGCACAAAAAAGCTTTTCAAAGTAAGCGATGGCATCTTATCTTACTTGACTAAAGGTAATTCGGCCCTACTTAAACCATTTTATCAAGAGATACAAATAAAGGCCAATCAGAAAAGGAAGTAGAAAAAAAATTCACAAAGATGGGGGAGGTTAGACATGTATGAACTGTGCAGAAACACAACAAGGAACCATCAATAAGGTGCCCAGACAAAGCCAGGAGGCGATTACTTAAGAACCCAGTCGAACAGTAACAGAAGCAGCATGAACTGCAGAAGACTAAACCATCACGTACACTGAAGGATTAAAATCTACCTCTGAATAAAATATTTAACATTCAGAAACATTTATCACAGTATTTGTCCCAGTATGAAGGTTTACTTTGTAATACAGGATCTACTGGTGGCTTGAAGTAAAAGTCGGTGTGCAAGATTCAGGAGTAACAGTAGTTAGCAATCACATGGAAGTTGAAATCTTCAGAGGACTTTAGAAACCAACTCAATGGATGAAATCTTTACCCTACGGAAATCAATGGAAGCTCTGTCATTTTCACTAGGGTCAAGATTTCACGCTATGACCTCAAAACACCCCTGAGGTAGGCAAAGATTATCCCAGAGGATATGGAGACATGAAGAGATTGGAGCCAACATTTTCAAGACTGGGAGCCTAAAAATGAGCCCTTTCATCCATATTTTAGGCACCAAACTACAGGGGCTCTCTGCAGAACTCCCGGGTCTCAGTGATATCACGCTTCTGGCCAGATGTCCATGGGAGCAGCAGGCCTCAAAGTCAGTCCATTTATTTATGTGCTTAACTTGAGGCACCGCTATTTAAAAATGAAGGGTTTAGTGAGATGCCAAAGGCCACAAAGCAGAAGAACTCAGGAGTTGCTGGTCTCTGCACCCCGTTAAACCCTTAGACTTTTCAGGGGCATCTTTCCATTTCAGAAATATGATTGTCACTAGTTGGGAAGAGAAAATGAATAGATTGTTGCTTTTAAAAGAAATGACTCAGTCTGAGGTGGCCAACCACTGCTCTGTGGAAGCTTTCCAGGCGGCAGATTTATGAACCACAGATTTAACCTATTCACTACTGGTCCTCCATGCTATCGACTGTGTTGCCTAATGCCAAGGAAATCAGTGAAATGTTGGGTCAGAACTGGCCCATTTGGCTATCTGACAAATATCTTTCACTGGATAACATGAATACCAGGCACTAGTCAAGTTGTTTAAAGCCACACGCTGAATCTTTCCTCTAATTTCTGCAAAGAGGGTCTTAAATGACGCCGCGTCAGCTGCATCCACCCATCCAAAGACAGCTCAGACTAAGCATTAGGACAAGGACATTTCTCAACCCCACGCAAAAGGCATTCTAGGAAGATATGCAAGAGGCTGATGCAATGTACTCTGAAAGTTCTGCACTCACAGATCTACCTCTGTGCAAAACCAAAGCATGAGGACGTTCAGCAAAGTGATGCGTCATGAAAGTAACAGACTGTGGCTCTCTAACCCACAAGCGTGGTTCTTCCAGCTCATGTGAGTATAAGGTAAAGATCAGCCCCAAGCATGTTTCAGAGTGGGAAATTCCATCCAGTCCTTTACAGAACTATGGACTGGATGCAAAGTTCCAATCCAAATCTATACACCAATATTCAGGGCATTCAACTAACTCTCTGATAGACACTGTCTTCCACCTGCAGTTCCCAGACAGTTGTAGCTGGACCAGCAGGGATTGAGCCTTCTGCCTTTTGTAACTGGGTTCCATTCCCCTCCCTGGTCTGCTAGTCACTTTCTGTGACCGTAACCAGGTCACTTAATCACTACTAGACATGCATCTTCTTCATGGCAATCCTTTTCCTCACAGGGTGCATTTGGAGATGTAATTAGTTAAGAGTTTGTAAAGAAATTTGAGGTGTGGCAGATGTGATGATCCACATTTGCAGCTTGTGAAAATGATAAGTCACCAATACTACTCAGATTTACCCCAGCTAAGAACCTGGCCCTTCAAGAGCAGGGTAGAATCATAGAATCATAGAATAATAGGGAGGGAAGGGACCTCACAAGGTCATCTAGTCCAACCCCCTGCTAAAAAGCAGGACCACTCCCACTAAATCACCCCAGCCAGGGTTTTGTCTAACCGGGCCTTAAAAATCTCCAAAGATGGAGATTCTACCACCTCCCTAGATAGCCCATTCCAATGCTTCACCAACCTCCTAGTGAGAAAGTTTTTCCTAATATCCAACCTTGACCTCCCCAGCTGTAATTTGAAACCATTGCTCCTTGTTCTGTCCTCTGTTACCATCGAGAACAGCCTAGCTCCCTCCTCTGTGGAGCAACCCTTCAAGTAGTTGAAGGTTACTATCAAATCTCCCCTCAGTCTTCTCTTCTGTAGACTAAATAAGCCTAGTTCCTTCAGTCTCTCCTCATAAGTCATGTGCCCCACCCCCCTAATAATTTTTGTTGCCCTTCGCTGGACTCTTTCTAAATTGTCCACATCCTTTCGGTAGTGGGGAGCCCAAAACTGGACACAGTATTCCAGATGCGGCCTGACCAGTGTCGAATAGAGGGGAATTATCACATCCCTCGATCTGCTGGCAATACGCCTACTGATGCAGCCTAATATGCCATTGGCCTTTTTGGCAACAAGGGCACACTGTTGGCTCATATTCATCTTCCCATCCACCATAACCCCCAGGTCCTTTTCTACAGCGCTGCTACTTAGCCGATCGGTCCCCAGCCTGTAGCAGTGCATGGGATTTTTCCGTCCTAAGTGCAGCCAGTGTTAATAATAGTGCCTCAATGGCCTCTTTTAGGGTCAGATTCTTGCACCTTTATACTCAGATTTATAGCCCATTGACGTGAGTGGACCTCAGATCTAGCTCTACTCCCTTACTCTGCCTTTGGTACCATTTGTTTTAATTGTGCCACTTAGCTTGAGTACGGGTGTCAGAATCCCAGCCTCAAACAGCAAATTATTCCATTGTCCAATGGATTTCACCGCTAAGAAGCCTCTTCTGCTCCCTCCATTTGCATTTACCTTTCATTCAGCTCAGGGTCCATTGCCCCAGCTATCCTGTCACTGCCATGAGGGCAAGCAAGGTTGTGTCTTCTTCAACCCAGGCACCCTCCAGTGCCTAATTTATTCAGTGATGTCACAAGCCAATAACGGTGACAGTCCCACTGCTACCATGGTGACTAACAGTGACCGTATCTACGCAAACAGGATTTCAGGACTTCATTGACTGAGTCGAGCAGGAGGATCATGGAGGCATGAGGGTCTCTTTAGACTAAAAGCACCTCAAAAATGAAGAGAGAGTCAAAGAAAATAGACATTTTTAGCCAAATCAGCAATTGTTTAAAGCTTGCCTGCAAGCAGCCGGGGTTGAGCAATGAAGGAAAGAAAAGGAGAACTAAAAATGGTGGTGATTTTTGTTGTTATTAGTGATCAGTGGCTTTTAGGCAGCGCAGTACATCAAACCAATTACAGGTCTAGAAACTAGCAACTCCCGGGTTCTCTGGCTGAGTGCGTAACCTGGGGCAAACTCCTTAAACTCTCTGGGCCCAATTTTACATTGAACTGGAACAGTGAGCTTGCACTCTCAAGGGTCAATAATGACACAAGATGCAACACAGTGGAGAAAAAAAACCATCTGTACCTTAGTTTTCACCTGTAAAATGGGTGTAATACTTAGCTAGTGGGATCACTGAGTTAAACTCAGTTAATGTTTGCATAAAGCTTTGGAAGTATAAAGCACAATGTAAGTGCTAATGATTACCTAGCTACTATGATGATGGGACTTTAGAAGAAGATGTAAGAATACACACCTATGCATGCTGTGGGGGTACTGGGGAATTTCTATCATTTTTGAAGGATCTAAGAGATTAAATTCTTTATTCCTAGATTTTAAAACCAGAAGGGACTATTATGAGCAATTGTTCTGACTTGTATAATGTAAGACATAGACCTCACCCACTGATTCCTTCATGGAATCCATCACTTCTGATTGACCTCTGGTTCAGTCTGAACTGAACTGACTCACACTCAGTTCCTAGCTCTGCAAGGGTAGAAGAATCTTCCAAAATGGCAGAGCATTCTTAAGGGCAGACGGTTGGAGAAACACAGGTCCAAATGATCCGAGACCATACGTAGAGCATCTCATGTCTCTGAATTGTCTCGAACCACCCTGGGCCTGTTTCATTTTCCAAAAGCTGGTTCATATAGGGAGGCAACGTTAATCATGTGTCACAATTTGCCTTTCAAAACGAAGTCAATGCTGTCACATGAGATCAATGCTCTACTTCTGGCAACAGGTTACCTCCCAGCCCCTGCAAGATGGAAGTTTCTGGGATTGCATCTGGGGGTTGTGGGGGCACACTGGGGGACCGCTCCATGAGTGGCTAGTGTGAGTGCACTTTCACTGCTAGGGACCAATTACACGCAGGAGGCTGGTGTGAGCTGAACCAGCAGTGGGGATTCATTTAGCAAAGCAGGGTAGGTCAGGGCACAGAAGTGGACAATCGGGGAGGCACAGCAGCACACCAGACCAGATTGTAGGAGGGAAACCTAACAGCAAGTATAAGGCACAGATGAATGAGCTATAGAGAAGGTAAGTGATTTGCCCAAGTCCATATAACAAGTAAATGTCAGAGTTGGGCATAAAATCGAAGAGTCCCAATTGTCAGAACCACTTAATCATACTCCCTTTCTCCTTCTCAGCCAGCAGTGACTTTTGGATACTACTAGCTAGGGCCAGAAGGATCAATAAGATAGAGAGGAAAAGCTCCATATGCCAGTATCTCTCAGGAAATTCAGATCCCAGCCAACTTCTTTTAGAAGGCAACATGGTATTGAATCTAGATGCCACTGGATATTAACATGCTATTTCTAGTTGAAGTTTGCCACATGCAATTTTCCAGAGTTTCAATTATTTTTATCAGCCTTCCTAGCCAATTTCTGGGGGAGAAATCAGATGAGACTAATCGCTGGAATGCAGATGTTGAATAACAGTGTTTCCCCACCAGTGGCTGCGTGAATTTTCCTTAATACAAGGCAAAGACTTCAAGTAATCTAATTTATACTCCAACCTGAACCAGCTGTTTTTAATTTGTATATTTCACTTAATGAATTTCCAGCATTCACTAAATGAAGATCTGGCTGGAAAATGCAGAGAAAATTGTGCGAAAATATTCAGACGGTTTTGTTTCCACTTTTCACAGACATTTTCCAATCAGCCCTAATAATTGTTAATAGGAAGTTTCTTGGGAACTTTGGGACAAGCTAAAACAATATCTAGTACTTCATGTTAACATATTTTCCTGAAGGTATTTACTTTTTCCAACTCAGAATGACACACCTACCGTGTTTCCCCGAAAATAAGACCTACCCATACAATAAGCCCTAGCAGGATTTCTAAGCATTTGCGCAATATAAGCCCTACCCCGAAAATAAGACTTAGTGATGGGCGTGGCTATGCAGCGTATCTGCACAACCCATGTATTTCGGCACGGAGCAGTAAAGAAGACGGGCAGCCCTTCTCATCTGCCCCATTGTGACAGCTGCTATCCCGGACGTGACCGGAGAGGTGCGGGCAGCCCCGCCAACAAGGTCGGCTCCCCCTGTCAGGTCCCTAAGACATCCCCTGAAAATAAGCCCTAGGGTGTCTTCTTGAGGAAAAATTAATGTAAGAACCTGTCTTATTTTCGGGGAAACACGGTAATAGCTAATTGGAGGGAAAAAGACTAACTCATTTGGCTATTTACTTATTATGTTCGAGGGTTTATTACATAATGACGAGTCAAAACCTTGGGCACTTCAGAATTTTAGTTGTTGTCAGCAATCTGCATATTGTATTGGTTGGCATTTCAGAGCAATTGCTGGGTTAAAACTCCATATCCTTTGCTCTAAATACAAAGGCTTCTGTCACTTGTGCTTAAGAAACATTCTTTTCAGAAGGTTAGCAGCGTCAAGCCTATAACATACAGTTGAGAAGAGCAGAGACGTGCACATCCACACAAATGCCAGTGCATTTCAATATTTACAGCCACCCTGTTAAGATGGACAGGGAAAATTCACACCATTTTTACTGCTATGGTTCTAGTCTTGATGGCTATAAATCTGACCAAGTAAACTACATGGGTGTAAACAGCCAGAACTCTTTGTACCCAGGAAGGCTGAAAGTTTCTCTTTCCTGTCACTCCAAACAAATCTTGAGACTCCAGAGGACACAGCACAGTCTGCACCTTCATTTCCATGAAAGCTGGACCACAATTGCAGGTTACCAGTTTTGATCTGATGGCTTTGGTCCCATGGACGCCACAGCAAGATCAACGTCAGAGCTCCCGTTTCACATTTCAGCGTCCTGCGATTCGCCCCGAACACTTGCTGAATCCAAACAGCTGTTACAGAACAGTCTGAGTCCAGAGCAGAGCTGAAGTGTCCCATTCAGTGTCCGCTGGCAATTCCCTAATAAACAATCAGCCAGGGTCAGACCCAGGGCAAGGCATTCCTTAGCTCGTGCAGTGTGTTGATCAGTTTTATGGCAAAGATTTTCCAAGGCACCTAAGCAAGTTCAGCCTCTACCTTTCACTGACAGCCAGTGAGGGGTTGGCTGCCTACCCTTAACCTTGGAAAGTCTCAGCCGTCTATGCCATAGAGATTTTACTGAGCAAAGCATGGAGCATTTGTTTCCAGCTAATCTATAGCTAAGACTTGGGCTGATGTCAGACTTCCAATGCAGAGCGGCAGAGGCATGGAAGGAGTTGTTCTGATTCACGACGGAGCCACTGTGGATATTTTATGAGTTCGGCTTCAGCAGCCGTGGTGCTATTCCATCATCACAACACCACTCTTGCAATATTACCCTTAAGAGCCAAAGAAGGATATGGCAGCTTTCCCCATCTTTTCCCACCACGCCTCTGTGCGTAGATTACTAGAACACAGGCTAACATCAGGGCTCAGAACAAATTTGCTGAACTTAATGACTACAGCCAGACCCTGTTCTCCCCCGGGGTCAGCTAGCCCCTGTGTGAAAGCTGATCTCAGCAAGGAAATTGGTCTTCATGTCTGAGGAAAGGTTCACAAGTGCTTAGCCAGGATTCTTAGGGGGCTATCAAAGATGAGTCTGAGTTACACACATGATGCATACATGCCACAAGTTCCAAAGGAGTGGCCATGGCAGTCTGGTTCAGCAAAACAAATGAGGAGTCTTACGGCAGTTTTAAAGACTAACAAGTTTATTAATCACATGAGCTTTCGTGGGAGAAATCCCACGACATCAGATGCTTGAAGATGGTGAACTTACAGAATGGGAGGAAAAATAAATGAAGGAAAGTGTAAGTCATAGAACCAGGTCAGACTATTTCAGCAAATCAAAGCAGTTTTTTAGATTCAAACAGTGTGGAACAACATATTAGAAGGAGGGGAAGTAGAAGGCAAAATCACCTTTTGTAACAATCAAGTTCCAAAGGGGAGCTGTGTTAGTCTAGTCCATCAAAACAAACAAGGAGTCTGGTGGCACTTTTAAAGACTAACTAATTTATTTATCCATGAGTTTTTGTGGAAGAAAATCCCACTTTGTCTTTTGTGATGAGAAAGACAACTGATGTTTCTGTTTAAGCCCAAGGTAATGGTATCAAATCTGCATATAAATTCTAACTCTGCAGTTTCTCTTTGAAGCTTTGATTTGTAATTAACCTATTTAAGGACAGCAATTAACATATCTTTCACGGAGTGAGCAGGGAAATTGTAATGGTCCCATATTGGGTTTTGAATATTACTATTTCTGATGTCAGATTTATGTCCATTTATTTTTTGCGCAGCGACTCTCCAAGTTGTCCAATGCATAAGGCAGAGGGGCATTGTTTGCATGCCACAGAATCTGCATAAGAAATGGAGTATCACTAGTAGAGGCTGAGGTCTCATTTGCCAGGACAAACTCATTATAAAGGTTCCGGTGCAAACTGGGCCTTGCTCTTCGCTGTGTCCAAGCATGATATCTGCAAGAGCTGCCCGAGTATTTGCCCAGTTTTCCATTCAGGTTATGGTAGCAGAAATCACTACCTTTCCCCCACTCTAACATACGTCTGTTTACTTCCCCCCATGACTAGAGCCATTCCTTCTGACATTTAACCAGGCAACACTCCGATAACAACATCATCTGTGGTCAATTGTGAGGCCTTTCTGGTGGCTGAAAACCCAATTCCCTCTGCTGTCCCCCAAACCCACTGGAATCTTGATCGCTCACTGAATCACTTTCTTTTTTTCACTCCAGAGCATCTTTGCAGACATTGGGGTGCTTCCAGTGTCCTATTCATTCCTGTCCATGGCTCATTTTTCCATTAAGACCAACCTGGTCACATCCTGCATATGATGCCTGACCATCTAATCAGTGGTCGGCTTCTAGGCTGGATGGACGTTGGCCAAGTCTGCCTTATTTTCTTCAGCATCTTATCATCTGTTTGCCTTCTACAGCGTCCCCCACTGTAATCTATTCAATTGTACCCAATCCCACACCCTGGATTTCACATTCTACTGTCCTCCTAATGTCTTAATTTGTCTTAAAATCATTCCTCTTTACACATGCCATCATCTCTACAGCCTACAGCTTCCAGAGGGTTCATTTAAGGCAGCTGCTTCCAGACCACACATTGCTGAATCACACGTGAACTCTGTTCTCTGGCAGAACTCATCACTGTTGAGTTCTCGAAACATTATCAACTCCGTGGCCACTTGGCATTTGCATGAGGTTACTCATCTCAGAAACGGGGGTGCGTCATCTTCTCTTTTGATATTCATTATGTACATCCCATCCTAGTCAATGTCTACACTGGGGTGATAAGCCACAGTATAGCTATACCAAATTAGCAGCACTTTGGCAAAATGCACACAGCTTTAGCAATACGATTGCCTTCACGGAACAGAGCTATAGGCCAGTCCTGGAAGGTTACCACACATTGTCTGGAATTTGCCATTCAGATTCAACGGCCATCAGAATTATCTGAAATTAAAAAAAGAGCTCCTTCCACCCAAACTTCCTGTGTGAAGAAATTCTGCACATTCCCTGCCATTTTGGATAAACATTTAGGTGCCCACTCCCTCCCTTGAGTTTTAGTCATTAAATTGATTTCATATTTACATATTTGATTTTATCACTATTTACATCTTTCTTTACTTTACTCGGATTATTTCCCAACTTTAAACTAGACTGATCAAATTCTCCATACAAAAAATGTAGCAGATAGCAGCACTTTAATCTATAAAAGAACCACAGGCATTCACTGACGCCTGACCTCCCACCAGTAAATCATTCCAGCCAGCATTCACAGATATGAAGTGGAAAATCCAACCCCTTCTCTAGGGACACTTCTCCACAGGTCAATAGGTCTTACCGTCAGGAAAGTCACTTTCATATTCAACCTGTTTTCATTGGCTCAAGCTCATCCCATTGCCCCCAGTTTCAACCTCCTGAATTGCCAGAGAATTAGTGTGGTGGGTGACACTTACTTTTACAATGTCTCTAAATGTGTTGGGCAACCCGCTGGTCACCGTGTGTTACTGGCCCCCCTTCCATAGACGATACGAGTCTGTGACAGGGCCAGGCTAAACAGCTTGTCCTTTTTAGCTCAAGCTGCTATAGCTCATGTGTTTCACTCTGGAGGTCCCTGGTTCAATCCCCGATGTCTTAGCCAAGATGGTGGCCATCACACTAAGGCTATGTCTACACTTGTTAAGCTAAGTCGACTTAACAAGGTCGATTTTAAGTCGACTTAACAGAGCGTCTACACTTGAAGTCGACTTTGTTAAGTCAACTTAACAGGGCCTGAAGCATAGACGTATCTGTCGACACTGGCTTTAAGTCGACTTAATAAAGTCGACTTAAGGCTAAGTCGACCTTCAGAGGTGGTGTTATTAAGTCGACTTAAGGAAGCGCTTAAGTCGACTTAACAAGTGCCCAGTCGACCTAAGGCGCCAGCGTAGACACACCCTAAAAGTTTACAGAGGCTGATCGTGTACCTCAGGCAACGACAGAGCTCTCATTGGGCCCACGATAAGGAAAACAGAAGTGCACCTCACTCCACGGAGTGATCACTGGAGGGTGTCAGCTGCCAATCACATTGAAAATTCGGCACCACATTGCTACACCTTATTTCGTGTAGAGGTTTTGAGCCTTTGAAAAGTTAGAGAAGGGTCCAGTTTGTGACAATAAACCTGGGTCACAGCCACTGCCAGCTAGAACCATAATGTCAACATAAGATGTACTACAAACAAGGAATCCTGTGGCTGAACGAGACTAATATGGCCACCCCGCTGGAACGTGACAAGATGTACTGTCTCCTCCAATGGCATGATACTCATCGCTATAGTCTGGCTCAGAACAACTCCAATACAGCATGGGTGCGTTGAACTGGCCTAAACATTTTGCCTTCCTTATTTTATCCACAGATCTGTTTGCAGTATGGATCTGACATATAATTTAACACAGGTGCAAGTTACAGACATCTTTCCTTCAGTGCTCTCTTCTACAGACAAACCAGCATTGCCCACCCAGCCTTCCAAGAACAAATTAGCATGTACCTGGGATCCAAAGAGTCATGTGACTGACAGATATACTGTTTCAGTATATCGAAAGCTTACGGTAATGGTTAGTGGTTGTAAGAATTAGAAATCTCTCTGCTGAATGCACTAAAGCATGCCACGATCATGGAATCATAGATTAGGGTTGGAAGGAACCTCGGGAGATCATCAATCCAGCTCCCTGCTCAAAGCAGGACCAACCCCAACTAAGTCATCCCCACCAGGGCTCTGTCAACCTGCACCTTAAAAATCTCAAAAGATGGAGATTCCGCCACCTCCCTGGTAACCCATTCCAGTGCTAATATCCAACCTAGACCTCCCCCACTGCAACTGGAGACCATTGCTCCTAGTTCTGTCCTCTGCTACCATTGAAAGCAACTTAGCTTCATCTTCCCAGAAACCCACTTTCAGGTAGATAAAGATTGTTACAAAATCCCCCCTCACTCGCCTTTTCTGCAGATTAAACAAGCCTATTTCCCTCAGCCTCTCCTCATAAGTCACATGCCCGATCCCGCTACTCATCTTTGTTGCTCTCCTCGGGACTCTCTCTAATTTGTCCCCATCCTGTCTGTAGTGGGGGCCCCAAAACTGGACACAGTACTTCAGATGTGGCCTCACCAGTGCTGAACAGAGGGGAATAATCATTTCCCTTGATCTGCTGGCAGTGCATTTACTAATGCAGCTCCATATGCCATTAAGCTTCTTGGCAATAAGATCACACTGTTGACTCATATTGGGCTTCTTATGCACTGTATCCTCCAGATCCATTTCTGCAGAACTGTGGCCTAGCCAGTCAGTCCCCAGTCTGTAGCAGTCCATGGGATTCTTCTGTCCTAAGTGAATGACTCTGCACTTGTTCTTTTTGAACCTCCCCAGTTTTCCTTTGGCCCAATCCTCCAATTTGTCTAGGTCACTCTGTATCCTATCCCTACCCTCCGGGGTATCTACCACTCCCCCAGCTTAGTGTCATCTGCAAACTCAATGAGGGTGCAATCTACCCCATCATTCAGATCATTAATTAAGATGTTGAATAAAACCAGTCCCAACACCAGCCCCTGGGACACACCACTTGTTACCGGCTGCCAACTAGACATGGAAGATTTTCATTAGCATCAAACTCCAAGACTGAACAGAGGGGCACTTTTAAAGAACAATTTCCCTCCGATGGTACGTTAGTCTTTTCTTAAGTGAAGTCTGCGATGGTGCAAAGGGCTGACCTGACATCCTCGGCTCATATCCAGAATTAGACCAGCCTGGCAGCAACAGAGCCAGCTTCCCCCACGCTGTCCCCTCCCAAGGCATGTCTGAACCTTGTCTCACTGGGAGCACTTTCAGAGCAGAAAGACCCATGGCCCAAACCAGTCCTTGACTTCTTTGAGAAGGCTGTCAGCTAGTGTCATGCTTTCTCTGAGGAATTGGACAGACAGGCAACTCATTTCACACTGGCCTTTGTGGCAGGGTGACCAGAAGCTGCCTGAGATGCTCCACTTCTTACTTAGCAAGTGGGGCTCTGGGAGGAGGAGTGGGGTTGAGAGGTGGCAAGATGAAGCCAGTCCACCACAGCCGAAATTTGCGCTGCTGCTGAGCACTGCTGTGGGCGGACCTCATAGCCAAGTGGATGGGCCCTGACCCACCTGGGCCCACCGTGGCTACACCCCTCTTTGTCCTTACAACACCCCAGGAAGGCAAGGCAATGCCGTTATCCGTACTGCCCAGATGGGCAACTGGGGCCCAGGGAGGCTAAGTGCCACACAGAAAACCTATGATGGAGAAGGGAATTGAACCAGGTCTCCCAAGGGCAAGCTACTGCTCTGAGCAGTCCTTCCTGGAAGCACAGAAAAAGGCAAGCCGAAGTCTGTGCGAACTGAACTAATCAGGACTTACCCCTGCTTCAAAGAGTGGTAAAGCCCTGAGGAGCTCAGCTGGTTCAAACCCCCACCTGTTGTTGAACCCAGGCTATTTCCCAGCCACTTTGGATGCCCTGTGCAACAAAGGACCGCAGCAGTTTAAGAAAAACCACTGCTCTGGCTGGGACGCTTGAAAAACATATTTTTCTCCCTCAAGTGTTCAGCAAAACATCCCCGTACCAGGGAGTTAATGCTCCTCTTGTTTACCACGCTCAGTTGTTCCCAAGGTTTCTTGGAAATCAGTTCTCAGCAGAATAGGCAGGGAGGCATCCCCAGCAAAAACTGTTCATGCCCCTTTCACATGTCCAGGGAGAGAAACAGCTATTCAGGGAGCTGGCTGATAGCAAGGTCAGGCTGGGGGGAGGAAGGAGGACAAGAACCCAACTGCATTTCCTCCTGTGTTGCACATGTGAACAGGGCATGCACAGCTAGTGCTGCGGCTGGAGAGCTCACATGGCCAAGGGGGAGGAGCGCTCCCCTCCCAGCTGCTGTTTACCTACATACTAAAACCATTGCACTAAGGAATCAAGAGGAAGGATGCAGGGGTGGGGTCCTGCCAGCCAGGAGAACGTTCCCAGAACTGGGAAAATTTCGCCGGCTGCTTTGCTGCTGCCGACCGCCCCCGCCACCCCCTCGGTGAAATGCTCACTCCATTTGCAGTTTGATAAACAAGTTTACAAGCTAGCCGGCAGAACTGACTTGGGGAAGCACTGAGAAAAGCGTTGAATACAGGGTTTCACATTTCAGCTGAACGGCCATACCCGTGCTATACAGGATCTACTTCAATGCCACACCCAGGCCATACTGCACACCAGATAGGGCCCTGTACCCAGGCAGCCTGCCTCACGCAGAACAAACTAACGTGGCTATCCCTTTGGAAATTGCCTCATGCAGGTCGCTGGAGCAGAACATGCCTGGCCCTGGTTTCTATCACAGGTTTTGGTTGTTTGAAGCACTGTATTGCAGCACTCAGCTGCTATTCTTAGGATGGGCCCTATGGGGCTGTAGTTTGGGCAGGGAACTGCAAGCCAACGGCGCTGTGAGGCCTTCAGTATGGTGCTTGACCTCTGTATATTTCCCATCCCACACACACAAGAGAGTATTTTTTCTGCTTGCTTTCTTAACATTAGAGCTATGTCTCCACAGCACTGTAATGGCACGTCTGCAGGTCCTGGACTTGCGTGGGCGCAGGCATTTCCAAGCCTGTGTTTGGTCATCTACACTGCATCGTAAACTTGGGTTTCCAGTCACTGGACGCAAGACTCACAACTGTGCTAACGTCCATACTGCTGCAAGTGTAACCTTTGGGTGGGCTAAATTCACTTAATTGCCCCTCTCCAGTGCCCCACAGAAATCAATCCCAACCCCTATGGGGAAAGCAGCTGGAGACCCAGGATCCAGTCTGTACAGGACTCACGGCGAAGCTTGCTCAGAGCTACACTCACACATTAAAATACTACTAAAAACAAACATAACAATGAACTTTATTAACTACTAACTAAATGAACCTTATCCTAAGAAAACAAACTACAATTAACCAAGAACAATCCCCTGCATGAAAGATACCCAAGAGTCCCAAAGTCTGTGTGGAGTTCACCCAACTCTCAGCTATAGTCTCTGTTCCAGTGTGGAAGCTTGAGTGGCAAGAAATAGCTGTCCTCTTCTTTCTTTGCTGGGATCCTCTGTAGCATTCCATGCAGGCTTTCTCTTCTCCTCTGCAACCAGCCCTCAGTCCCATATGCATGTCTGTAAGGTCTGTCGCAAATGACTCCTTTACATGGAGAAAACATCTTGTTCACTCCTGGCTCAGCTCCTCTCCAGAACACTGAGCACATGGTCTCCCCTCAAGGCAGCTCCTGCCTGCTGTCTGCACAGGCTGCTGCTCTCCAGTCATCTGACTGACCACATCCCATCACACCAGCCGGGTACACTGTGGAGCATGCTCAAATTGCTACCACTCCCTGCTTCTGGAAGTTTCCAGTTGTGGGTCGCTAATCTGCCCAACAACAGTAACCCACCCTCAGCAGGTCTCTCAGAGATAGTCTTTTCAGGCATATGGGTTACACAAGCACCCCTTCGGACGCATGACTTGCACCCACACCCTGCAAAAATCACAGGGCGTGGGCCAGATCTAAGTAACACTGGGGCTCCGACCCACCCTCCCAGTCTCCTAAGCGTCCACAGAACATGAGGGGCGGCACGCAAGTCTATTTGGAGTGGCACGTGGCACACCGAAATTTCCACGCCTGCCAGCAAAACCCGCTTCAGGCGGCTCCTTTCAGCAGCATGCTTGGGGAGGGCCTCCCCCTCACTCCAGTCCTGGCCACCGCCAAATTTTCAGGTGGTGGATGCTTTTTGGGGAGGAGGGGGCCACCAGCGCAGTCTGAGGGTCAGGGAGGAGGGGCTGGCATGAGGATCGGCAAAGGCTGCCAAACTATTATTCTCATGGGAAACACCTAAGCTAAGTGAGAAAAGATCATTAAAAAACCCTTCAGGATCAGAAAGGAGAGGAGGTTTATAGCTCCCAAATCAGCAGCATTAGAAAGACCAGAAGAGCATTTTCATGATCCATCTTAGATTCAGTAACACTGAAAAAAACAATTTGTTAGTCTATCAGGTGCCACAGGACGCTCGTTTTTTACTGAAAAAACCCCACCCCAACAGTTAAAATCCATCTTTTCAGTGCCAGCAGTTTCTGAAATAAGACACCAGACCTATCAGATTGCACACACAGAACAAAACAGGATAGGCCGAGAAAAAAATGCAACAGAGTTATGTAACTGTGATCTAGTGGGTAGAACAGGGGGCTGGGAGCCATGAATTCCAGAGTGCTAATTCTGGATATTATTGGCTTCTGAGGCCTTGGATAAGTCACAAACTCCCTGTGCCTCTGTTTCCCTAATCTATAAACTCAGGCCAATAATCCTTCACTCCCTCACAGGGGACCTGTAAAACAAGCTGAACTAATGTTTGTAAAGAATTTTGAAATGCCAAGAATTGAGAAATGCAGAGTACTTACATATTTAAAATTACTGTCTAGGGACTTAGCAACACACACATAACACCTATGAAACCTCTCTGATCAGCTCGTTAGCTCCACTGCGCTGCCCTGCACTCCACATACACAGGAGGGCGCCCCTCCCCTTTCAAAGCCCCAGACAGCTTTCAAATTGCTCAGTGTGGAGCTACTACCCAGCTGAGCATGCCAGATCCTGCAGCAAATGGGCTCCTGCCTGGACTGCAGGGGATGGGGAGGGAGTCATTCTCCTGGGTCTGTGAGGAGACAAGGCGGTGGGAGAACTTGGGGGAAGCAATCTCCTACGGCCGGCATGCAGGCAATGGGGGCTGCTGCTGCAGGAGGAGGGGAAGAGACTCCCAATGTACTGTGTTGCAGGGACAGGGAGGGAGGCCTGGGGCTGATGTCCGGGTGTCCCCCCCTGCCAGTGTACAGTCTCCACTGAGCTGGAGTGGGGGGACAGGGACACCAGCTGTTTGTGCACCAGCTTCTTTCTCAGGGTTGGTTACTTCCGGCTGCTGTCTAGACTTAGAGAGACAACATGTGGACACATTCCCTGCTCCACTCTCCCCCCCTCCACACACAGTCTGTGTCTTTCTCTCTGACACACACACACACACTCCCTACCACACACTCTCCCCCACCCACACCCTTCTGTGAGCTTCTTGTGTTTATGTCCAGCAACGTCAGTTTGGCTGGCTGCAGGGCCGTTGAGAAGCAGCTGTCATTCGGATGCCCATGGAAGGAGAGGACTAAAAATCCAACATGTGACTCTGTGCCTGCCCCACACGGCATTGCAAACCCTTCCCAAAGCACCCTGCGTGCAGCTGAACAATGAGGAGCTACCCACAATGCACTGCACCCCGTGTCGACGCCAGAGCTGGCAGCGTGGATGCACTCCGCTGACAAAGGAGCGCGGTGAGGACGTGGAAGAGTGGTTTAATTACAGTGGTGGCTGTACGCCGGCACCGCTTGTGTGGACAGAACTCTCTAGTGTAGACAAGGCCTCTGGTACCATAGTGATAGAAACATCACCGATAGCTAAAATAAAGCTGCACTCTCTGTCTATGTGGATTATTCACTCCTTGGTACAGTCACCGTCTGTCCATAGGACACTCATGCATGAGTACGCTCGGTCCCAAGCAATTCAAATCAGACCTCAGTCTCAGAGGTGTTGAATGGGATCTCACATCCCTGTATATAAACCGTCCGCTCAGAATCAAACACCCCGCCAACTCATCTTGGCCTCCCGTGAACTTGAGATCCCACAGCCTGGCTGGAAGGACAAAGACGGCTACGACGAATCAGTCGGTCCAGGTCGGTGGACATTCGCAATATTTGTAGCACAAGGAACCAGAGCGTGTAAATTCTGTACCCTCAGTAGTGTTCCCTATTTGACAGGGCACACTGGAGTATTGCTGTGGCGGCTAGATGCTCCAACCACAATTGGGGCCCCTCTGGGGTCCGTGCACATGGTGAGCGTCAATCCCTGCCCTGCAGGGTTTACAGCCTAAAAAGACAAGACAAACAAACAAAAGGTGGGAGGAGAAAGCGAAGCCTCCAGAGCCGTGAAATTTGTTAGTCTTTAAAAGTGCCACAAGACTCCTAGTTTGTTTTGCTAAACAGAACCTAGGTTCCCTGGGTCCCAATCCAGTGCTCCACCCACCACACCACACTGCCTTTCTGTGTAACCCACCCCTCGATGTCACACCCCAGACAGTGAGGCTAGGCTGGGAGTAGACAAGGGAACGAACTATTCTGAGAGGCTTTAGTGGTGGAGATGGAGTGGCAGGGGGTAAAGCTCAGAGGCTTACAAAGTGTTGCTGTTTAAGTGTGCAAGAGGAAGCATGTTGGAATTGGATGGGAGAGGCCAGCAGAGCAGGACTGGTCCAGGAGAGATGCTGGACCCACAGGGCAGACTGGGTGGGGGAAGCTGTAACCAATATACAATTGCAGCACAGCTCACCATTGCTCTAGTCTGTGCTGCCCCCTCGTGACGGCTGCCAGCAGCTGAAGTCTGGCCTCCTTCCTTTGGGACAATGGAATGCAGCCGGGCCTCAATTCTCACAAATACCCAGAACTCTCCAGTCCTCTTCCTGCCTTGGTGGGATGGGGAAGAAACAGTTTCCTGTATCTCACCTGGGCCAGACAAGCCAGAGTTTTACTCCATATACCTCAATGAATCTCAGTTGCAAAGTCCTTCCATAGCAGCATGAGAGAAGGAAAAAATCACCGTGGGATTAAGGAGACACGGTCCATAGAAGACCACAAAACTCTGGCTGGGATAATTTAGGGGGAGTGGTCCTGCTTTTTAGCAGGGGGTTGGACTAGATGACCTCGTGAGGTCCCTTCCAACCCTATTATTCTATGATTCTATGATTCTAAGAGCGAATGTGGCTGGTCTGAGAACATCCAGGGTGCGAAGGGGGATCTGAATGCACAGGGAGCGTGCATCACCAGACTGTCAGCGTGTCCGTGGTACAGCAGGGACAACTGTAACACAAGCAAGCGCTGACAGCTGCTGTCTTTGAAATCCACCCCCACACTCCCCCTAAAATCCTGTGCTCCTTTTATTTTCTGCTAATCCACTTCTCGAGGCAAGCTTCAGGTGAAGAGGCGTGGAAGCCCTTCCTTTGTCAGGCTCCTTGAAAAGCTGGCTCAAGAGGTAAAGGATGAATCAGAGCCCAACGGTTTACCTGACAGCCATCTGCGTTCAGGGACTGGTGCCGGATTGCCAGCCCCCTCTCTGCAGCAGCAAAGTGAGAAATCTCTTACATCAAACCACAGGGCAGGCCCAGAGATAAGTTAAAAAGATATTTCCACAGATCCAGCTTCCAACCGCACTGAAGCGAGCCAATCACCAGGCAGCTCTCAGGTCACAAAGTATATGTCTACCTTGTAATCAAAGGGTATGGACTGCAGCTTGGGTAGACTGAGCTCTGCTCGCTGGCTCGGGTTCTGGAGCAACAAAGCCACAGCAGTGTGTGCTTCAGCACGTGATGCATGCACCCACCCAGAACCTGGGATAATTACTCACAGGGAGTAATTACTCATGTGGAGCAAAATGGTCTCCTCCACGCTGCCTGTGGTCCCGGCAGGAAATACATTAACGTGAGAAAAAGTTTGCGTTAAAGGCTCTTTTAGAAATCATTTCTCAAAGGTTAACGAAGGGTTAGAAATATTACATGGGTTGTAGACAGTTATAAGAACATCCGTGGAAGGTGCTATCGGCTGTTAGAAGCCATCTATTGATCTCAGAGTCTATTAAAACATTGCCTAATCATTTCTTACCTCTTTATAACCACCCTTGATATCAAACATGATGGCTCGTTTTTTTAATGGACTTGATTTCTATTGGATGGCATCCCCCTAACTCAGTGGTCCCCAAACTTTTTCTGGCACAGCCCTTCTTACCCATAATGGAATCTGTCTGTCTTCTCCCCTGCACTCCCAGCTATCCCCACATGGGAACCACTGTTGGGACGGGAAGCAGGGAGCAAGGGGCTGTGGTCAAAGCTGGAGGTGAGAACTGCGGCTGGAGCAGGGTTGGGTGATGCTCCTGGCCCCCATGGGGCTTGCTGCAGCCTTCTGAATGTTCCTCACACAGTTTAGGGACCAGCACTTTAACTCATAGTGTCTCACAACGACCTGGGAGGGGCAGAGCTCCAGGCATACATACCTACAGCTTCAGCAGTTACTGAAATGCATCCATGCCCGTGGTGGGACAGTGCCACTGCATGACAACCTACAAAGGCCTCCTTACGGCCACTGGATGGTGCTGACTTTCGACAGGTGACCTAAAGGATCCATGTCATGTGACCAAGCCCCCTCCCCATGTTTCCTTAACATCTGGGGGCTTGTGACACTGAGGAATGTAACTGCTGTAGGCCGACTCCCCTATTACTTCAGCAAGTCTACGGAAGTGAGCAGCGCTCCACACATCATGGTCAGGCCCTAAGTCGCCAGTGCTCTGCCCGCTACTCCAAAGCTGGTGCCACAGACGTTTATTCCCAATGGCAGCAGGACGCCGACAGAAAGAGGCTGTAGAGACCTTCATAAGGAAGCACTGGGGAAAGCGGGAATGGAATCTGCCTCCCAGGTGTTTCCACCCTGGGGAAGATAAGGTCTCCCCTCCCCTGCAAGGGGTGGGGGTAGGCGGGGTGTTACTCACTAGCTAAAACCAAGTAAACCGCTGCAAACGAGTAACCTGCACAATCCGGGGGTGGGAGGAAAGGGGATTTTCCAGGTTGGGATCATTCAGCTCACTGAATAACCTTTCAGGATACGTATTTATTGAAGACCAGATGATCGAGGGGTGAAAACACAAGCCGGTGACTCAGAAGGGCTGGGCTCCATCCATGTCTGGCTTTACCAGAGGCTTCCTGCATCCTGTGCGATGCTGAGCACTCACCACCCATCCAGCTCACAGGAGGATGTCACACCTCATGGTCCAGGGTCACACCCTTATTCCCGCCAAGCCTTGATTTCCCGATTTGCAAGGCACTGACCTCCCCAGAGGTGCTCGGAGCTTAATTCATCAGCATTTGCACACCTCTTTGAGCAACCTTGATGGGAAATGCTGCATCAGTGCATATTAATTATTCAGGATTATTATTGACACGTTCCAGGGGGGTAGCCATGTTCTTCTGTGTACCTCAAAAACAACAAGAGTCCTGTGGCACCTTCAAGACTAACAAATTTCTTCAGGCATAAGCTTTCCTAGGCTCCAGCCCACTTTGACAAAGAAATTTGTTAGTCTTTAAGATGCCACAGGACTCTGGTTTTTTTATAATTTATTAGTAATTATTAATTATTATTATTATTAAGCCTGACATCCAAAGCAAAGGACGATCTGGATAGTTAACACAATAGCATGTATTGTGTCCTGCAGAGTTTTATGCCCAAACCAAGGAGAGAGCTGGCCACTGTTGCAGTGAAAATCTAAAGAACAGCAAATTCTACCTTCAGATTTCGTCACTCTGCTATGGTGAATAATTTCCCAATAAGGGGTGTTAGAACACACTGTTTCTCAACGACTGGCACGGTCCCTGAGATCTCCCTGACACAGTACAGGAAGCTGGTCCCTGGTATCAAAAAGGCTGAAAAACACTGCTTTGTAGCTCAGTTATGTCTAAGAACTTGGAGAGTCCTTTGCTTGATGAGAGAGGACAGTGGAGGAAGGAATAAAGCCTGACTGTTGGGTTAGCTTGGCACCATCCCTTTATCAGCATCGCCAACCTCAACCGATCAGATCAAGAGAGGATGTTTTTCTAAAACTATCTGCCCTAGGAATTTTGTGGGGACGGCAGGTCTCTGGCCCAAGTTACACAGGAAGTCAGACAATGCTTTCGTCCGCCCTTGGTCTCTATGAAGACATCAAAAGCCACAAGCCAGACCCCAAAAATCTTCTATACAAGACCAATAATGCATTTCTTTGGTCTGTCCGTCTACTCTCCTAATGTATTGGGTAAGGGGATTTTGGCCCCTGCTGCAGGAATTTCACCCTATCCCCTCCCTAGCTACTAATTCTGCCCCCACCCAGCTGTCACCAGTTCAATGCCCCAACCCCTAACTCCCTCAGTTCCCACCCCCAGAGTTCATCTCCTCCCCACCCCAGCCCCATCTCTGATCCTCTTGGGAGTCTTTACTCCCCTCTCCAGGCCTGGAAGGCTGCAGCAGGATCCCCTCTCTCCCTTCCAGACTGAGGGTCTGGTCCAGGGACTCTTCACCCTCCTCTGCCCCTCCCTGAAGAGTGCGGAAGGAGTCGGGGGGGAGGGGGAGAAGAGGCATTGTCTTGTCCCCATTGCTCACAGGAGGGGGGGAAGAGGGGCTTGACCAGCCGTGGTCTATTGGGCTCTTTCGCTCCCTGCTCCCCTCCTGTGGGGGTCGCTATGGGGTGAAGGGGAGAGAGAGCCTGCTCTGCTGGCAGCAGCTCCGTTTGGTTGGTTCTGACCCAGGAGATGGGCAAATGGGGCGGGCAGACAATCCGAGGACTCCAATTTTCATGATGGGGCGGGGGCACCACCGGGAGAGTGGGTCCTCCCCCATTCCTGGCAAAAGCATCGTTAAAGTCGGCCATGCTGCTTCATGCTTATCTGCAGCCCCCAGCGGACAGCAGGGGGTACACACGTCTTTCACTGAGCAGCATTTGGGGCTAACGAGAATGAGGCTCTCTGACACCACAGGGAAAGACTTTCTAGCAAGAGGTGCTTTGTTATAAAGGCAAATCTACTGTCCTGTCCTGCCCCACAAAGACCTTTAAATTGGGGTCAGAACCACCCCAGAAATCACCACTGCACCATGACTCATTACCTAGACATCTGGGGAGGATAGTGGGAAGATGGGGGGAGAAAAAGAGGGGAAGACCCTAAGGACAAATGTTCAGGCCAATTTCCCGTAGGGCAACACTCAACTAGCAAAGTAGCAGCATCTGTGCGGAGGGAGAGAGTCGGGGGAAATTGTTGCTTGTGAAATGGCTGATTTTGTTGAGCTCAAATAGTTCTGTTGTGCATCTGTCTAGGATTTTGTCTTCTGCCCATCACCGTGGTGTCTGAGCACCTACAACAGCTTCCATTCAAAGATCTCAACATGGTTTGCAAACTAGTGAATCAATCCTTAAATTACAGCACCCTCACACGTCGGATATTAGCCTGCCATTTGGCATAGGAAAGCTGAGTCTGCGACTTTCAAAGGACCTCAAAGCCTAAAGAAGAGAAGCACTCAACTCCCACCATCGGGATGGGCCAGGTCTGTTCCAATTCAGTGCTTAAAGGGTCAGATTCTGACCTCTCACCCATGTGCAACTCCACTGAAGTCAGTCTGGATTGGGAGACGTTTAGGACCAATGGGATGTGAGTTCATTCCCAGTCTGGTCCTCTGGCAGCCAGAAGGACCGCGTGTTGAACAAAATTATCACCTCACATTCTGTTTGTGACTGGTATAAATCAATTCCTGTAGTAGGATTTGATCCAACTCCCACTGACTTCAACAGGATATTTTGCATCAACCGCAATGGGAATTGGATAGGGCTCTTAAAAAGACAACAGCCAATTGGATCTCCCTGATGGCTCACCCAATACCCTTCTGCTCAACACCAGCAGCTTCTAATCCCTATCATACACCCACGGCTCATACTCCCTGAGCCACACACAGGGTGGGAGGAGGAAATTTCAGAAGCTCTTACAACACCTCAAAAGTGTCCAGATTTTTAGCACTGGGTGCTGTTCAGGTATCTGATCTCACATGGTTATGGCATGCACGTGATAAGTAAATATGTGGGAAGGGGAAGGGAGGGACCGCGCCTACCACAAAGCACTCAGCTTGAACCTTGTTACAGTCTGGATTTACCTAAGGGGGCAGGGGGAGATGTGTGTGTGTGTCTGATGTGGGGAGGAGACAATGACATTCTTTTTATACATATTTTATTGGATGTCAGTGTTTTTCTCTGATGGCGAAAGGAAACTGAGGGAGAGGGGAGGCAGGGAGGAGGAAAGACCTCTGGCTGATCAATTTTTCCCACAGGCAGCCCTACCAAAGCCCTCTCTGCACCCAGGCTGGAAGCGATATTGGCATCTTGCCAGAAAAACCATGCCTAAAGAGGCTGGGCAAGGACTCTTCTCTGAGTTTCCTGGAATCACTTTCAGAGCTTCCTTACCGAATGGTATCAGATAGGCTTCCTGCATCCAGCAGTGACCGGTAATGGAGGATTATGCAATAACATGGCCACAGGGGAAACATCTTCCTAACCCTGGGCAGTTAGTTGCGTCCTGACTCTTAGAAGTTGCGGATAGAAATTTTGTATCTGTGCGGGGCTCTGCCGCCAGCTGCCAGTGGCAAGCTTACAAAATTCTGCCCTCTTCTTAAGAGAACAGATGTGACTCTACACCTACGTCCCACTGCGATAAAACGGAAAAACGCAGAAGGCTCCTCCTGGGTCCCAAACAGTGCAGGGAGGATCACAGAGCCCTGATCACTGACCATTATTATGCTGCAAAAACAGAACATAATCCCCCCCACACACACTTCCTGCAGGAGACAGGGTTGACATTCCCCTGCTGGGACACACAATTTACAAAAGTCTCATTAAATCCAGGCAAGGTTAGAGTCAAAAAGTCAGCAGGGATGCTGCACGCTTCCTTTTGTCTCGACGCCAGCAAAGCTCTGTAACTTCGCGGAGCGTCTGGGGGGCATCTGAGTTGCTTTTCTGCCTCCCAGGATTGGCTTTGCCAGGAGCTAGGTTTGCTATAAAGCACAGTCCAGGTGTGGACTCTCTCACAGCGCCAGTGCGGCAGATGCAAGACTGGCTGATTCTTGGGCCCTTTGTCTGAGCAAAGGACCTCACCACCACCAGAGCAGTGGCCTGATTGCGATAAGGAATCAGCCCCCAATTTGGGCATCTAAATGAAAAGCGCAGATGGGCTCAAGGCCATCAGTCTCCATGGGAGGGGCTGGGTGCTGAGCCCTTTTCAAAGTCTGGCTGACCTCTTCTTTCCTCCTCCCAGGCTCACGGGTCTCTCAGTCTGTTACAAACGGTCCCATGCTTCACTCGACAATAAACACAAAAATCCGAAATCGGCTGCACATTCTAGCCGCAAAGATGTAAACATGGACATGTTGCTCCAAGTCGCAAAAAGGAACAGCAGCACATTCCTAGGCTGGAATTCCCATTTGCTATTAATATGTCCCCAGGGAAGACCAGACACAGTGGGATTTTCTCCCACGAAAGCTCATGCGATTAATAAATCTGTTAGTCTTTAAAAGTGCCACAAGACTCTGTTGCCTGATCACCTGATAGCTAAACAGAACCGGTTCTCTTCTCCCCACGTTTCCCATTCCCTCCTGATCACCCCCGTCTTTTCAGTCTCATTATTTAACTGCACCAGTTTCCAAGTCTCTCCTCTCCCTGGATTACTCCTCCCACACTACACCATCATCTCTGTGCAACATGCCTGTCAAACTGCCCAGCAATGCTGATGGTGGAAGGAGAAAAAGGTACATCCCTCAAAGGGTTGGGGAGGGGCGATATCACGGCAGGAGAGGATGGAGGCTCATAAACTCTGAATCGTATGAAAGACCAGCCCTGATGCCTTTCCACAGACAGATCGCTTACCGGATTTAAAGGCCATGCTCTACCCAGCAAAGCGGCAGGATTCTCATGCCCACGTGCCAGGACAAGAGAAGGAGAAATACAGAAAGTTTCTCAATGGGGGAAGTCCTTAACTACACTATCTTGATAGATTCTGGAACCAGAGCCAGCATCTTCTTTACTGTGGAATCTACAGGGGGCAAAGCCCTATAAGATCAACCCATCTAGCCTCCCGCCCAAATTGCTTGTCCCATACAGTCCACTTTAGGGTGCTTTGTCCAACTGAGTTTTAAACGTCCAAAGCAGTGGCAGCGACCGCAACTCTTGGTGGGAGGCTATTTCACACTCTAGCAGATCTGTCTCGTTATCAAGCAGTCCCACCTCCCTGCTACACCCTCTACACAATCCATCCTACCCCCACCCCCAATTTCACCCCTTAATTCCTATTTATACAATTCCTTCTCTGAGCAAAGCTGCAGTGTTATTCTCTTCAAGCGCGTGTCCTATGTCTCCATTTCCCCCACAGCTGTCACTCAGCCAAGCTGTACATATTCAGCTCAACTCTTCCTTATTAGTCAAACCCTCCAGCCCCCTTAATCTATTTTGGTCAAGCTCTGCAGTCAGCTCTAACCCTCAGGGTATTTTGGACCTTACGGATACCAGAACAGACCCCCATCCTCCCAGAGAAGCTCACGCTATGAGTGTTTTGATGGACAAATCCTTTAAATGTGCGTGTGCATTATTTATAGCTGCATGTGAATCCCACTTTCCTGAGACAGCGAGCCCAGCTCTCCTCTCACGCCCAATTTATGCCACTCACTTCAGTGGTGCTATTCCCAATGTACGCCAGTGTAAGTGAAAGGAGGGTGCAGCCCTTTATCTTTAAAAGGTAACCAGCAACAGGAAAGATTAAGCAATTGTGAAGGTCAGTATTCTGTATTCCCATTTTGTTATGGGGAAACTGAGGCACATAGCGGCAAAGTGACTCGTCCAAGGTCACTCACCACGCCAGTAGCAGAGCTAGAAATTGAACCCAGGTCTTCTTAGTCCCAGTCTGCTTCCCTTCAAGTAAAGACACTGCACTGCAGCGGCCCGAGGAGGATAAGCAATCACAGAAGTGGACCCTCACAGAAAAGAGAGACGCTGTAATAAACCACCCAGGAATAACTCCAGGATGTCACATTATGACAATTTCAGGGTGACTCCTGGGTTAGAAGTCAGCTCCTCTGGCTTCAAAAGAACAGTTCTTTATGTCTGCAGCTAGAAGAGGATTTCTATTAGCAGTATAGGTCCTATGACACACAGCTGAACTGCCCCATTCTACCCCACAGAGAGCCATGACAACACATCCACACTAGCCCAGGGGTTCCCAGCCTTTTTGGCCGGAGGGCCACAGAAGTTATTTTTACAGCCTCTGCCAGCTGGCTCCGCCACTGCAGCCAGATGGAAGTTGTTCAGCAAGGAGGCAGCCTCCTGCCTGATCTCCTGTCTCCCTGACTGCAGCAAGGAAATATGTGCCCTGTGCATCCCACCTGGGTCCCTAGGCAGTGACTCCCTTCTGCAGCCAGTGGAAGGGGAGCCCACTTGAAACCCCCCCCCCGGCCCCTTCTGGCCCCCAGCCACAGCCTGGGACCCAGGGCACAAGCCAGCCCCTCTCAGCCGCAGTGTGCGTAGATGACACAGTCTGCCCCCCTCCCCGGGAGACGCGCTGTGCGGAAGCAGCCTTTGGGGCCACCAAGGCAGGGATGCAGCCAGCCAGAAGGGAGGGGGAGATCCCCGGTCCCTGTTGTGAGGCTGTAGCTCGGGTTGCGCCCCCTTATTGGGGGGTGACCAATACCCCCCCCCCGCAAAGGGGGCAACCCCCCAGCACACAGCAAGCCCCGCGCTTTCCGGCGGCGATAAACTCTCCAGGAAGCAGCCCCCGGCCACCCACTGCGGCAGAGCCCGGCTGCAGAAGGGGGGCTCCCGCCTGCCCCCAGCCCTGCAGCTGGGCCCGGCCAGCGGATCGGAGCCCTTGCACCCGTGCAATGCAGCCACCGTGGGGCGGGGCAGTCCAAGGCCGCCCTTCGGGCAGGGCAGGGCCCCCTTACCTTTCCGGAAAGGCATGGTCGCTAACGCGCAGCCCGGACGCCTGGGTTCCGCAGCTCGCTGCTCGCGAGGAGGAGGAAGCGGGTGGCAAACTTGGTCCATCCCCGGCGGGGGCGGGCGCTGCTGCCGCGCAGGAGGAAGCGAAGGTGTCGGCGGCTCTTTGGGGAGCCCTGAACCCTGGCTGCGGAGATCTGTGGGGCAGGCCAGCTTCCTAGCGCCCTGGGGTGCAGGGGAGGGGGCTGAGTTTGCAAAGATGCAGGTCCAAAGGCAGTGGGAGGGGCCTGACCTGCATGAGACAGTCCGGGGGGGAGCCGTGTCTGTCTAGTCCAGCCAAACAAGAAGTCCTGGGGCACTTTTAAAGACTGACACATTCATTGATCGCATGAGCTTTCGTGGGAGAAACCCCCACTTCGTCAGAGACAGTCCAAAGTCTAGTCCAGTTCCCGGGCTTCAAGCCTCTGACAAAGTGGGATTTTCTCCCATGAAAACTCGCTGTAAATTTGTTAGTCTTTAAAAGTGCCACCGGACTCTTCGTTTGTTTTAATAATATTGGTCACTCTTGCTTTAGCACCCAGGAGCCCCCAACCCCAGCCAGGCACCCAGAGGTGCCAATTCTCC